>OX457026.1:22255428-22377928 GCA_949752745.1 Protula sp. h YS-2021
AAATGGTTAGAGAGTGAGCGATTTTGAGCTTATTTTCGACCCTTTGGGCCTAAAAGACGTGATATAAGAGGTACCTCGGTGACCTTGACCTCATCCGTCAAAGTCAAGGTCAAAAACCGGAAGTTGACCATTATCTCGAAAACGGTTAGAGAGTGAGCGATTTTGAGCTTATTTTCGACCTTTTGGGCCTAAAAGACGTTATATAAGAGGTACCTCGGTGACCTTGACCTCCTCCGTCAAGGTCTAGGTCAAAAACCGGAAGTTGACCATTATCTCGAAAACGGTTAGAGAGTGAGCGATTTTGAGCTTATTTTCGACCCTTTGGGCCTAAAAGACGTTATATAAGATGTACCTCGGTGACCTTGACCTCATCCGTCAAGGTCAAGGTCAAAAACCGGAAGTTAACCATTATCTCGAAAACGGTTAGAGATAGAGCGATTTTGAGCTTATTTTCGACCCTTTGGGCCTAAAAGACGTTATATAAGAGGTACCTCGGTGACCTTGACCTCCTCCGTCAAGGTCAAGATCAAAAACCGGAAATTGACCATTATCTCGAAAACGATTTAAGACAGAGCGATTTTGAGCTTATTTTCGACCCTAGGGGCTTAAAAGACGTTATATAAGATGTACCTCGGTGATCTTCACCTTCTCCGTCAAGGTCAAGGTCAAAAACCGGAAGTTGACCATTATCTCGAAAACGGTTAGAGAGTGAGCGATTTTGAGCTTATTTTCGACCTTTTGGGCCTAAAAGACGTTATATAAGAGGTACCTCGGTGACCTTGACCTCCTCCGTCAAGGTCAAAAAGCGGAAGTTGACCATTATCTCGAAAACGGTTAGAGATAGAGCGATTTTGAGCTTATTTTCGACCCTTTGGGCCTAAACGACGTTACATAAGAGGTACCTCGGTGACCTTGACCTCATCCGTCAAGGTCAAGGTCAAAAACCGGAAGTTGACCATTATCTCGAAAACGGTTAGAGAGTGAGCGATTTTAAGCTTATTTTCGACCCTTTGGGCCTAAAAGACGTTATATAAGAGGTACTTCGGTGACCTTGACCTCATCCGTCAAGGTCAAGGTCAAAAACCGGAAGTTGACCATTATCTCGAAAACGGTTAGAGAGTGAGCGATTTTGAGCTTATTTTCGACCTTTTGGGCCTAAAAGACGTTATATAAGAGGTACCTCGGTGACCTTGACTTCCTTCGTCAAGGTCAAGGTCAAAAACCGGAAGTTGACCATTATCTCGAAAACGGTTAGAGATAGAGCGATTTTGAGCTTATTTTCGACCCTTTGGGCCTAAAAGACGTTATATAAGGGTACCTCGGTGACCTTGACCTCATCCGTCAAGGTCAAGGTCAAAAACCAGAAGTTGACCATTATCTCGAAAACGGTTAGAGAGTGAGCGATTTTGAGCTTATTTTCGACCTTTTGGGTTTAAAAGACGTTATATAAGAGGTACCTCGGTGACCTTGACCTCCTCCGTCAAGGCCAAAAAGCGGAAGTTGACCATTATCTCGAAAACGGTTAGAGATAGAGCGATTTTGAGCTTATTTTCGACCCTTTGGGCCTAAAAGACGTTATATAAGAGGTACCTCGGTGACCTTGACCTCCTCCGTCAAGGTCAAGATCAAAAACCGGAAGTTGACCATTATCTCGAAAACGATTTAAGACAGAGCGATTTTGAGCTTATTTTCGACCCTAGGGGCTTAAAAGACGTTATATAAGATGTACCTCGGTGATCTTCACCTTCTCCGTCAAGGTCAAGGTCAAAAACCGGAAGTTGACCATTATCTCGAAAACGGTTAGAGAGTGAGCGATTTTGAGCTTATTTTCGACCTTTTGGGCCTAAAAGACGTTATATAAGAGGTACCTCGGTGACCTTGACCTCCTCCGTCAAGGTCAAAAAGCGGAAGTTGACCATTATCTCGAAAACGGTTAGAGATAGAGCGATTTTGAGCTTATTTTCGACCCTTTGGGCCTAAACGACGTTACATAAGAGGTACCTCGGTGACCTTGACCTCATCCGTCAAGGTCAAGGTCAAAAACCGGAAGTTGACCATTATCTCGAAAACGGTTAGAGAGTGAGCGATTTTAAGCTTATTTTCGACCCTTTGGGCCTAAAAGACGTTATATAAGAGGTACCTCGGTGACCTTGACCTCATCCGTCAAGGTCAAGGTCAAAAACCGGAAGTTGACCATTATCTCGAAAACGGTTAGAGAGTGAGCGATTTTGAGCTTATTTTCGACCTTTTGGGCCTAAAAGACGTTATATAAGAGGTACCTCGGTGACCTTGACCTCCTCCGTCAAGGTCAAGGTCAAAAACCGGAATTTGACAATTATCTCGAAAACGATTTAAGATAGAGCGATTTTGAGCTTATTTTCGACCCTTTGGGCTTAAAAGACGTTATATAAGAGGTACTACGGTGACCTTGACCTTCTCCGCCAAGGTCAAGGTCAAAAACCGGAAGTTGACAATTATCTCGAAAATGGTTAGAGAGTGAGCGATTTTGAGCTTATTTTCGACCCTTTGGGCCTAAAAGACGTGATATAAGAGGTACCTCGGTGACCTTGACCTCATCCGTCAAGGTCAAGGTCAAAAACCGGAAGTTGACCATTATCTCGAAAACGGTTAGAGAGTGAGCGATTTTGAGCTTATTTTCGACCTTTTGGGCCTAAAAGACGTTATATAAGAGGTACCTCGGTGACCTTGACCTCCTCCGTCAAGGTCTAGGTCAAAAACCGGAAGTTGACCATTATCTCGAAAACGGTTAGAGAGTGAGCGATTTTGAGCTTATTTTCGACCCTTTGGGCCTAAAAGACGTTATATAAGATGTACCTCGGTGACCTTGACCTCATCCGTCAAGGTCAAGGTCAAAAACCGGAAGTTAACCATTATCTCGAAAACGGTTAGAGATAGAGCGATTTTGAGCTTATTTTCGACCCTTTGGGCCTAAAAGACGTTATATAAGAGGTACCTCGGTGACCTTGACCTCCTCCGTCAAGGTCAAGATCAAAAACCGGAAGTTGACCATTATCTCGAAAACGATTTAAGACAGAGCGATTTTGAGCTTATTTTCGACCCTAGGGGCTTAAAAGACGTTATATAAGATGTACCTCGGTGATCTTCACCTTCTCCGTCAAGGTCAAGGTCAAAAACCGGAAGTTGACCATTATCTCGAAAACGGTTAGAGAGTGAGCGATTTTGAGCTTATTTTCGACCTTTTGGGCCTAAAAGACGTTATATAAGAGGTACCTCGGTGACCTTGACCTCCTCCGTCAAGGTCAAAAAGCGGAAGTTGACCATTATCTCGAAAACGGTTAGAGATAGAGCGATTTTGAGCTTATTTTCGACCCTTTGGGCCTAAACGACGTTACATAAGAGGTACCTCGGTGACCTTGACCTCATCCGTCAAGGTCAAGGTCAAAAACCGGAAGTTGACCATTATCTCGAAAACGGTTAGAGAGTGAGCGATTTTAAGCTTATTTTCGACCCTTTGGGCCTAAAAGACGTTATATAAGAGGTACTTCGGTGACCTTGACCTCATCCGTCAAGGTCAAGGTCAAAAACCGGAAGTTGACCATTATCTCGAAAACGGTTAGAGAGTGAGCGATTTTGAGCTTATTTTCGACCTTTTGGGCCTAAAAGACGTTATATAAGAGGTACCTCGGTGACCTTGACTTCCTTCGTCAAGGTCAAGGTCAAAAACCGGAAGTTGACCATTATCTCGAAAACGGTTAGAGATAGAGCGATTTTGAGCTTATTTTCGACCCTTTGGGCCTAAAAGACGTTATATAAGGGTACCTCGGTGACCTTGACCTCATCCGTCAAGGTCAAGGTCAAAAACCGGAAGTTGACCATTATCTCGAAAACGGTTAGAGAGTGAGCGATTTTGAGCTTATTTTCGACCTTTTGGGCCTAAAAGACGTTATATAAGAGGTACCTCGGTGACCTTGACCTCCTCCGTCAAGGCCAAAAAGCGGAAGTTGACCATTATCTCGAAAACGGTTAGAGATAGAGCGATTTTGAGCTTATTTTCGACCCTTTGGGCCTAAAAGACGTTATATAAGAGGTACCTCGGTGACTTTGAACTCCTCCGTCAAGGTCAAGGTCAAAAACCGGAATTTGACCATTATCTCGAAAACGATTTAAGATAGAGCGATTTTGAGCTTATTTTCGACCCTTTGGGCCTAAAAGACGTTATATAAGAGGTACCTCGGTGACCTTGACCTCATCCGTCAAGGTCAAGGTCAAAAACCGGAAGTTGACCATTATCTCGAAAACGGTTAGAGAGTGAGCGATTTTGAGCTTATTTTCGACCTTTTGGGCCTAAAAGACGTTATATAAGAGGTACCTCGGTGACCTTGACTTCCTCCGTCAAGGTCAAGCTCAAAAAGCGGAAGTTGACCATTATCTCGAAAACGGTTAGAGATAGAGCGATTTTGAGCTTATTTTCGACCCTTTGGGCCTAAAAGACGTTATATAAGAGGTACCTCGGTGACCTTGACCTCCTCCGTCAAGGTCAAGGTCAAAAACCGGAATTTGACCATTATCTCGAAAACGATTTAAGATAGAGCGATTTTGAGATTATTTTCGACCCTTAGGGCTTAAAAGACGTTATATAAGAGGTACTTCGGTGACCTTGACCTTCTCCGCCAAGGTCAAGGTCAAAAACCGGAAGTTGACCATTATCTCGAAAACGGTTAGAGATAGAGCGATTTTGAGCTTATTTTCGATCCTTTGGGCCTAAAAGACGTGATATAAGAGGTACCTCGGTGACCTTGACCTCCTCCGTCAAGGTCAAAAAGTGGAAGTTGACCATTATCTCGAAAACGGTTAGAGATAGAGCGATTTTGAGCTTATGTTCGACCCTTTGGGCCTAAAAGACGTTATATAAGAGGTACCTCGGTGGTCTTGACCTCCTCCATCATGATCAAGGTCAAAAACTGCAAGTTGACCAGTATCTCAAATACGGTTAGAAAACTGAATTTGATTTTTTGTGCCCAAATGAGGTTACATTATATTCACTACGATGGCCTCGTTCAAGATAATAATCCGGAAGCTGACAATTATGTTGAAACTCTGAAAAATGTGTCTTTGACCAAATATGTTGTGTCTCTGCCCTTGCAAGTGGGTACTATTTCGCTACGTGTAGCGAAATTCGGTCTAGTTAAATTTCGGCATAAAGGAATTGTTGAGAGCGTTCTGATTTTCTGACCTATATATGCCCATGAGACCCTGAGATACTATGGGAGGAATTTCACAGGACATAATTAGACCAAGCCTCCGAAATTTGCACTTCCGGTAAAGCCGGAAGTGCCCATTCCTTGAGTGACAATATGGGTCTTTCCGAAGCCCGCTCTTGGAATAACAAAAACTTTTCCCAATTCCCCGTCCTACTCTCACCGATTTTTTTAGGGCATGGATTTTGCTTCTCCTCTTGCCCGAGGCTAATGCTACAAAAACAGAACACCAGTTCCCTTTTAATGTGTGTGTAATTTCCTGAAAAACTCCTTGAAAGTTACTACCGAAGTTTACGATCTAGTATAAAACCCGGTAAAAGGAGTTACAAGTATATTAATTTTCATTCGTATGTCACACAGTAAGGGTGAGTATTAATTTACTGTTTCCTGCAATGAAAGTAATAAAAAGTACCCACCAGAATGCCATTATAGCGATGACCGCTGCTGTGACCAGGATTGGAACATGGGTGGTCGCGACCACAACGCGACGTGCTAACCAATATACGATCAGGGCCATATTGCTGGCTGTCTGTACAAAAATGCAAATATAAAATATAAAACAAGAAAAGTAGCTCACTCTACTGGAAATAATCTGCAGAAAATCCAGTGCGATTTTCTCATGCAATAATCTAAAACGCCAAGTAAGACAACTTTTACAAGACAAATTTAAGAAAGGAAAGTAAGCGTGAATCCTGTTACATGGACAAATTCATACATTCAAAGTGATCAGATGTTTACCACAAATAAGCTCATAAACTACAGGCAATCACTCACTTTGACTGATCTCTAAAACAATGTTGAAATGTCATCAATTAATGTCAAAACAAATTTGGTTATATTCTGCTCTTTACAATTTGTGACAGGTGTTAAGAATATCTTGTTACATCAGGCTGTTTGTTGTTGGTTAAAGCGTCGCTCTAACAGCGAAAATGTCCTTTGGTTTGAGTCCCAATACGGCCAGTTAATTTTTTTCACAAATGGCATACTGGTTTAATAGTAATGTAAAGTAATGTGTAAAACAAGTACCAAATAACAAAATGTCGTGTCATACGTTAATAAACAGAGAAACTAAGCGCGGTTGGTTTATTTTCTGTGACAGATGTTGAGAATATCTTGTTACTTTGGGATGTTGGTTGTTGGTTAGAGCGTCGCCCAAACAGCGAAAATGCCCTTAGGTTTGAGATCCCAATACGGCCAGTTAATTTTGTCACAAATGGCATATTGGTTTAATAGTAATGTGAAGTAATGTGTAAAACAAGTACCAAATAACAAAATGACGTGTCATACGTTAATAAACAGAGAATCGAAGGGCGGTTGGTTTCCTGGCTAAGTAACCACGAGTGAATGTGGTACAGTTTCTTTCTCGCCAGGAAATTTCTCAGTTTTAAATCATTTTTCCACTGAAATATTAAATGTGTGCAGAATAAGCCTTTTTCACGGAATGCAATGATGCGCATCAGTAACCAACTTAGGGCAAGATCCCATGCAGCTTTTTTGTTTAATAAAAAGATTTAAAATTTGAAACCCCTTCTGATGACGTTAAAGAACATAGTTATATAGACGTCCAGTTAAAAATATAGAATATAAGCAAAGTATGGTAATTGGAGAAAAGCCATAGAAATAACCAGAGAAGAACCAATCGTGTTCTCACATGGATAAAATACTAAATTTGAAAAAAGTAACGGATAGTAAATTTCGTAATTTGCACCATGAATTTATGATTTTATTTTTATAGGATACATTTAAATGTTTAATACAGTGTAAGGAAAAACCTAGCAATAATGGTTGCTTCTGCATAATGAAAATTTTTATATACCCTAAACAGTGCAAGAAGGTTGTGATGTTTGATCTGTTTCATAAGCGAAGCTCGAATAAAAAGGAACGTTAATGTCATGAAATAAAGAAATAACTGAATACATACTTGCAAATTGTGCACATATTTGAATTTTCGGCATTAAAAGTTTTTTTCAGCCTGTAAACACCCAATACCGACACACAATCGAGCGAAAAGAAAGTCTGTTCAGATTTCATTAAATGTTCCTGACGTTATAAGAAGGAGTTCAGTTGCTGAGCATCCTCATGCAAAGAAAATGGGTGACGTCACAACTATGTTTCAAAAAGCACCAAACAGTAGTCAATGAAGACCATTCAATATTTCCACATATAAAACAAGAAAAATAACTAACACTACTAGAAATAATCTCTAAATTTGGCCTGACATAAATTGAGTAATGAGAGCGTCAGCAAAATTTTCTGGATTAGTGAAAGTGACTGATTGCCTGTACTTTATGAGTTTATTTGTGGTAAACATCTGATTGCTTTGAATGTATCAATTTGTCCATGTGGTAGGATTCACGCCTACTTGCCTTTCTCAGATCTGTATTGTAAAAGTTGTTTTGTTCAGCACAATTGATTATTGTATGAAAGCACAGGCCTTATAGACCTTAGATAGGTTGAACTGTAAAAGAATTATGAATGCACGTTCTTCAAAACGTGTTACACCTGATCTGACAGCAAATATTGTCTCATATTAAAATATAAATGAACTGAACTTTAGAAACAATAATAATAAACTCATAAACTACAGACAATCACCCACTTTCACTAATCCATAAAATTTTGTTGACACTCTCATTACTCAATTTGTGTCAAACCAAATTTTTTTCTTTTACGTTCAGTACAATGTGTGGCAGGTGTTGAGAATATGTTGTTACATTTGGCCGTATAGCTCAGTTGGTTAGAGCGTCGTGCTAATAACGCGAATGTCCTGGGTTCGAGCCCCAGTATGGCCAGTAATTTTTTGTCTTAGATTGCATATTAGTTTAATGGTAATGTAAAGTAATTTGTAAAACAAGTTAAATTACAAAATATGGAGGTACAGGTTAAAAAATACTCAACAGGCCTTATATGATATCAAGATTAAGTGACTGAATATACGCGGTAGTGTATAAATAACTGATCCCTTACCAATCACCATTGTCTTATATCTTATGATCAATCTGTGGTTTAGGTATGAATATCTCTTCTTTTAAAGCATTAGTCTATACTCGGAATCCAATTGGAGCCTGGGAATGATTGGCATATCAGTAGTGTTGGTATTGAAGATTTTTACGAAATAACCAGAATTCTATATTTCTTATAGAACGTGCAGACACATTCAAAAGAGTAGATGTTTGTTTTAATACTATAAATATTTCTAGCTGACACATCTATTTCAAATTATAAACCTAAAACTAAATATCATTTCCCCTCCGATGTGCATGTAATTTCGGGAAATACTACTTGGAATTTGCTAAAGGCGTATGCATTCATAACTGGAAAAAAGAGTTACGATATATTGATTTTCAATCGTATGTCACACAATAGTTGTGTGCATTGATTCATTGTTTTTATCAATAAAAGTATCTGCCAGCAATAAAAGTATATGTTTTTAGCAAAAAAGTATCTGCCAGCATACCATGATAGCGACGACCGCTGCCGTGACCAGGATTCGAACCTGGGTTGTCGCGGCCACAACGCGAAGTACTAACCACTATACGATCACGGCCATATCGCCGACTGTCTGTACAAAAATGCGCTTATGGATATGAAACAAGAAAAGTAGCTAATACTACTGGAAATAATCTGCACAAAAATCCATTGCTATGTTCTCATACCATAATCTAATATTCTAAACAAAACAACCTTTACAAGACATATCTGAGAAAGGCAAGTAGGCGTGAATCCTGTCACATCAACAAATTCATACGTTCAAAGCGATCTACAGGCAACCACTCACTTTGACTGATCTCTAAAACAATGTTGAAATTTCATCACACAATTCATGTCAAAACAAATTTGGTTATTTTCTGTGACAGATGTTGAGAATATCTTGTTACTTTAGGATGTTGGTTGTTGGTTAGAGCGTCGCCCAAACACCGAAAATGCCCTTAGGTTTGAGATCCCAATACGGCCAATTAATTTTTTCACAAATGGCATATTGGTTTAATAGTAATGTGAAGTAATGTGTAAAACAAGTACCAAATAATAAAATGACGTGTCATACGTTAATAAACAGAGAATCGAAGGGCGGTTGGTTTCCTGGCTAAAGAACAACGAGTGACTGTGGTACAGTTTCTTTCTCGCCAGGAAATTTCTCACTTTTAAACCATTTTCTCTACTGAAATATTAAATGTATGCAGAATAGACCTTTTTCACGGAAAGCAATGATGCGCATCAGTAACCAACTTAGGTCAATATCCCTTGCAGATTTTTTGTTTAATAAAAAGATTTAAAATTTAAACCCCTTCTGATGACCTTAAAGAACATAGTTATATAGACGTTCAGTTAAAAATATAGAATATAAGCAAAGTATGGTAATTGGAGAAAAGCCAAAGAAATAACCAGAGAGGAACCAATCGTGATCCCACATGGATAAAATACTAAATTTGAAAAAAGTAACGGATAGCAATTGGATCTTGTTGAAATTTCGTAATTTGCACCATGAATTTATGATTTTATTTTTATAGGATACATTTAAATGTTTAATACAGTGTAAGGAAAAACCTAGCAATAATGGTTGCTTCTGCATAATTAAAAATTTTTATATACCCTAAACAATGCAAAAATGTTGTGATGTTTGATCTGTTTCATAAGCGAAGCTCTATAAAAAGGAACGTTGATGTCATGAAATAAGGAAATAACTGAATACATACTTGCAAATTGTGCACATATTTGAATTTTCGGCATTTAAAGTTTTTTTCAGCCTGTAAACACCCAATACCGACACACAATCGAGCGAAAAGAAAGTCTGTTCAGATTTCATTAAATGTTCCTGACGTTATAAGAAGGAGTTCAGTTGCTGAGCATCCTCATGCAAAGAAAATGGGTGACGTCACAACTATGTTTCAAAAAGCACCAAACAGTAGTCAATGAAGACCATTCAATATTCCCACATATAAAACAAGAAAAATAACTAACACTACTAGAAAAAATCTCTAAATTTGGCCTGACATAAATTGAGTAATGAGAGTGTCAGCAAAATTTTCTGGATGAGTGAAAGTGACTGATTGCCTGTACTTTATGAGTTTATTTGTGGTAAACATCTGATTGCTTTGAATGTATCAATTTGTCCATGTGGTAGGATTCACGCCTACTTGCCTTTCTCAGATCTGTATTGTAGAAGTTGTTTTGTTCAGCACAATTGATTATTGTATGAAAGCACAGGCCTTATAGACCTTAGATAGGTTGAACTGTAAAAGAATTATGAATGCACGTTCTTCAAAACGTGTTACACCTGATCTGACAGCAAATATTGTCTCATATTAAAATATAAATGAACTGAACTTTAGAAACAATAATAATGAACTCATAAACTACAGACAATCACCCACTTTCACTAATCCATAAAATTTTGTTGACACTCTCATTACTCAATTTGTGTCAAACCAAATTTTTTTCTTTTACGTTCAGTACAATGTGTGGCAGGTGTTGAGAATATGTTGTTACATTTGGCCGTATAGCTCAGTTGGTTAGAGCGTCGTGCTAATAACGCGAATGTCCTGGGTTCGAGCCCCAGTATGGCCAGTAATTTTTTGTCTTAGATTGCATATTAGTTTAATGGTAATGTAAAGTAATTTGTAAAAAAGTTAAATTACAAAATATGGAGGTACAGGTTAAAAAATACTCAACAGGCCTTATGTGATATCAAGATTAAGTGACTGAATATACGCGGTAGTGTATAAATAACTGATCCCTTACCAATCACCATTGTCTTATATCTTATGATCAATCTGTGGTTTAGGTATGAATATCTCTTCTTTTAAAGCATTAGTCTATACTCGGAATCCAATTGGAGCCTGGGAATGATTGGCATATCAGTAGTGTTGGTATTGAAGATTTTTACGAAATAACCTGAATTCTATATTTCTTATGTTTGCACCCATTTATAGTAGGAATCTTTATAATTCAATTAAGAATGTGCAACTACAAAAAAACAGACGTGCAGACACATTCAAAAGAGTAGATGTTTGTTTTAATACTATAAATATTTCTAGCTGACACATCTACTTCAAATTATAAACCTAAAACTAAATATCATTTCCCCTCCGATGTGCATGTAATTTCGGGAAATACTACTTGGAATTTGCTAAAGGCGTATGCATTCATAACTGGTAAAAGGAGTTACGTTACGATATATTGATTTTCAATCGTATGTCACACAATAGTTGTGTGCATTGATTCATTGTTTTTATTAATAAAAGTATCTGCCAGCAATAAAAGTATATGTTTTTAGCAAAAAAGTATCTGCCAGCATACCATGATAGCGACGACCGCTGCCGTGAGCAGGATTCGAACCTGGGTTGTCGCGGCCACAACGCGAAGTACTAACCACTATACGATCACGGCCATATCGCCGACTGTCTGTACAAAAATGCGCTTATGGATATGAAACAAGAAAAGTAGCTAATACTACTGGAAATAATCTGCACAAAAATCCATTGCTATGTTCTCATACCATAATCTAATATTCTAAACAAAACAACCTTTACAAGACATATCTGAGAAAGGCAAGTAGGCGTGAATCCTGTCACATCAACAAATTCATACGTTCAAAGCGATCTACAGGCAACCACTCACTTTGACTGATCTCTAAAACAATGTTGAAATTTCATTACACAATTCATGTCAAAACAAATTTGGTCATTTTCTGTGACAGATGTTGAGAATATCTTGTTACTTTAGGATGTTGGTTGTTGGTTAGAGCGTCGCCCAAACAGCGAAAATGCCCTTAGGTTTGAGTTCCCAATACGGCCAGTTAATTTTTTCACAAATGGCATATTGGTTTAATAGTAATGTGAAGTAATGTGTAAAACAAGTACCAAATAACAAAATGACGTGTCATACGTTAATAAACAGAGAATCGAAGGGCGGTTGGTTTCCTGGCTAAAGAACCACGAGTGACTGTGGTACAGTTTCTTTCTCGCCAGGAAATTTCTCAGTTTTAAACCATTTTCTCTACTGAAATATTAAATGTATGCAGAATAGACCTTTTTCACGGAAAGCAATGATGCGCATCAGTATCCAACTTAGGTCAATATCCCTTGCAGATTTTTTGTTTAATAAAAAGATTTAAAATTTGAAACCCCTTCTGATGACGTTAAAGAACATAGTTATATAGACGTTCAGTTAAAAATATAGAATATAAGCAAAGTATGGTAATTGGAGAAAAGCCAAAGAAATAACCAGAGAAGAACCAATCGTGATCCCACATGGAAAAAATACTAAATTTGAAAAAAGTAACGGATAGCAATTGGATCTTGTTGAAATTTCGTAATTTGCACCATGAATTTATGATTTTATTTTTATAGGATACATTTAAATGTTTAATACAGTGTAAGGAAAAACCTAGCAATAATGGTTGCTTCTGCATAATTAAAAATTTTATATACCCTAAACAGTGCAAAAAGGTTGTGATGTTTGATCTGTTTCATAAGCGAAGCTCTATAAAAAGGAACGTTGATGTCATGAAATAAGGAAATAACTGAATACATACTTGCAAATTGTGCACATATTTGAATTTTCGGCATTAAAAGTTTTTTTCAGCCTGTAAACACCCAATACCGACACACAATCGAGCGAAAAGAAAGTCTGTTCAGATTTCATTAAATGTTCCTGACGTTATAAGAAGGAGTTCAGTTGCTGAGCATCCTCATGCAAAGAAAATGGGTGACGTCACAACTATGTTTCAAAAAGCACCAAACAGTAGTCAATGAAGACCATTCAATATTCCCACATATAAAACAAGAAAAATAACTAACACTACTAGAAAAAATCTCTAAATTTGGCCTGACATAAATTGAGTAATGAGAGTGTCAGCAAAATTTTCTGGATGAGTGAAAGTGACTGATTGCCTGTACTTTATGAGTTTATTTGTGGTAAACATCTGATTGCTTTGAATGTATCAATTTGTCCATGTGGTAGGATTCACGCCTACTTGCCTTTCTCAGATCTGTATTGTAGAAGTTGTTTTGTTCAGCACAATTGATTATTGTATGAAAGCACAGGCCTTATAGACCTTAGATAGGTTGAACTGTAAAAGAATTATGAATGCACGTTCTTCAAAACGTGTTACACCTGATCTGACAGCAAATATTGTCTCATATTAAAATATAAATGAACTGAACTTTAGAAACAATAATAATGAACTCATAAACTACAGACAATCACCCACTTTCACTAATCCATAAAATTTTGTTGACACTCTCATTACTCAATTTGTGTCAAACCAAATTTTTTTCTTTTACGTTCAGTACAATGTGTGGCAGGTGTTGAGAATATGTTGTTACATTTGGCCGTATAGCTCAGTTGGTTAGAGCGTCGTGCTAATAACGCGAATGTCCTGGGTTCGAGCCCCAGTATGGCCAGTAATTTTTTGTCTTAGATTGCATATTAGTTTAATGGTAATGTAAAGTAATTTGTAAAAAAGTTAAATTACAAAATATGGAGGTACAGGTTAAAAAATACTCAACAGGCCTTATATGATATCAAGATTAAGTGACTGAATATACGCGGTAGTGTATAAATAACTGATCCCTTACCAATCACCATTGTCTTATATCTTATGATCAATCTGTGGTTTAGGTATGAATATCTCTTCTTTTAAAGCATTAGTCTATACTCGGAATCCAATTGGAGCCTGGGAATGATTGGCATATCAGTAGTGTTGGTATTGAAGATTTTTACGAAATAACCTGAATTCTATATTTCTTATGTTTGCACCCATTTATAGTAGGAATCTTTATAATTCAATTAAGAATGTGCAACTACAAAAAAACAGACGTGCAGACACATTCAAAAGAGTAGATGTTTGTTTTAATACTATAAATATTTCTAGCTGACACATCTACTTCAAATTATAAACCTAAAACTAAATATCATTTCCCCTCCGATGTGCATGTAATTTCGGGAAATACTACTTGGAATTTGCTAAAGGCGTATACATTCATAACTGGAAAAAGGAGTTACGATATATTGATTTTCAATCGTATGTTACACAATAGTTGTGTGCATTGATTCATTGTTTTTATCAATAAAAGTATCTGCCAGCAATAAAAGTATATGTTTTTAGCAAAAAAGTATCTGCCAGCATGCCATGATAGCGACGACCGCTGCCTTGACCAGGATTCGAACCTGGGTTGTCGCGGCCACAACGCGAAGTACTAACCACTATACGATCACGGCCATATTGCTGACTGCCTGTACAAAAATGCGTTTATGGATATAAAACCTTAAAAGTAGCTAACACTACTGGAAATAATGTGTCCAAAAATTGCTATGTTCTCATACCATAATCTAATATTCTAAACAAAACAACTTTTACAAGACATATCTGAGAAAGGCAAGTAGGCGTGAATCCTGTCACATGGACAAATTCATACGTTCAAAGCAATCTACAGGCAATCACTCACTTTGACTGATCTCTAAAACAATGTTGAAATTTCATCACACAATTCCTGTCAAAACAAATTTGGTTATTTTCTGTTCTTTACAATCTGTGAAAGATGTTGAGAATATCTTGTTACATTAGGCTGTTGGTTGTTGGTTAGAGCGTCGCCCTAACAGCGAAAATGCCCTTTGGTTTGAGTTCCCAAAACGGTCAGTTAATTTTTCAAAAAATGGCATTTTGGTTTAATGCTAATGTAAAGTAATGTGTAAAACAAGTAACAAATGACAAAATGTCATGTCATACGTTAATAAACAGAGAAACGAAGCGCGGTTGGTTTCTTGGCTAAGGAACTACGAGTGACTGCGGTTCAGTTTCTTTCTCGCCAGGAAATTTCTCAGTTTTAAACCATTTTTCTACTGAAATATTAAATGTATGCAGAATAGACCTTTTTCACGGAACGCAATGATGCGCATCAGTAACCAACTTAGGTCAAGATCCCACCCAGTTAGCACCCCCACATACAGCCAATGTTGGCTATACATGGGACATCCCAGGATTGTCACGGCCACAACGCGAAGTACTAAAAACTATACGATGTCTGGGCAAAATTGGGCTTATGGGATATGAAACAAGAAAAGTAGCTAACAATACTGGAAATAATCTGCACAAAAATCCTGTGTTATATTCTCATACCATAATGTAATATACTAAACAAAGGACTTTCACAAGACAATTCTGGGAAAGGCAAGTAGGCGTGAATCTTGTCACACGGACAAATTAATACATTCAAAGCGATCAGACATTTGCCACAAATTAGCTCATAAACTATAGACAATCAATCACTTTGAGTGATCTCTAAAACAATGTTGAAATTTTATCACTCAATTCATGTCAAAGCAAATTTGGTTATTTTCTGTTCTTTACAATTTGTGACAGATGTTGAGAATATCTTGTTACATTAGGCTGTTGGTTGTTGGCTAAATCGTCGCTCCGACAGCGCAAATCACAGTCAATTTGTCCAAAAATGACATTTTGGTTAAATGGTAATATAAAGTAATGCATAAAACAAGAAACAATTGACAAAATGTCGTGTCCTACGTTAATCAACCGAGAAATGAAGGGCGGTTGTTTTCCTGGCTAAGGAATCACGAGTGGCTGCGGTACAGTTTCTTTCTCGCCAGGAAATTTCTCACTTTTAAACCATTTTTCTACTGAAATATTAAATTTGTGGAGAATAAGCCTTTTTCACGGAACGCAATGATGCGCATCAGTAACCAACTTAGGTCAAGATCCCATGCCGATTGTTTTGTTTAATAAAAAGATTCAAAATTTGAAACCCCTTCTGATGACGTTAAAGAACATAGTTATATAGACCTTCAGTTAAAAATATAGAAAATAAGCAAAGTATGGTAATTGGAGAAAAGCCATAGAATTAACCAGAGAAGAACCAATCGTGATCTCACACGGATAAAGCATTAAGTTTGAAAAAAGTAACGGATAGCAATTGGATCTTGTTGAAATTTCGTAATTTGCACCAAATATGAAAAATTGTGGTGTCGATGAATGATTAATTTTTCAACAGAATCCCATGCTTTACTTTTTGTTGTAGAGACATCGTTTGACTTCAACAATGGCTAAGAATCTTTTCAATATCATCAGTTACACACGCTTAAGGTCCTCATCCCTCTTTCGGAGCCCGGCAATAAAATTCGCCATTAAAAAAGTGCATTATTTGGAAAGGTCATCAAAACACAATGCAGATTAACTCGAAAGTTGAAAAGTATTACAAAACAATATACAAACGTTTAAGAATAAAATACCTAGATGATAGGCCATTTAATAGCGATATTTTATGACCAGGTCCCGGATGAACGCATTCGGACCTCTGGTGCATAAAACTGGTAGAACAGAATCCAATAGCAGTGCTCAATATGATTTTATTCATGAATTTATTTTATAGGATACATTTAAATGTTAAATACAGTGTAAGGAAAAACCTAGCAATAATGAGTGCTTCTGCATAATGAAAATTTTTATATACCCTAAACAGAGCAAAAAGGATGTGATGTTTGATCTGTTTGATAAACGAAGCTCTGATAAAAAGGAATGTTAATGTCCAGAAATAAAGAAATAACTGAATACATACTTGCAAATTGTGCACACATTTGATTTTTCGGCATTAAAAGTTTTTTCAGCTTGTAAATACCCCATACCGACACACAATCGAGCTAAAAGAAAGTCTGTTCAGATTTCATTAAATATTCCTGACGTTATAAGAAGGAGTTCAGTTGCTGAGCATCCTCATGCAAAGAAAATGGGTGACGTCACAACTATGTTTCAAAAAGCACCAAACAGTAGTCAGTGAAGAGCATTCAATATTCACACATATAAAACAAGAAAAATTGCTAACACTACTGGAAATAATCTGCACAAAAAACCAAACCCAGAGTATCATTCAAAGCCACAAAGAGCGTCGGAGCATTTATTTTGTTTCTAAAGTTCAGTTCATTTACATTTTACTATGAGACAATATTTACTGTCATATCATGTGTAACACTTGTTGAAGAACTGCATTCATAATTCTTTTACAGTTCAACCTATCTGAGGTTTATAAGACCTGTGCTCTCATACAATAGTCAAATATACTGAACAAAACAACTTTTACAAGACAAATCTGAGAAAGTCAAGTAGACGTGAATCCTGTGACTCTGACATATGCAAAATTCATACATTCAAAGCGATCAGATGGTTACCACAAATAAACTCATAAACTACAGACAATCACCCACTTTCACTAATCCATATAATTGTGTTGACACTCTCATTACTCAATTTGTGTCAAACCAAATTTTTGTCCTTTACGTTCAGTTCAATGTATGGCAGATGTTGAGAATATGTTGTTACACTTGGCCGTATAGCTCAGTTGGTTAGAGCGTCGTGCTAATAACGCGAATGTCCTGGGTTCGAGCCCCAGTATGGCCAGTAACTTTTTGTCTTTAATTGCATATTAACTTAATGGTAATGTAGAGTAATTTGTAAAACTAGTTAAATTACAAAATGTGGAGGTACAGGTTAAAAAATACTCAAAAGGAATCATATAACATCAAGATGAAGTGACTGAATGAACTCGGTGGCGTATAAATACCTGATCCCTTATCAATCAAAATTGTCTTATGTCTTATGATCAAGCTGTGGTTCAGTTATGGATATCTATCCTTTTCAAGTATTAGTCTATACTCGGAATTCAATTGGAGCCTGGGAATGATTGGCATATCAGTAGTGTTGGTATTGAAGATTTTTACGAAATAACCTTAATTCTATATTTCTTATGTTTGAACCAATTTGTAGTAAGAATAATTATTATTCAACTTAGAATGTGCATGTACAACAAAACAGACGTGCAGACACATTCAAAAGAGTAAGTACTTGTTTTAATACCATGAATATTTCTTGGCGACACATCTACTTCAAATTATAAACCAAAAACTAAATATCATTTCCCTTCCGATGTGCATGTTATTTCGGGAAGTACTACTTGGAATTTGATAAAGGCGTATACATTCAAACTAGAAAAAGGAGTTACGATATATTGATTTTCAATCGTATGTCACACAGTAGTTGTGTGCATTGATTCATTGTTTTTAGCAATAAAAGTATCTGCCAGCAATACAAGTATCTGTTTCTAGCAATAAAAGGATCTGGCAGCATGCCATGATAGCGACGACCGCTGCCGTGACCAGGATTCGAACCTGGGTTGTCGCGGCCACAACGCGAAGTACTAACCACTATACGATCACGGCCATATTGCTGACTGTGTGTACGAAAATGCGCTTATAGATATGAAACAGGAAAAGTAGCTAACACTACTGGAAATAATCTGCACAAAAATCCAGTGCTATGTTCTCATACCATAATCTAATATTCTAAACAAAACAACCTTTACAAGACAAATCTGAGAAAGGCAAGTAGGCGTGAATCCTGTCACACGGACAAATTCATACGTTCAAAGCGATCTACAGGCAATCACTCACTTTGACTGATCTCTGAAACAATGTTGAAATTTCATCACTCAATTCATGTCAAAACAAATTTGGTTATTTTCTGTTCTTTACAATCTGTGACAGATGTTGAGAATATCTTGTTACATTAGGCTGTTGGTTGTTGGTTAGAGCGTCGCTCTAACAGCGAAAACGCCTTTGGTTTGAGTTCCCAATACGGCCAGTTAATTTTTCCAAAAATTACATTTTGGTTTAATAGTAATGTAAAGTAATGTGTAAACCAAGTAACAAATGACAAAATGTCGTGTCATACGTTAATCAACAGAGAAATGAAGCGCGGTTGGTTTCCTGCCTAAGGAATCACGAGTGACTGCGGTACAGTTTCTTTCTCGCCAGGAAATTTCTCAGTTTTAAACCATTTTTCTACTGAAATTTTAAATGTGTGCAGAATACGCCTTTTTCACGGAACGCAATGATGCGCATCAGTAACCAACTTAGGTCAAGATCCCACCCAGTTAGCATCCCCACATACAGCCCATGTTGGCTATACATGGGACATCCCAGGATTGTCACGGCCACAACGCGAAATACTAACCACTATACGATGTCTGGGCAAAAATGGGCTTATGGGATATGAAACAAGAAAAGTAGCTAGCGCTACTTGAAATAATCTGCACAAAAATCCTGTGTTTTATTCTCATATAATAATGTAATATACTAAGCAAAGAACTTTCACGAGACAAATCTCAGAAAGACAAGTAGGCGTGAATCTTGTCACACGGACAAATTCATACATTCAAAGCGATCAGACATTTGCCACAAATTAGCTCATAAACTATAGACAATCAATCACTTTGACTGTTCTCTGAAACAATGTTGAAATTTCATCACTCAATTCATGTCAAAGCAAATTTGGTTATTTTCCGTTCCTTACAATCTGTGACAGATGTTGAGAATATCTTGTTACATCCCAGTAAGCACAGAAAAATTTTCCCATGTGGGATACGTATGGGTTTCAATTGGGATTTGCATGGGTAGGTGGGAAAGGGGAAAACCCATATTAATCCCGTGGAGAAATGCCTGGGTTTTCCCACCCTGGGAAACCCCCTGTAAAATACACATGAAATATGTATGGGAATGCCCATGTAAATCCCACCCGGGGAAAACCCAGGTGGATCCCAACTGGGAAATGCATGGATTATGCGTGGGAATTCCGACCATGGATTTTACCTCGATTTTTGTCTCATTCCCATGCAAATCCCTGCATGGGATTCACGTGGGAAGGCCAAAAATAGCCCTGGGTTTTACATGGGTTTTACTTGGGTGTGCTTACCGGGATTAGGCTGTTGGTTGTTGGCTAAATCGTCGCTTCAACAGCGCAAATGCCCTTTGATTTGAGTTCCGAATACGGCCAGTTAATTTTCCCAAAATTGACATTTTGGTTTAATGGTAATGTAAAGTAATGTATAAAACAAGTAACAAATGACAAAATGTCGTGTCATACCTTAATCAGCAGAGAAATGAAGCGCGGTTGTTTTCCTGGCTAAGGAATCACGAGTGACTGCGGTACAGTTTCTTTCTCGCCAGGAAATTTCTCAGTTTTAAGCCATTTTTCTACTGAAATATTAAATTAGTGGGAAGTACGACTTGGAATTTGCTAAAGGCGTATGCATTCAAACTGGATAACTGAGTTACGATATATTGATTTTCAATCGTATATCACGCAGTAGTTGTGTGCATTGATTCATTGTTTTTAGCAATAAAAATATCGGCCAGCAATACAAGTATCTGTTTCTAGCAATAAAAGGATCTGTCAGAATGCCATGATAGCGACGACCGCTGCCGTGACCAGGATTCGAACCTGGGTTGTCGCGGCCACAACGCGAAGTACTAACCACTATACGATCACGGCCATATGGATATGAAACAAGAAAAGTAGCTAACACCACTGGAAATAATCTGCACAAAAACCCAGTGCTATGTTCTCATACCATAATCTAATATTCTAAACAAAACAACTTTTACAAGACAAATCTGTGAAAGGAAAGTAGGCGTGAATCCTGTCACACGGACAAATTCATACATTCAAAGCGATCAGATGGTTACCACAAACAAACTCATAAACTACAGACAATCACCCACTTTCACTAATCCATATAATTGTGTTGACACTCTCATTACTCAATTTGTGTCAAACCAAATTTTTGTCCTTTACGTTCAGTTCAATGTGTGGCAGATGTTGAGAATATGTTGTTACACTTGGCCGTATAGCTCAGTTGGTTAGAGCGTCGTGCTAATAACGCGAATGTCCTGGGTTCGAGCCCCAGTATGGCCAGTAACTTTTTGTCTTTAATTGCATATTAGCTTAATGGTAATGTAGAGTAATTTGTAAAACAAGTTAAATTACAAAATGTGGAGGTACAGGTTAAAAAAATACTCAAAAGGAATCATATAACATCAAGATGAAGTGACTGAATGAACGCGGTGGCGTATAAATACCTGATCCCTTATCAATCAAAATTGTCTTATGTCTTATGATCAAGCTGTGGTTCAGTTATGGATATCTATCCTTTTCAAGTATTAGTCTATACTCGGAATCCAATTGGAGCCTGGGAATGATTGGCATATCAGTAGTGTTGGTATTGAAGATTTTTACGAAATAACCTGAATTCTATATTTCTTATGTTTGAACCCATTTGTAGTAGGAATAGTTATTATTCAACTTAGAATGTGCATGTACGACAAAACAGACGTGCAGACATATTCAAAAGAGTAAATACTTGTTTTAATACCATGAATATTTCTTGGCGACACATCTACTTCAAATTATAAACCAAAAACTAAATATCATTTCCCTTCCGATGTGCATGTTATTTCGGGAAGTACTACTTGGAATTTGATAAAGGCGTATACATTCAAACTAGAAAACGGAGTTACGATATATTGATTTTCAATCGTATGTCACACAGTAGTTGTGTGCATCGATTCATTGTTTTTAGCAATAAAAGTATCTGCCAGCAATAAAAGTATCTGTTTCTAGCAATAAAAGGATCTGTCAGCATGCCATGATAGCGACGACCGCTGCCGTGACCAGGATTCGAACCTGGGTTGTCGCGGCCACAACGCGAAGTACTAACCACTATACGATCACGGCCATATTGCTGACTGTGTGTACGAAAAGGCGCTTATGGATATGAAACAGGAAAAGTAGCTAACACTATTGGAAATAATCTGCACAAAAATCCAGTGCTATGTGCTCATACCATAATCTAATATTCTAAACAAAACAACCTTTACAAGACAAATCTGAGAAAGGCAAGTAGGCGTGAATCCTGTCACACGGACAAATTCATACGTTCAAAGCGATCTACAGGCAATCACTCACTTTGACTGATCTCTGAAACAATGTTGAAATTTCATCACTCAATTCATGTCAAAACAAATTTGGTTATTTTCTGTTCTTTACAATCTGTGACAGATGTTGAGAATATCTTGTTACATTAGGCTGTTGGTTGTTGGTTAGAGCGTCGCTCTAACAGCGAAAACGCCTTTGGTTTGAGTTCCCAATACGGACAGTTAATTTTTCCAAAAATTACATTTTGGTTTAATAGTAATGTAAAGTAATGTGTAAACCAAGTAACAAATGACAAAATATCGTGTCATACGTTAATCAACAGAGAAACGAAGCGCGGTTGGTTTCCTGCCTAAGGAATCACGAGTGACTGCGGTACAGTTTCTTTCTCGCCAGGAAATTTCTCAGTTTTAAACCATTTTTCTACTGAAATATTAAATTTGTTGAGAATAAGCCTTTTTCACGGAACGCAATGATGCGCATCAGTAACCAACTTAGGTCAAGATCCCATGCCGATTTTTTTGTTTAATAAACCGATTTAAAATTTGAAACCCTTTCTGATGACGTTAAAAAACATAGTTATATAGACCTTCAGTTAAAAATATAGAATATAAGCAAAGTATGGTAATTGGAGAAAAGCCATAGAAATAACCAGAGAAGAACAAATCGTGATCTAACGAGGATAAAGCATTAAGTTTGAAAAAAGTAACGGATAGCAATTGGATCTGGTTGAAATTTCGTAATTTGCACCAAATTTGAAAAATTGTGGTGTCGATGAATGATTAATTTTTCAACAGAATTCCATGCTTTACTTTTTGTTGTAGAGACATCGTTTTACTTCAACAATGGCTAAGAATCTTTTCAATATCATCAGTTACACACGCTTAAGGTCCTCATCCCTCTTTCGGAGGCCGGCAATAAAATTCGCCATTTAAAAAGTGCATTATTTGGAATGGTCATCAAAACACAATGCAGATTAACTCGAAAGTTGAAAAGTATTACAAAACAATATACAAACGTTTAAGAATAAAATACCTAGATGACAGGCCATTTAATAGCGATATTTTATGACCAGGTCCCGGATGAACGCATTCGGACCTCTGGTGCATAAAACTGGTAGAACAAAATCCAATAGCAGTGCTCAATATGATTTTATTCATGAATTTATTTTATAGGATACATTTAAATGTAAAATACAGTGTAAGAAAAACCCTAGCAATAATGAGTGCTTCTGCATAATGAAAATTTTTATATACCCTAAACAGAGCAAAAAGGATGTGATGTTTGATCTGAAGATAAACGAAGCTCTGATAAAAAGGAATGTTAATGTCCAGAAATAAAGAAATAACTGAATACATACTTGCAAATTGTGCACACATTTGATTTTTCGGCATTAAAAGTTTTTTCAGCTTGTAAATACCCCATACCGACACACAATCGAGCTAAAAGAAAGTCTGTTCAGATTTCATTAAATATTCCTGACGTTATAAGAAGGAGTTCAGTTGCTGAGCATCCTCATGCAATGAAAATGGGTGACGTCACAACTATGTTTCAAAAAGCACCAAACAGTAGTCAGTGAAGAGCATTCAATATTCACACATATAAAACAAGAAAAATTGCTAACACTACTGGAAATAATCTGCACAAAAAACCAAACCCAGAGTATCATTCAAAGCCACATTGTTGAAGAGCGTCGGAGCATTTACTTTGTTTCTAAAGTTCAGTTCATTTACATTTTACTATGAGACAATATTTACTGTCATATCATGTGTAACACTTGTTGAAGAACTGCATTCATAATTCTTTTACAGTGTAACCTATCTGAGGTTTATAAGACCTGTGCTCTCATACAATAGTCAAATATACTGAACAAAACAACTTTTTATACAAGACAAATCTGAAAAAGTCAAGTAGACGTGAATCCTGTGACATGGGCAAAATTCATACATTCAAAGCGATCAGATGGTTACCACAAATAAACTCATAAACTACAGACAATCGCCCACTTTCACTAATCCATATAATTGTGTTGACACTCTCATTACTCAATTTGTGTCAAACCAAATTTTTGTCCTTTACGTTCAGTTCAATGTATGGCAGATGTTGAGAATATGTTGTTACACTTGGCCGTATAGCTCAGTTGGTTAGAGCGTCGTGCTAATAACGCGAATGTCCTGGGTTCGAGCCCCAGTATGGCCAGTAACTTTTTGTCTTTAAATTGCATATTAGCTTAATGGTAATGTGGAGTAATTTGTAAAACAAGTTAAATTACAAAATGTGGAGGTACAGGTTAAAAAATACTCAAAAGGAATCATATAACATCAAGATGAAGTGACTGAATGAACTCGGTGGCGTATAAATACCTGATCCCTTATCAATCAAAATTGCCTTATGTCTTATGATCAAGTTGTGGTTCAGTTATGGATATCTATCCTTTTCAAGTATTAGTCTATACTCGGAATCCAATTGAAGCCTGGGAATGATTGGCATATCAGTAGTGTTGGTATTGAAGATTTTTACGAAATAACCTGAATTCTATATTTCTTATGTTTGAACCCATTTGTAGTAGGAATAATTATTATTCAACATAGAATGTGCATGTACGACAAAACAGACGTGCAGACACATTCAAAAGAGTAAATACTTGTTTTAATACTATGAATATTTCTTGGCGACACATCTTCTTGAAATTATAAACCAAAAACTAAATATCATTTCCCTTCCGATGTGCATGTTATTTCGGGAAGTACTACTTGGAATTTGATAAAGGCGTATACATTCAAACTAGAAAAAGGAGTTACGATACATTGATTTTCAATCGTATGTCACACAGTAGTTGTGTGCATTGATTCATTGTTTTTAGTAATAAAAGTATCTGCCAGCAATAAAAGGATCTGTCAGCATGCCATGATAGCGACGACCGCTGCCGTGACCAGGATTCGAACCTGGGTTGTCGCGGCCACAACGCGAAGTACTAACCACTATACGATCACGGCCATATTGCTGACTGTGTGTACGAAAAGGCGCTTATGGATATGAAACAGGAAAAGTAGCTAACACTATTGGAAATAATCTGCACAAAAATCCAGTGCTATGTTCTCATACCATAATCTAATATTCTAAACAAAACAACCTTTACAAGACAAATCTGAGAAAGGCAAGTAGGCGTGAATCCTGTCACACGGACAAATTCATACGTTCAAAGCGATCTACAGGCAATCACTCACTTTGACTGATCTCTGAAACAATGTTGAAATTTCATCACTCAATTCATGTCAAAACAAATTTGGTTATTTTCTGTTCTTTACAATCTGTGACAGATGTTGAGAATATCTTGTTACATTAGGCTGTTGGTTGTTGGTTAGAGCGTCGCTCTAACAGCGAAAACGCCCTTTGGTTTGAGTTCCCAATACGGCCAGTTAATTTTTCCAAAAATGACATTTTGGTTTAATAGTAATGTAAAGTAATGTGTAAACCAAGTAACAAATGACAAAATGTCGTGTCATACGTTAATCAACAGAGAAACGAAGCGCGGTTGGTTTCCTGGGTAAGGAATCACGAGTGACTGCAGTACAGTTTCTTTCTCGCCAGGAAATTTCTCAGTTTTAAACCATTTTTCTACTGAAATTTTAAATGTGTGCAGAATACGCCTTTTTCACGGAACGCAATGATGCGCATCAGTAACCAACTTAGGTCAAGATCCCACCCAGTTAGCATCCCCACATACAGCCCATGTTGGCTATACATGGGACATCCCAGGATTGTCACGGCCACAACGCGAAATACTAACCACTATACGATGTCTGGGCAAAAATGGGCTTATGGGATATGAAACAAGAAAAGTAGCTAGCACTACTTGAAATAATCTGCACAAAAATCCTGTGTTTTATTCTCATATTATAATGTAATATACTAAGCAAAGAACTTTCACGAGACAAATCTCAGAAAGACAAGTAGGCGTGAATCTTGTCACACGGACAAATTCATACATTCAAAGCGATCAGACATTTGCCACAAATTAGCTCATAAACTATAGACAATCAATCACTTTGACTGTTCTCTGAAACAATGTTGAAATTTCATCACTCAATTCATGTCAAAGCAAATTTGGTTATTTTCCGTTCCTTACAATCTGTGACAGATGTTGAGAATATCTTGTTACATCCCAGTAAGCACAGAAAAAATTTTCCATGTGGGATACGTATGGGTTTTAATTGGGATTTGCATGGGTAGGTGGGAAAGGGGAAAACCCATATTAATCCCGTGGAGAAAGGAGCCATTTCTGGGTGGGAAATGCCTGGGTTTTCCCAACCTGGGAAACCCCCTGTAAAATACACATGAAATATGTATGGGAATGCCCATGTAAATCCCACCCGGGGAAAACCCAGGTGGATCCCAACTGGGAAATGCATGGATTATGCGTGGGAATTCCGACCATGGATTTTACCTCGATTTTTGTCTCATTCCCATGCAAATCTCTGCATGGGATTCACGTGGGAAGGCCAAAAATAACCCTGGGTTTTACATGGGTTTTACTTGGGTGTGCTTACCGGGATTAGGCTGTTGGTTGTTGGCTAAATCGTCGCTTCAACAGCGCAAATGCCCTTTGATTTGAGTTCCGAATACGGCCAGTTAATTTTCCCAAAAATGACATTTTGGTTAAATGGTAATGTAAAGTAATGTATAAAACAAGTAACAAATGACAAAATGTCGTGTCATACCTTAATCAGCAGAGAAATGAAGCGCGGTTGTTTTCCTGGCTAAGGAATCACGAGTGACTGCGGTACAGTTTCTTTCTCGCCAGGAAATTTCTCAGTTTTAAGCCATTTTTCTACTGAAATATTAAATTAGTGGGAAGTACGACTTGGAATTTGCTAAAGACGTATGCATTCAAACTGGATAACTGAGTTACGATATATCGATTTTCAATCGTATATCACGCAGTAGTTGTGTGCATTGATTCATTGTTTTTAGCAATAAAAATATCTGCCAGCAATACAAGTATCTGTTTCTAGCAATAAAAGGATCTGTCAGCATGCCATGATAGCGACGACCGCTGCCGTGACCAGGATTCGAACCTGGGTTGTCGCGGCCACAACGCGAAGTACTAACCACTATACGATCACGGCCATATTGCTGACTGTCTGTACAAAAATGCGCTTATGGATATGAAACAAGAAAAGTAGCTAACACCACTGGAAATAATCTGCACAAAAACCCAGTGCTATGTTCTCATACCATAATCTAATATTCTAAACAAAACAACTTTTACAAGACAAATCTGTGAAAGGAAAGTAGGCGTGAATCCTGTCACACGGACAAATTCATACATTCAAAGCGATCAGATGGTTACCACAAACAAACTCATAAACTACAGACAATCACCCACTTTCACTAATCCATATAATTGTGTTGACACTCTCATTACTCAATTTGTGTCAAACCAAATTTTTGTCCTTTACGTTCAGTTCAATGTGTGGCAGATGTTGAGAATATGTTGTTACACTTGGCCGTATAGCTCAGTTGGTTAGAGCGTCGTGCTAATAACGCGAATGTCCTGGGTTCGAGCCCCAGTATCGCCAGTAACTTTTTGTCTTTAATTGCATATTAGCTTAATGGTAATGTAGAGTAATTTGTAAAACAAGTTAAATTACAACATGTGGAGGTACAGGTTAAAAAATACTCAAAAGGAATCATATAACATCAAGATGAAGTGACTGAATGAACGCGGTGGCGTATAAATACCTGATCCCTTATCAATCAAAATTGTCTTATGTCTTATGATCAAGCTGTGGTTCAGTTATGGATATCTATCCTTTTCAAGTATTAGTCTATACTCGGAATCCAATTGGAGCCTGGGAATGATTGGCATATCAGTAGTGTTGGTATTGAAGATTTTTACGAAATAACCTGAATTCTATATTTCTTATGTTTGAACCCATTTGTAGTAGGAATAATTATTATTCAACTTAGAATGTGCATGTACAACAAAACAGACGTGCAGACATATTCAAAAGAGTAAATACTTGTTTTAATACCATGAATATTTCTTGGCGACACATCTACTTCAAATTATAAACCAAAAACTAAATATCATTTCCCTTCCGATGTGCATGTTATTTCGGGAAGTACTACTTGGAATTTGATAAAGGCGTATACATTCAAACTAGAAAACGGAGTTACGATATATTGATTTTCAATCGTATGTCACACAGTAGTTGTGTGCATCGATTCATTGTTTTTAGCAATAAAAGTATCTGCCAGCAATAAAAGTATCTGTTTCTAGCAATAAAAGGATCTGTCAGCATGCCATGATAGCGACGACCGCTGCCGTGACCAGGATTCGAACCTGGGTTGTCGCGGCCACAACGCGAAGTACTAACCACTATACGATCACGGCCATATTGCTGACTGTGTGTACGAAAAGGCGCTTATGGATATGAAACAGGAAAAGTAGCTAACACTATTGGAAATAATCTGCACAAAAATCCAGTGCTATGTTCTCATACCATAATCTAATATTCTAAACAAAACAACCTTTACAAGACAAATCTGAGAAAGGCAAGTAGGCGTGAATCCTGTCACACGGACAAATTCATACGTTCAAAGCGATCTACAGGCAATCACTCACTTTGACTGATCTCTGAAACAATGTTGAAATTTCATCACTCAATTCATGTCAAAACAAATTTGGTTATTTTCTGTTCTTTACAATCTGTGACAGATGAGAATATCTTGTTACATTAGGCTGTTGGTTGTTGGTTAGAGCGTCGCTCTAACAGCGAAAACGCCCTTTGGTTTGAGTTCCCAATACGGCCAGTTAATTTTTCCAAAAATTACATTTTGGTTTAATGGTAATGTAAAGTAATGTGTAAACCAAGTAACAAATGACAAAATGTCGTGTCATACGTTAATCAACAGAGAAACGAAGCGCGGTTGGTTTCCTGCCTAAGGAATCACGAGTGACTGCGGTACAGTTTCTTTCTCGCCAGGAAATTTCTCAGTTTTAAACCATTTTTCTACTGAAATATTAAATTTGTTGAGAATAAGCCTTTTTCACGGAACGCAATGATGCGCATCAGTAACCAACTTAGGTCAAGATCCCATGCCGATTTTTTTGTTTAATAAACCGATTTAAAATTTGAAACCCTTTCTGATGACGTTAAAAAACATAGTTATATAGACCTTCAGTTAAAAATATAGAATATAAGCAAAGTATGGTAATTGGAGAAAAGCCATAGAAATAACCAGAGAAGAACAAATCGTGATCTAACGAGGATAAAGCATTAAGTTTGAAAAAAGTAACGGATAGCAATTGGATCTGGTTGAAATTTCGTAATTTGCACCAAATTTGAAAAATTGTGGTATCGATGAATGATTAATTTTTCAACAGAATCCCATGCTTTACTTTTTGTTGTAGAGACATCGTTTTACTTCAACAATGGCTAAGAATCTTTTCAATATCATCAGTTACACACGCTTAAGGTCCTCATCCCTCTTTCGGAGCCCTGCAATAAAATTCGCCATTAAAAAAGTGCATTATTTGGAATGGTCATCAAAACACAATGCAGATTAACTGGAAATTTGAAAAGTATTACAAAACAATATACAAACGTTTAAGAATAAAATACCTAGATGACAGGCCATTTAATAGCGATATTTTATGACCAGGTCCCGGATAAACGCATTAGGGCCTCTGGTGCATAAAACTGGTAGAACAGAATCCAATAGCAGTGCTCAATATGATTTTATTCATGAATTTACTTTATAGGATACATTTAAATGTTAAATACAGTGTAAGGAAAAACCTAGCAATAATGAGTGCTTCTGCATAATGAAAATTTTTATATACCCTGAACAGAGCAAAAAGGATGTGATTTTTGATCTGTTTGATAAACGAAGCTCTGATAAAAAGGAATGTTAATGTCCAGAAATAAAGAAATAACTGAATACATACTTGCAAATTGTGCACACATTTGATTTTTCGGCATTAAAAGTTTTTTTCAGCTTGTAAATACCCAATACCGACACACAATCGAGCTAAAAGAAAGTCTGTTCAGATTTCATTAAATATTCCTGACGTCATAAGAAGGAGTTCAGTTGCTGCGCATCCTCATGCAATGAAAATGGGTGACGTTACAACTATGTTTCAAAAAGCACCAAACAGTAGTCAGTGAAGAGCATTCAATATTCACACATATAAAACAAGAAAAATTGCTAACACTACTGGAAATAATCTGCACAAAAACCAAACCCAGAGTATCATTCAAAGCCACATTGTTGAAGAGCGTCGGAGCATTTACTTTGTTTCTAAAGTTCAGTTCATTTACATTTTACTATGAGACAATATTTACTGTCATATCATGTGTAACACTTGTTGAAGAACTGCATTCATAATTCTTTTACAGTTCAACCTATCTGAGGTTTATAAGACCTGTGCTCTCATACAATAGTCAAATATACTGAACAAAACAACTTTTACAAGACAAATCTGAGAAAGTCAAGTAGACGTGAATCCTGTGACTCTGACATATGCAAAATTCATACATTCAAAGCGATCAGATGGTTAACACAAATAAACTCATAAACTACAAACAATCACCCACTTTCACTTATCCATATAATTGTGTTGACACTCTCATTACTCAATTTGTGTCAAACCAAATTTTTGTCCTTTACGTTCAGTTCAATGTGCGGCAGATGTTGAGAATATGTTGTTACACTTGGCCGTATAGCTCAGTTGGTTAGAGCGTCGTGCTAATAACGCGAATGTCCTGGGTTCGAGCTCCAGTATGGCCAGTAACTTTTTGTCTTTAATTCCAAAATTAAACGAGACTTACCTGGAAGTTGAAGTTTGATTGGAATTCTGCCGACCATCAGTCAGGAACGAGGAATCACATGAGAGGCGCGTTTATCCAGACGACTAATCACACTTGAGCTATGATCAACATCAAGGAAAACAATTGGAACGGAGGAATCCCCAAAGGTTGGGACGAATTAACAGGGTGGGCATGTGATTCCTCGTTCCTGACTGATGGTCGGCAGAATTCCAATCAAACTTCAACTTCCAGGTAAGTCTCGTTTAATTTTGGAATTCTACCTCCCATCAGTCACTGTCACTCGGAAGCACATGAGATTTGAGAGCCTTGAGGGTGAGAATGACAGACACTGTTCAGAATTGAACAATAAAGAAAACACGTAAAATACGATATACAGTATTTATAATATCTAGTACTATAAACAATTAACATGTCAACTGAGAACTTCATTAGAAAATGAAGGTTGATCTATATCTTTCTTATAAAACTTAGCAAATGTATCGGCATTTGACCATCCACATGCACTTAAAATAAGGTTGACGGGTACACCTTTCGCTAAAACACTGGAACCACTAGCACTGCGGGTGCTGTGTGCTTTAAACACCGTTGTATCAATACCCGCCTTTGCCAATGTTGATTTTATCCATTTGCTAATTGTGCTACATGAAATCGGCCCATGGGGTTTTTGATAGCTAATGAGCAGATTATCTGTTTTATCTCGAAGAGTGTTTGTTTTATCTATGTACAACTGCACGTGTTTAACAATGCAAATATCAGGCTCATGATATGGTGTAAATTCCAAGGAGCTTTTATGTTTGCCAGGCCGTGAGGTTTTTAACAAGGAGTCAATGTAAAACACACACCGATCAGCATCAATTTTTACGCATGATACTTTTAAAGATGCCAACGTTTGAACTCTTTGCCCTGACAAAATAGCAAGCAATGTAACCATTTTTACTGAGAGTTGCTTTAATGAAATATCCTGTAATGGTAACGTTTTTAAATAGCTGAGTAACTTTTTTACATCCCAAGTTGTAGCATATCTAGGTAAGGAAGGTCTGGTGTTAAATACACCCTTAAAAAACTTTGATACTAGAAACTGGGTTCCAAATGACTTTGACGGGTCGTCAGTAAAAGGTAATGCAGATAGTGCACTCCGTGTAGTGTTTAAAATAGAGTATCCAGCACCTGATTCATACAAACTAGTTAGAAAATCAAGTCCGTTTTTTAAAGAAACCGAAGAGGGATCTGTAGTCCGTTTACTGCAAAATTGTATCCATTTTTGAGGGAGCTTTCATACTGTTCGGTTGTGCTGGAGCGCCATGCTGCCATGATAATTTCTTGAGTCTTTCCTGATATGCCTGCGATAGTGAGCTGTCTCCTGATAAGAGACATGCCAGTAGATTGAGTTTTTTGTGTAGTCGATGTGGTTGTGATGTCCCGGGTAATTGGAGCAGTTTCTCGTTTCTGCAAATGAAAATAGGGTCTTGAATCAGTAGATTGAGTACTGATGGAAAGAAAGATTGCGTCGGCCAGACTGGAACAATCACTATTCCGGTGGCCTGATCTTCTATTATTTTATGTAAAACCCTCGGCAAGATACTAAACGGTGGAAAAGCATAGAATTTATATTGGCACCAGTTCATAGTGAATGCGTTTACCGATATAGCTGATGGGTCAGGTTTGTATGATACACATGGCATCAATTGATAGTTCAGTCTTGAAGCAAATAGATCAATGTTGGGAGTGAAGTTAAATTTAGTGTTTATCCCGTGAAAAACACGAGGATAAAGTTTATACTCCATGTCAGTTTGGAATTTTCGTGATAGGGTGTCGGCTGTTTGGTTGTCAGCCGTTTTAACGAAACCTGTTGACAGCCATATATTTCGTTCAATAGCCCATAGCCATATTTTTCGTGCCTCTTCGTTACACTTGTAAGAATGTGTTCCGCCAAAGGAGGAGACATACGATATTGCGGTTTTTGAGTCCATCATCACTCTGACATGGATATTTGTCATGTCGTTACAAAACGATAATAATCCCATGTAGCATGCTTTCAACTCGAGAACGTTTATGTGTAGCAATTTTTCACTTTCACTCCAGAGACCATTAGTTTGTTTATCTAGATTAGTGAAATGTGCTCCCCAACCTTTCATGCTACTATCCGTGTAAATGGTCACATTGGGGGATCCGTGTGATATGAGACGGGAGGTTTGTGGTACATTGCAGATCCACCAATGAATGTCGGCTTTTGCTTTCTCCGATAGCGTCATCTTTGACTCATAGTTGCCTTTATTAATAGCAAGCGCGTGAATCTTATCCCTTTCTAAAGCTCGATAGTATAACGCACCGAATTCTACTGCAGGCAAAGCTGCTATAATCTGTCCTATGACACAGGCTACATCTCTTATCGTAGGATGCTTGTTTGATACTAACAATGTACAATGCTCTAGCAGTTTTTTAATTCGCTCAGGAGTGAGTTTTACCGTCATAGTAATAGAGTTGAGCACAAAACCAAGGAAAACAATTTCTTGTGTTGGTGTAAGAACCGATTTTTCTGGGTGTACTATGAAGCCGAGGCTTGTTAAAAGCTGAACAGTAGCTATAATATTATCTAAGCACTGTTCGTAAGTTCTGGAATGGAGAAAGGAATCATCAATAAATGATGCCGACTCGTGACCCTTTTTTCTAAGAGAGGAGAACGCAGTTCTTATAACTTTAGTAAATATCCTAGGGGCTGACGATAACCCATTTGGTAAGACACAAAAGGAATACAATAAACCGTTGAATTGAAATTTTAAGTATTTTCTATGCTCTTTAGCTACGGGTATAGAGTAGTAGGCTTTAGACAAATCGATGGATGCCATATATGAGTCTTTTTGCATCAGAAGCGTAGCTGTTTTGAGAGAGTCCATTTTAAAATGGTGGTATTCAACGTATTTATTTAGCGCTGTTAAATTGAGTATCAACCGGTATGTGCCGTTTTTTTTGGGGCGCACAAAAATAGGAGAGATGAAATCATCATTTTCCTTGTCACAAGACACAATAACTCCTGAGTTGAGTAAATTATTTATTTCAGTTTCTATCGCTTGATTTTCTTGAATCGAAAATTTAGGATTCCTTGGAATGTTCGACTGTCTGGGGATAGCGGTAAAAGGTATTTTGTAACCCAAAAGTGCCCCAATAATTTCCTTATCAGACGAGATAGTTTTCCAGGTACCTATGTGTAATCGAACAGTACCTGCTTGAAAGTTTGATACTTTGTCAAAACAGTCACTTTGAAACCGGTGCAGATATATTTCTTTATCGTTTATAGCAAAATTGCGTGTCTTACTGAGAGTACAAGGGTTATCACTCACCCCTCGAACCTCTAATGCGTCATCATTAGGTTGAGGAGTTATTGTTGCTTTTTGTTTTTTCTGTTGGAGAACTGGTGTCGACTGTTGCCCTTGTAATTTCTGTTGTTGTACCGCGATGTTTGTGTGAATCGCTTGCCGTTTTTTGAGACATTTTCTCCACGGGTTGTGTACGACGATGTGGCGATGTTTGCTTCCCGGATGTTGCGAATCGTTTTCGCCAAATCATCCCCAAATAGGTTTTTAGTTATCTCAACTTCCGGGCTACAGAGTTGACGGGCAACATTGGAAGGGAGCGCTGCGTGAAGGAGGTCCCTTCTTCTATATTACAGCCCTACTGATGCATGCCCCAGGAACGCGATTGCATCAGTGGCTTGTCGGATCATTTCGTCGCAGTTTCCGCTTTCCCCCTCCTTTGAACAGAGTAATGCCTCTGCCAGATGCGAAATCGCAACAGCGGACTGAATAATGGCTCTTTGTACTGATTGCAGGCGCACATCTCGCTGTTTTTGGCTGTGGCTCAATTTTCGGAATATTTCGGTATTCACAGAAGGAACCACCAGTTTCTCACAGTTCTCGGGTCTTTCGTACTTGGCGTCCTTGTCTTTGACCTTGTCAATTGGTAACAGGGTCGAAAAACGCTTGTTGATAATGTTCGCGAGTCGCGAATTTATCGGTGGGCCTGTGGATTGCCCCTCCGACAATTCTTCCTCGATATCGAGTAGAATTGCATCGTTATCGGGTCGATCGGATTGCTCTGCGTCAGAGACATTTTTCTTCGATGAACCCAATAGGTCCTCAATATCACTGTCCCCGACGCTAGCGTCACACCTAGCGCGACGCCTTTTCGGTAGATCCTCCTCCTCACTGTCGCTCATATCGTGGCTTCTTTTGCAATCAAGTTTCCGATTTATAGAATCCAGCGGTGACTTGAAAGCCGTAAACATGGCCCCGAGATCTGCAGGTTTGCCACTAGTCTTCATGTTCATTTGTACCTTGTTATCGCTATTGTTATCGCTATCTTTATCCATTTTTTTTTTTTTTTTTTTTTTTTTTTTTTTTTGATGAGGCGTTAAGCAGCACAAAATGACAGGCAATTGAATTTGAAATATAATATAAATGAAGTTTAGAAGGTTGAAAATCGTAGTTTGCTTATATTCTTGCGAACAATAACAAGTGCAAACTGAAAAACCACGTTATGCACACACAACATGTAAATATTTTGCTCAAGCGTGTTGCCAGTTAAAGGACCAAACGCTAAGTGATTAGTCGTCTGGATAAACGCGCCTCTCATGTGCTTCCGAGTGACAGTGACTGATGGGAGGTAGAATTGCATATTAGCTTAATGGTAATGTAGAGTAATTTGTAAAACAAGTTAAATTACAAAATGTGGAGGTACAGGTTAAAAAATACTCAACAGGAATCATATAACATCAAGATGAAGTGACTGAATGAACGCGGTGGCGTATAAATACCTGATCCCTTATCAATCAAAATTGTCTTATGTCTTATGATCAAGCTGTGGTTCAGTTATGGATATCTATCCTTTTCAAGTATTAGTCTATACTCGGAATCCAATTGGAGCCTGGGAATGATTGGCATATCAGTAGTGTTGGTATTGAAGATTTTTACAAAATAACCTGAATTCTATATTTCTTATGTTTGAACCCATTTGTAGTAGGAATAATTATTATTCAACTTAGAATGTGCATGTACAACAAAACAGACGTGCAGACACATTCAAAAGAGTAAATACTTGTTTTAATACCATGAATATTTCTTGGCGACACATCTACTTCAAATTATAAACCAAAAACTAAATATCATTTCCCTTCCGATGTGCATGTTATTTCGGGAAGTACTACTTGGAATTTGATAAAGACGTATACATTCAAACTAGAAAAAGGAGTTACGATATATTGATTTTCAATCGTATGTCACACAATAGTAGTGTGCATTGATTCATTGTTTTTAGCAAAGTATCTGCCAGCATGCCATGATAGCGACGACCGCTGCCGTGACCAGGATTCGAACCTGGGTTGTCGCGGCCACAACGCGAAGTACTAACCACTATACGATCACGGCCATATTGCTGACTGTCTGTACGAAAAGGCGCTTATGGATATGAAACAGGAAAAGTAGCTAACACTACTGGAAATAATCTGCACAAAAATCCAGTGCTATGTTCTCATACCATAATCTAATATTCTAAACAAAACAACCTTTACAAGACAAATCTGAGAAAGGCAAGTAGGCGTGAATCCTGTCACACGGACAAATTCATACGTTCAAAGCGATCTACAGGCAATCACTCACTTTGACTGATCTCTGAAACAATGTTGAAATTTCATCACTCAATTCATCTCAAAACAAATTTAGTTATTTTCTGTTCTTTCCAATCTGTGACAGATGAGAATATCTTGTTACATTAGGCTGTTGGTTGTTGGTTAGAGCGTCGCTCTAACAGCGAAAACGCCCTTTGGTTCGAGTTCCCAATACGGCCAGTAAATTTTTCCAAAAATGACATTTTGGTTTAATAGTAATGTAAACTAATGTGTAAACCAAGTAACAAATGACAAAATGTCAACGAAGCGCGGTTGGTTTCCTGGCTAAGGAACTACGAGTGACTGCGGTACAGTTTCTTTCTCGCCAGGAATTTTCTCAGTTTTAAACCATTTTTCTACTGAAATTTTAAATGTGTGCAGAATACGCCTTTTTCACAGAACGCAATGAGGCGCATTAGTAACCAACTTAGGTCAAGATGCCACCCCAGTTAGCACCCCCACATACAGCCCATGTTGGCTATACATGGGACATCCCAGGATTGTCACGGCCACAACGCGAAGTGCTAACCACTATACGATATCTGTGCAAAAATGGGCTTATGGGATATTGAAACAAGAAAAGTAGCTAACACTACTGGAAATAATCTGCACAAAAATCCTGTGTTATATTCTCATACAATAATGTAATATATTAAACAGAACTTTCACGAGACAAATCTGAGAAAGGCAAGTATTCGTGAATCCTGTCACACGGACAAATTCATACATTCAAAGCCATCAGACATTTGCCACAAATTAGCTCATAAACTATAGACAATCAATAACTTTGACTGATCTCTAAACCAATGTTGAAATTTCATCACTCAATTCATGTCAAAGCAAATTTGGTTATTTTCTGTTCTTACAATCTGTGACAGATGTTGAGAATATCTTGTTACATTAGGCTGTTGGTTGTTGGTTAAATCGTCGCTCCAACAGCGCAAATGCCCCTTGGTTTGAGTTCCGAATACGGCCAGTTAATTTTGTCAAAATGCATACTGGTTTAATTGTAATGTGAAGTAATGTGTAAAACAAGTACCAAATGACAAAATGTCGTGTCATACAGAGACGTGAAGCGCGGTTGGTTTCCTGGCTAAGTGAATGCGGTACAGTTTCTTTCTCGCCAGGACATTTCTCAGTTTTAAACCATTTTTCTGATTTGTAAAACAATTTAAATTATAAAATGTGGAGCTACACGTTAAAAAATACTGAACAGGCGTCATTTCGCATCAGGATGAAGTAACTGAATGAAAGCGGTGGTGTATTAATAACTGATCCCTTATCAATCACCATTATCTTATATCTTATGATCAAGCTGTGGTTCAGTTATGGATATCTATCCTTTTAAAGTAGTCTATACTCGGAATCCAATTGGAGCCTTGGAATTATTGGCATATCAGTAGTGTTGGTATTGAAGACTTTTAGGAAATAACCTGAATTCCATATTACTTATGTTTGAACCCATTTGTAGTAGGAATAATTATCATTCAAGTTAGAATGCGCAAGTACAACAAACAGACGTTCAGATACATTCAAAAGAGGAAATATTCGTTTTAATATTGATTTTCAATCGTATGTCACACAATAGTGGTGTGCATTGATTCATTGTTTTTAGGAATGTATGTGCCAGCATGCCATGATAGCGACGACCACTGCCGTGACCAGGATTCGAACCTGGGTTGTCGCGGCCACAGCGCGAATTACTAACCACTATACGATCACGGCCATATTGCTAACTGTTTGTGCAAAAATACTGAAAATAATCTGCACAAAAATCCAGTGCTATGTTCTCCTACTCATAATCTAATATGCTGAACAAAACAACTTTTTCAAGACAAATCTGAAAAAGGCAAGTAGGCGTGAATCCTGTCACATGGACACATGCTTTACTTGTTTTTTTTCATTCAGTTGGTAGTGCGCTTTTCGTTACAAAGAGAACATGTTGATGGTTTTTTTCAGTTTTTAAGATTTTGTTGCAGCCATTCACTTGACATATACGATTACAAGTTACTGTTGTTAGTCCTTTGAAAAGGAATGTTTCACATGGTTTTATAGAGGATAAAGAGTAACTGCTCTCCCAAGTTATGTGCTTGGTAAGACCAACCAGAAAAAATCACATTAGACCCAGGACCTCCACCTCCTTTAGGACGTTAGGTTAGGTACAAATTTCGGTGATGTTGACCTCCACTTCACTTTTGAGTCAAAAGCCTGAAGTTGCACTTTATCTCACAAACTATGAGAAAGAGAGAGAGAGAGAGAGAGAGAAAGAAAGAAAGAGAGAGAGAGAGAGAGAGAGAGAGAGAGAGAGAGAGAGAGAGAGAGAGAGAGAGAGAGAGAGGGCAATTTTGACCTCATTGTCGACCTCAATCACCTCTAATACGTTACGTAAGGTATGACTTCTGGTGACATTAACCTTACGATCACTTTCGAGTAAAAACCCGGCAGTTGCCTTTTATCTCGAAAACGGTAAGAGAAGAGTCATTTCGACCTCATTTCGACTTCCATCTTCTTCTCAACGGTACATAAGATATACCTTTCGGTAAAATTGATCTCAAGGTCATTTTCGAGGTCAAACCGGAAGCTGCACTGTATCTCGCAAACGGTGAGAGATAAAGCAGTTTTGAAATCATTTCCGACCTCCACACCCTCTTCGACGTTCGTTAGGTATAACTTTCGGTGACCTTGATCTCAAGGTCACGTTGGAGTCAAAAACCGGAAGTTTAGAGTGTTTCCAAGCGTTTATTTCGTCACTCGGTGGCGATATCGGGCTAATTGGGATTTGTGTTTGACCCCAGTTTGCCTATTGTTCCGACTTCAGTGTGGAGCCAAATAACTGTCATTTAGAGTCGCCTTTTAATGGCATTGTTTTATTTTTATTGACGAAAGTGTTTATAAATAACTATATATTTGACAACATCACAGATTTATTAATTGCAAAATTGATTATGTTCAATTCATAAAGTTTATTAACAGATAAGTCTACTTTATTTTAGCAAAAAATAGTTAGTCAACTTTTTATCCGTTTTATTATTATTATTATTATTATTATTATTATTATTATTATTATTATTATTAGTAGTAGTAGTAGTAGTAGTAGTAGTAGTAGTAGTAGTAGTAGTAGTAGTAGTAGTAGTAGTAGTAGTAGTAGTAGTAGTAGTAGTAGTAGTAGTAGTAGTAGTAGTAGTAGTAGTAGTAGTAGTATTTTTTTTTATTATTTGCCGACGTTTTCACAGTTGTTTTATCAGGCATTAGCTTGTCTGCAAATAAAACGCAGTAAAAAATCAGACTGAATTTTTTTAAAATAAAAAAGTGATTTTAAAAATACTATTTTTAGGGCAAGTGTTTAATATCTCGCCTTTGAGAAACAGGTACCCGTTTACATGTCCGCTGCGAGATAGTATTTGCCTCCTGCAGAACTGTTATCTATAAAAGAATGTAATTACTATGAATGCCATTTGCACATTTATTAGGGAATTATTGACATCAAGAATTAATTTTTGATCTCAAAAAATTGATTTTTGATATAAATAATTAATTTTTATCTTTAAAATTTCATAATTCTTGATATCATAAATATTTAGAGATATCAAGAAATATTTGACATCAAAAAATGAATTAATGATCTCTAAAATTGATTTTTAGAGATAAAAAATTCAATACTTGATGGGAAAATGAAATATTTGATGGCAAATCAGCTATCATTTTAAAAGCAAGAACATTATGCTTCTGGATCGGGTGTCAGACAACTCACCAAAAAACCAACTCACCCAAAAACTAACTCCAAAAACTAACAAAAAATCCAATTTGGGACAACTCACTCAAAACGTTTGGACAACTCACCCAAAAGCTTTGGACAACTCACCCAATTTTTAAAACTATTTTTATATTTGTGTTGCTGACGTGGAAAACGTTACATACAATCCTCTTGCATAAATAAACTATAGATGTTGCTAAAAGAAGGGTTGGGGGCGTTGGGGGGTATATTCTCAACAGATTAATATGTTTCCCGGGTGGCCTTGCTCATCGATACTATTTAATTGCAATCAACGCTACACATTTTACACTGCGTCAAATGCAAAATGTTAGACTGATCCCGGAGCCAATTTGAACATTTTAACTGGTGCTGTATGAGACAAGACAGTGTGCCGACACGGCCCTCTAGTGTTAGAATTTTGTGCGAAATTTGTGCTTCTTGTTTTATTTTCGAGTAGTTTTCACAGAATTTTCATGTGTTTTTGTACGAAACGCCTGCTATTTTGGCGTTTTTGGTATATTATAGCCTACCAAAAAATATCTGGTTTCTTATTTTCTTCAGAATTCTTATTTTAAATAATACAGTGTTAGTAGTTTTCGCATAGTTTGCAATAAAGACATCGATTTTAATGTGTTTTTCTTTACAAACCGCTAGCACAATTGTTTGTAACTATTTCTAAAGCTATGAGCCACTTTGGTCATTCAATGAAAAAACTGGGTGAGTTATCCAAAAAATTGGGTGAGTCATCCAAAGTTTTTCGGTGAGTTGTCCAAGAAATTTTGTTTGAGTTGGTTTTTTAGTGAGTTGTGCTGCTCCCTGTAGATCTTATCTAAAATGACGTCATTCAGAAATTTTAGATACGGTATACTTTAAAAAAAAAACAAATATCTTTAATGTTGTGGTGCAAAACTTCTACCAAACTCATTAGTTTTTACATTTATCATAACTTTTTTTACTATGAATAAGCTTTGAAAGTGAACGGCACTTTTTACCTGTGTACTATAGGATTATACCCATTTCACAAAAACAATAAATCGTACTGCTATAACGGAGGCTTGGGAATAATTGACATTTAAGCATTGTCCACAATTTTGAGTAAAATAACGCAGAATGCTTTTTTTTTCATTCATTAAGGGTCGAAGTTACGGCCACGGAGTCAACTCCTTTTATTGGAAATTTAAGTACAATCTGCAACACATTTTTTTAAATTGGAAAACAGGTCAGCATATATCGTTCAGCGATAAAGCTGGAGAGTTAATTGGGGTCTAGATTCTAAGTGCCAATTTTGCTCAAATAATATAAAATGTTAAAGTTTTGTACCAAAAGAAACATAGAAAAAAATTGGCAAATGTGAACGGTATCGAAATGTTCCATTGTAACAGTCCGAGTTTCACGACTTTGTTTTACAACACTTGATTATTTTTCACGTTATAACTCAGACTACTGCCTCTGTCGCATGAACGAATGAAAGAAGTTTGTAAGCGATAGCGAAAGATCGCAACGTTAAAATTAAAATTAAATGTTTAAAAATAAATAAATACTGAATCCCGAATAACTTCAAACACATACCGTAGATGTCCTGAAGGATATTAACTTTATAAACACAGTTTTTCGTGCAAAATATGAGCTGGCTATCAAACCAACAGTGCGTATGGTCAAGTATGTGTAAGTATCCATCCTCGCTGGATAGATACAGTCTCTTGGTGGATACACAGTCGCATGGTGGGTACAGAGTCGATTGGTGGGTACACAGTCTCTTGGTGGGTACATAGTCGTTTGGGCTGATACATAGTCGGTACACAGTCGCTTGGGGGGGGGGGGGTACAGAGTTGCTTGGGTGTACACAGTCGCTTGGTGGGTACACAGTCGTTTGATTGGTACAAAGTCGCTTGGTTGGTCGTTTAGTTGCCAAACTTCAGAAAATTAGGAATCGCCACTAAATTGCGTGACTTGTCAGAACAAGTAACAAATAACCGAAGAAAACACAGAAATGTTTCACTTTTTAAGTATGTTTTATTGCTTTTTCAATAGCATTGCTTACTTTTAAATGCACCCTGTAGTTTCTAGCTATGTCCAGTCATTCATGCATTCAACGATTACTTCTCTTAACCACATTTGCTTAAAACTCTGTTACAAAAGGAAGTGCGCGTGAGGCGGGAGGGATGGGGGGGTGTGTGCTTACCTATATAAGCTGGTTACCATGCCTGTCCGTGACTCTTTAAAATGACCTTCAACCACTGAGAACTAACTTTAACAAACACACCCCTTCCCCGCCATCCTTTTAAACAAAACATAGTTAACATACAAATCTCACCCACTACGCGTGGAGTTCGTGACTGCAACCATAAAATGTAAACTAAACACAATTTTGCAGTTCTTAAAAAACATTTTTTCTGAAAAAAGGGAAATTCTGAATAAGATAACCCCCCATCCCCATTTCTCTCCGGTGCGGACCCCCTCTACCCTTTTTATTTTACTTTATTTTATTTTTTTGCACGCACGGGTAACACATAAGCTGTCAACTGCACCCCCTCCCCCCCCCCCCCCGCTCCTCAACAAAGTGAGTGCAAAGTGACGTACTGCGCACAAGAGGTCAAGGTCACTACGCTAAGGTCGCTGCTCATTACATATTTGATGACGTCACAAGAAAGAAGTGAATAAGCGACATTTTCTTGGTCCTTAGTATGTACAGTTCTTTTCTTTGAAAACTCGCAAAAAATGCAGACCATTGAAAGTTTGGTGAAGTGTTATAATGGACTCAGTCATCACACCGAGAAACCTTTGAATTGGAAATACTAGAGGAGAGCCTTATGTATTCACTGCTGGATTCAGCTCTAAATTTACAAAAATATCGCATGTTTCCTTGTTACCTATGACTTGTCATTCAAGGACCGCAAACAAAATGGTCGACACAGAATCTTTTAAGAACAGATTTTATTAGAATTTTACTATTTTCAAGCAGTTGTCTTTTACCTTTTTCCATTTTTCCAAATGATAATATCTAAGCAAAAAATAAAAAATAAAATAAAAATGAACAAAGTATGCTTGATAAATTGGCAAATAATTATCAACGCCCCCCCCCCAACCCACCCCCACCCCCGCCATTCTCATAATCTTCATGTTAGATATTGCAGCTATTCTTACCGTGTAACTATTTTTATCACAAAGTGCATCTGTTGTGGAATTTCAAATCCCTTTCATTATTATAAAAGAAAACAAATATTTCAGATTTTTTTTAAATCGCGAAGTTTGGGAGTGAAGGACGCTTTCATTAAAGTTAACAAGCCAGCTTGTTTAGAAAAGGTCGTCAAGGATGCAAAGAGTAATTCTAAGGGCGGTCATTTTTTTCTCAAGCACGCATCACAAGTGAGCAAACCATTGATATACCCTTCCCCTGTCCCCCCCCCCACCCCCGACTTCCCCCCGTTTCGGAAGGACAGTGAATGTTTTTATAAAACTCATCACAAAACGAGAAGTCATACTCTTTTCCTGACAGTAAATTTAATCTTCAGAAGCACCCTACTTTAAGGATCGTGCAAAAAAATCCCATTCCTCCAACAGAAAGCGATGAAAACAGCTTGCTGTTACACAACAAGGTTGTATCCGTGATCGGTTCTTACACTCAGATGATTTCTGAGTTTATTAAATAAACTAAAATTAAATTTATTAAATACTGGGTTGATGGCTGAACAATCACGGTGATAATCATGAATGTGTTCTGTACAGTGCAGAAATAAAACTAGGGAAAAGAAAGAAAAAACGAAAAGATCTCCATGGACTCACATAGATCAGGATCGCAATTACACGGGGGCCACCATGCGTTTCCAAGAATTACTGTCAACTTTGAAAATTGGGACCAGTCATGCGACCACTGATAATATCTACATAACAACTATATGCCATATAATACTTCTAATTTATATACAACAAAAACCAGGTTATGAGATCAACGACTCCACAGTGAAAAAAAAAATAAAATGCTTGTGTGGGAATATGATACATACAGCACCTCTAGAAAAGCCATGCAGTGCCAATAGCCTATCAGTTTTGTGCATGTTTTAATGTGTAATATGATTTGCCGTAAGTCGATACAGTGTCGTCCATAATTACCGCGGGTTTTTTTGTTTTTGTGAACCGCAGCGGAGAAAATCGACCTCACAAATAATTGTGCTATGCATAGACTCATAATAAACTCATATTCGACTCGGCAAATAATACTTGAGAGCTAGTGAGTGGTCGCCTTTTGATGCAGGTCATTATATTTTTCGGAAGTTCAAAAATTCCTCAGGTCCCACACACAGTTCTGAGAACCTTCAGAAAGATTTCATCTCTTTCTCTGCAACAGTAATACCAACACCAACAGTATTCGTCTGCAGGTTTTCTTTAATTTCGATCCCTAAATTTGTTCTGATTTTGTTCACAATCAACATACAGAGCTGTGACGTCATATTCCAGAACACCCATGTTCTCTTGCGGAAGTGTGTGCTGCAGGATCCTTCACTGCCGAGTCCTGTGCGCTCTTATCTTCCAAGACCCACTGATCAATGGGCACTCCTGTGCATCAGATCCGAAAGCAGTGTGCGCTCATGCAAAGCATATCGCTGGCCACCAGCGCGCCATAATGCGCTCTTACTAACGGTCATAGATCTCTACTTCGCAGAGAGCCAGCTGGCGTTGAACCCCGTCGCTACCTAACAGTTGTATACTCACATATCTGCAAAGAAAACAGGTTGTTTTCATTTCCTCTCTTTTTTACTTGTGACTTTTACCACAAAGTCGCTCAGTGTTGACGTTATCGTTCGTTTCTTTTCAAACAGAAGTTTGAATATTTCCAACTACTTTTTTCGACTGTCTCAATTCCATTTTGAAGTGCAACACCAAACTCACGTACATTTGTTATGTTTTTTACTCATATCCATTCCCTGATTACAATAACGGTAACATTCAGTGCACATACTGCGGCTCTCACCTGCCATATATTTGCCTGTCACAAACGACTTCTACTACTTGGCCTAGATTGGTTCCAGGGAAATGCTTGCAGAGTGCATTGGTACTTAACTCCTCTTGCTGGCCTATTCGGATCTCGAAATCCGTCAAACCATCATCTAAAACAAAATTAAGGCCAAAAATATGAGAACGAAATGTTACTGTAGCATTTTAAATAATATATATATTTTTAATTCATTATTATATAACTTCCTTTCTTCCACTTTTGATGGCTTTATCAAAGGACCAGATATTTTCTTATCAGAAATGCCTGAGCTATTCGATACCAAGAATGCACCGCATGTACTATACGCCATCAGGACAATGTTACCCGAGACAACTGCCCCCTCCTCCCCCCTCCCCCCTTCCCGACTTTCCACCCTCAAAGACCACATACTATACATACCACAGCAGTCAGTTGGTTTAAATATCCGTATCCGTTTCACCAACTTGTAGTTTTGCATATCGAGCCACCAAAACGGCTTCAGCTGCGGCTCTAAAATAAAGTACAAAAAAATCAATTAACTTCAGAGAGAAACTAGCCCTAGAAATCTCAGAGGAGTTCACGTGACAAGGTTTTCAAATTTAAAATTTCATTGTCCATTTTTACATATAAAATGTTAATGAATTTCTAAAAACATTGAGCTGGACCACCTACACATGCTTTACTATGTCTCAGCCAAATTTGGTCTTCCTACTCCTATAGCCGTCTCAGAGGAGTTCGCGTGACAAGGTTTTCAAATTTAAAATTTCATTGTCCATTTTTACATATAAAATGTTAATGAATTTCTAAAAACATTGAGCTGGACCACCTACACATGCTTTACTATGTCTCAGCCAAATTTGGTCTTCCTACTCCTATAGCCGTCTCAGAGGAGTTCGCGTGACAAGGTTTTGGCGGAAAAAAAGGAAACATATGGAAGCACCTTACCGAGTCGTTCGATTTCAATAAACTAGGGGATTGAAAATCCCCAAGTGTAATAAGCTGATCACGTGATCAACCACAAATTAGCAAAATTATTACACTACTAAAAAAGCAGATGTGCGTAATATATTCACCATATCATAAATATATTGTTCTGACGTATTCTAATGGCTCATTCATATGACTCATTCTGATGACTCAGTCTGAATGCTCATTCAGATGACTCATTCTGATGACTCAGTCTGAATGCTCATTCAGATGACTAAGCCTGATGACTCAGTCTGAATGCTCTTTCAGATGACTCATTCTGATGTCTCAGTCAGATGACTCAGTCTGAATTCTCAGTCAGATGACTCATTCTAAATTCTCAGTCAAATGACTCAGTCTGATAACTTCCCGAAAAAAAATTGAAGACTCACTTGTGAGGGAACACGACTTGCTGGCTAGCGTATAGTTGGCGCCACCATCGACGGCTCTGGAGGCAGGGTACAGCTCCACGCCCTCCTGCTCGTGCGTCGATGACTGGTAGGCGTGGTGTTCCAACCCTGAAGCTATGTTCAAAACTTCATCTAAAACATAACAAAAAAAATATATAATTAATATAAATAAAAATATAACAGTATTTCAAATGGACAATAAAATAATATTTCAATTTTGTTAATTTCTTCAGTTTCCTCTGGTACTCATTTTGAAACCAGTTTGTAGCCCAACCAACGAGTCGACTAGAGTATAATCCTGATATTTTTTCCTTCTTCAAAATTTCCAGTCGTATTTTATTAAATAATTATGGCGAAAAGCAAGAAGCATAACAAGTTCAAGTGTGTACACCGCCGGGGTTTTTTTTTATAAGGCAATCTATATTACACGTCTGAGCTTTATTCAAAATGCCGTTTGCGTGACAAAGACTGACAGATTTTCAGATTTCACACTTTGAATGCATCGTTTTCAAAAAAAGATGCTACTGGTATATCATTTCAGATGGAAACGCAATACGATTCGTTGTTGGTTTTGAAATATCATATAATCGTTTTGTAAACAAGAAAACAAAATAACCCCCACAGCCGGATATTTTAAACGAAAAGTAATAATTCTATCTTCAATTGAATTTTACTTTGGAGGAAAGGGATGCAGGAGTCTTCTGACGCTTTCAGAAATTCCAAGGTCGATTTTAGGTCAAAATGAATCGGGGTGATATAACTAATATTAGGGGTAAAATGTGCAGAAAACCGAATGTGAGGACTACAAGGGATCAAATCCCCAGCCCTGCTTTGTTTTATGCTGTATTGATATTACCAATTATATCTAACACGTTTTTGAAATTCAGTAATGTTTGAAGATACAAGTTAAATGAGGAATGATTTTTTGGAGGGATTTGATTTCAAACAAGGAGAAACAAATACGGAAATTCAAACAAAACAACAGCTCCGAAAGGTTTCAATATTATATTGCAGATTTCTACATCCTGTTTTAATTAAAAGAAGATGCGCCATATTATTTTATTAATTTTTTTTTAATAATGAACTCGAAAAGGTTAGCCTTGTACAATGTCGCATTCTATAAAGTGGTTGGGTGAAAAGAAGAAAGTAACAGGAGCGTACGTGAAGAAAATGAAACAGCTTGCTGGGGGTGATTTTTGGCTTTATTGAAGGGAAGGAGATTGGGTGTTGTCTTTACTGTAAAACAAGAAACTGTAAGAGAAGACTGTTGGCTTTGTAAAGGGTGCAAAGAATTACACGTTAGAAACAAAGTGTCATATTTTAAATGCTGTGTTGAAACTCGTTTTTTTTTTTCAATGCTAAAACATTACTATTGAGACAGCTAACTGTCACGTAGCAACAAGTGAACCAATCACGATACACAGCGCTCACCTTCCGGCGTTCACCTTTTACAATAACATTTACATTAGATATTAAAAATAACGTCTAGTTAGCTTGTAAAGAAAACTTAAAAACGGGCTTCGCGTGGGTTCTTCAACACACGTTTCTGGACTAGGTAAAAGGAACAAGCGAATGCAAGTTGCAGTATGCAACAACAAAAAATTGAAGAGCACAGGAAATTTCAAAGCGTAAAATAAGAGATATTTCTCTCTTTTGAACAAAATGCAGCAATTTTTAAACCCCCCTTTGAAACCTGCGCTCTGATCAATCTTCACTATTAACTCTATGTATTAGAATAACTATAACCTTAAAATATAGACCCCGATATAAAGCCAAGTCAAGATTGAAAAGAAACAAGTTCGCGTTATGTAAACATCAGTGACAATGATAGATGAATACAGATGTATAATAAAACTTCCTAAAATGAATCGCTTTAGGTTTTCACAAGAGCCTATCTTTATTGTTTTATAACCATTTACGGTATAATTTGAAGCAGTGACATAAAAGCATTCTTGTTGGGTTAACTAGATACCCGGTGTAGAGGAAAAATCAAATTGTGACTTAATTTACGCCATATAAGTGGCATTCTTTCCAGCGCTTTTGTTGTATTCGCTTAAGATCTATACAAATTGTAATGGCAGACTTTTTGCAAGCAATAAAATCCCCACGACTATTATCAAATATACGCCCATTCGCCAGAAATGTTGCTTGTCTTCATTACTGCTGAAATTAAATCAGTTTCAATGTATTGCGCATAAAACTGAATTTAAATCACCAGTTAAAATCCTTTCTTGAACTGCAGAGCGCACAAAAGGGTAATACCATTTTTGCAGTTATTCTGCTAGTAAATGTTGTTTATGTTTAGAGAATATAATAAACAAGAAGACAACAAAATGAAAGACTGTAAAATAAAAAAAAAACAACTCACCATAATTAAATGTTGTTGTTGGTTCGGTGCTGGTTGATGTTGTTACAGTTTGTTGTTTTCTAGAAGTATTTTCTAAAGGACTAGAAACGGTGGAGTCTTGGTTTTTTAAAGCACTAGGGCACGACTGTGTTTCTGAGACAGAGTGACTATTTATAAATAAAATCAATGCGACACAAATAAATATAGCACCAATCAGAAATGTCACTGTACCAAATAAACACCACAAGTGTTCCTTCCCTTTCCAAAATGGTTTCTTTTTTCGGTTCGCCTCGTATGATGCCCTGCCATGGGGCAGTGTTTTTGAGTAACCGTTGTGGCGCCCGCCGTTGTGCAAATCGCCACTTCCAGTTCGTGTTATTAACAATGGTTTCGACGGCGTGGTCGTACTCGATTCCGTATCACGTGACGTGCTCAGCGTATCATCGCCCATTTCCGCCTCCCTTTGTCCACTTCCGGTGCTGCCATTGGGCGAATTCGACTGATTAGGTTGGCCATTCGGGAGAAGGAAGACCCCTCTCTCGAGGTCCGTATCCGAGTTCGATCTACGATCCATCATTGTGCCATGCACATTACGCATTTCCGGGCGTATCCAAAACTTAGTACTCTTTTGCGATTCAGTTGATACTGTTTTATGTATAGCTTTTTACTGATGCAATATACGTTGTATCCAATTGATCTAAAAATCCGATAAAAGTTTTACGCAAGTGAAATTACTCCTTGTGTTATTCTTAATTATTTAAAAAAAAACGACGATATCCAATATGTTCAAATAAATATGTTTGGCTGTTTCTTCAACTTCCCATTGCAGTACACATATCCTGTACACGATTGTATGTTTTTTTTATTATTAATTGATGGACCACTTGTGCTCTGCTGTGGCTATGTATATTGTTATATGTTGTAAATAAATATTTTCTCAGTGAATCGTCAGAGCGTCTGTGCGCATGCGCTAAGAGGCCTCTTCAATTTATCATCCTCTCGTCACCTGCGTGGCCCTGCAATGAAAAGATGCCAAACAAATCAGATGTAAACTTGCTATAAAATTGAAGGGGGGGTGGATAAAAAAAGCATATTCAAAGAGCAATTATAGTGCCCCCTAGATATGCATTCACGGCACGAACAAAACAATTTATGAGGCTTAGATTAGAAAGTCGCCATTTTGGCCAAGATTCCGCCTCGAGATCACTCCAAACACTGCTATAATCTCAGCCTTTTCGGTATGGTTCTCCGACTGATGTCAGCGGGATATCTTTCATGACTACCCTTCCCTGTTTTATCCGTGCCTTTTAAAAACTCTTTTGTCTTATAAATTATCAGATTTTGATTTCTATGCAGCTGCTTTCTAGAGACACAGAGGAAAAAACCCCCGTATAAACTAATTGATGTTGTATGTCATTCAAAAAGCCTAAAACCTTAAATCTTTTTGTTTTTCAGGAGCCATATCAGTGTGCTATCGCAACCAAAATTAAGTCATTTTGAGCGCTGATCATTTAATAGTGAATATCTTTGTTTTGTCATTTATAAGACATTCCGCCATTGCTAAATAAGTGCAACCGACAAATATCTCGGCAACGTGTGATTAAGTTTACACTGTAGAAATGAAAGAAGATGTAATATCACCAGTCACGTGACCATTATAATGTTATAGTGATGAGCCTGCTGTATTATATAAATGTCATTTAAAATGTCATTATTATAATAAATAGCAGTGATTTAATGTCATGCGATCTGTGTCACAGTGTTTAAACATTGCAATGCAGCGCACGACGACGTTCGAATGTAAACTATTTGGTTTGTCAGGGTCCGTTGTCCCCTAGCTATTTTATTATTTATTGGGCAATATACGGTAAAGTTGCTGCGTTAACTACTAGCTCCTCCTCCTATCCTCCCCCCCTCCCCTCCTGGCCCTGGCTCAACTAATTACTCTCACGATTCGCACCTGCTCAGCGATAAATAGTAGAAAATGTAGCCATATGTACAAAACATATGGGTATATATTCTAGAATTATGCTTTTGTACTTGCTTTACACTTCATTCATTACTGCTGGGACAAAATTACTGAAGATCTTAAAACATTTGGTAACAAAAACTATCCCAGTGACGTCACGTAGAAATTGTAGATATATCTCACAGCGCTTGCTTTGCATTTTTTTTTCAAACATATCATGTTTTTGACAACAATGTTATATTTTTGAAATGGCAACGCATCAGAAGAATGTTTTGGCTGTGTAAAATCCGCAGTGTTTATTGCTTTAAGTGTCTTAATTATTCTGAAAACTTTTGCCATCGCTTCGTTTTTTTTTAATCAAGTCTGTGCATGCTTAATATCGGATGTGGCAATTTAAACACTTCCGCTTACAGCCTTGAGTGTTTCCCGTACAAACGCAGTCTTTTTTTAGTCACACGGTTGAAAGCCGTGAGAATACACGGTTTACAAAGCCGCTGGTTACCTCCCTGGATGCGACACTGCGAAGTAAATGAACTGTGTACCGGTTTAAACAAATTCTCTCACTCCGTGCACTTTCGGACTAAATGACCTCTGAGTTCAAACGCAGTTTCCACACAATCCACTTTTTCTGGATGTAGTTAATACATTTCTCCCACCACGCCTTAATATTTGAAAAAAAAACATTACAAATGCACTGATTATTAACTGTTAGCGCAGTTTATTAGCACGAGTGTACACAGCAATCTGCGCGTGCTTTTTCCTGGCTTCTGCAGAGTAGTGCCCCTCGGCTTTTTGCTATCCACTGTTCGCTTATCCGGTGCACTCGATGCCTCATGCGGCTAATAAACACTGTGTCCGAATCTATTGGATATAATTCGCAAATTGTTTTTATGTTTATAGTGAAAACAAACTTATCTTTTTAATAAGTTTTTAATCCGTGGCTGTCTGGAAAAGCGTGATATTGATTTTAGTAGAAGACACCCCAACAGGATGGTTACTGAAACCGTAAGTCCTAGCTACTCCTCCCCCCACCCCCAAACCACGGACCTCGTGTATGAATCTGGCTTTTTCAGGAACTGAGCTTTCACTTTTAACTGTGGTTAATGATATATTTTCTGTGGTTTGTATTCCTGCATTCCTTCCTCATGGTTCCTAAAATGGCCTCTGCCGGACAACCCTCTCAATTTTTTTCCTGGACACCCAGTTTCAATGTTGTCACTGAATACCGGTAATTTTTAACCACTGATAATAAAGAAGATGCACCATCTTGTTCTTTTATGGACAGCCATTGCAGAGCCAGTCCTGGACAACATCAAAGGAAATTGCAGCACACATTCCAGCTTCCAATTGCAATCAATCATACGGATCCTCGTACAGATAGCCACGCTCCAGTTAATTGATTTGTGCACAGAATTTATGTCCGTTCCGGAGAGCTGCTGGTATGTGGTCGAAAGCTTGATGTTTTACCTCCATCAGCATGGACAAAGCAAGTAGATCATTCGCCAAAACCGTATTTATCTTTTTACAAAACTTTCTGTAAAAAATAAAAAAACTCCGATTTCGCGATTTCTTTTTTGTTAGTTTTTGCTTTTTTCACGAGCTTTATATAATGCATGACGATTACCAACTCACCAGTGATATTCCTCTTTCAATATGCTACTCCACGCATCGGTCTGAAAATATTGCTCGAAATCCCTTTTTGTATCTAGTGGCATAATAAAATATTTACACATCAATGGAAATTTATATCATTGTAATAAATCTCTTGGCTGATTTTGGCTACAATTGTTTCCTTTGTGGCTGCTGTCTTTGAACTAAACAAACTGCTCAGCAAACAAGCACATGTGGCCAAAACTTCTGTCTGAAAAGTTCACCTAATCACTTGCGGCAAATTTGACCGCTTTTTTTCTATTTCCAGGTGTATTTACTCAGACACGCGAGTACAACATCACGACAGGTGTGTGCAGGGCGAGTCGGGTAATTGTACACCCGCTGGTCATCAATAAATTAACACCCCGTGTTTGGCGACAATTTTCGGGGGATGTTTGCTGAAAGTAACATCAAAGTGACCATCAGACACAAAGAGATTTAAACATCCAAAGAAAGGAGATTATATCTTCAATGTGACTAAAACACACAGCTATAGTTGATCCTCCCATCTCAGGCGGAGAGGTGGTCAGAAAGCCCGGGTACCTCTTGGCTTCTTACACGGAGCCCCGTTTGCAGGTTGACCATCTCAGGTAAATCATAATTTCCACCACGAGAAGAAGTGGGTTCGCGTTCCAAATCAACTCCCGACTCTTTAACGATGCGGCATCACCGAAGATGGTTCTTTTTGGAGGGTAATTACCAGTGCTCCGAACTCATTAATATTTAACGATATATCGCGGCGTGTGAAATATGCAAGAGGTCATTCAGGAAGAAAAACTCACAATTTCCACACTTTTAGCACCATACACCCCCTTACCCCACGCTCACCAACCCCGGTATTCAAAAAGCCATACCAGAGCTCAAGGGCCATTTCTTCGGTTTTCCAACTTTTATATTTTTTATATTTCAGACACATTTTAGCACTTCTCTCTTTTTCCAACGAATAATGCCTAACTTATTCCATGTAAAATCAGTTAAATTTCAATTACAAGAACAAAATGACTGCATGAAGGATTGACGTGACCCCATGCCGTAGGACTAATGTCATTTGTCTGTGTTGGACTGTTGTTTTGAACTGTCAAAAAAAGCGTACAATTTATACGATTTTTAAGTTGGTTATCACAGCATGCCATTGGATGAAATGTGATTGATAAACAGTTATTTAAACGCCCGACTCATGGTTTACTCATAAATCATCTACGCCACTTCGACTATACACAAGACATACAAGTATTTACTGAAACCCCATTTCTTAAATAAAGGCCAATTTCTTCTTTCTACAATAATTTGTGCTGCAATTTTCAATAAAATAATATCAGTGGGATAATTTCTTTGACCTTGATATATTTTCTCTGGTCATAGCTGTCTGCGCAGAGTGTCTCTGCCCAGATTTTGTGTCCATTAATAACATTATTCTCACCTCTTCTGGTTGTCAAATATCCTTTATGGAACTTTTTATAGAAATCACCTCTCTTCACCGCCAAAGACTAACCAAATAAATGTTATATAACATTCAAGCCAAATTCTTGCTTAAGAAGCACTGGAAATGAATGAATATTTATGTTGATTTTTTTTTTTCAATCGTTCAGCAATACACAAATTTAAAGATACAAGTATTTTTCATAGCTGTCACTGATCAACCAACCGATGTAAACTGCGTTTAAAAACAAATTATCGCTACAGTATATAGCTCCCGCGCACCCCCTTCCCCCTCCCCCCTCCCCCACCAATGTGTGACCTGCGGCTTTAATTAACCAATGAGGGTGATGCGTTTATGTTGTCTTATCCTTTTGGGACAATTGATAATGAATGAACACATGATTTATGGACTGGTCTTTATTCTACTATAATAAGCATTTTCTATGTTCATTTTGCTGAGATATTTCAGAATTCTCTCGACCATAAGACACGTTAAAACAACAACATTGAAAAAAAAGTAAAATATTTTGAAAAGACATTTAAAATAAAACATGTAATTCCATTAGAAAGATTGTCCTGAAATGAGATATGATAATGTGTAAATACACAGAGAAGAAATGGCCTTTCTTCAGCAAAGCCATAAACAATACCCCCAAATGCGATTCGACAATGTCATAATCTATTTGTTTACGGTTGATAATTTATTAATTCAGCATTGACTAATTAGTGACTAATTGACATTTAATCCCGTAATAGGTCATTTACTATTTCATTGTTGTTTTAAAATACACATTATCTAATTAATGTTAGACAACAAAATAAATCTAAGCAAAATCTACATGGGTGATTTCTTTTGCCTTTTCTGCTTGAAAAAAAGTGCTGTCAGTGGTGAATTATTGTAAAAGGTAAAAAACAAATCGTCAGCGCATCCAGGCTTCACAGAATCCAGGTTATAGTTCCGGAGCTATGTGTAGATTGTGTATGTGTTACAGCCAAAGCGCCAGTTCTGTAATTTGGCTGTAATTTTGAATATTGATATGACCACCAGTGCATTTATAATCTCGCTGAAATATTCATTTTCACATGGCAGCATAAACTCTTGAAAAAGTGACGTTTCAAACGCCCCCACAAAAAAAAACCGCAGATAATATAACCCCCACCGGTCTCCCTGCCCTGTGATCTCACAGTAAAGAAACTTTCCTCGATACACCGATCCTTTCACAAATTTCGCCCTTTTTCTAAGCATGTTATTCATTTTTTACATCCATACATTCGCGTGTATTAACAAATAGCTTTGATGGTAACACTTACCTTTTTTCTAACCTAAAAGCACCTGTAAAATGGTATAAAAGAAACATCCGAACAATATTTAAGTAAATTCGCAGTACAGCAGCCTGTCACATTCTGACCAATGTTTATCTTTGCGAAAGCCAATGAAGCTCTATATTTAGTTATATTGATATCATTCAAGTTATTCGAGCTCAAAGTATCACTTTATTACTGTTATCAGGTCTTTATACCGCTAAGTGTTTCAAGCTCGTAAAGGGCTGTGAATGTAATTATTATCGGACGGGGAGGGACCCCAGCTACATGCGTATGGAAGACCAATCATATGTGTATAATGCATGAAAACAATAGTCTCCATATATATATATATAACTAGAAGCTCATTCCGCTAGCGAAATGTTAAACACTTGACAAAATTAAAACGCAAAAATACTTCCTTCAGTGGGTTATTTCTTGAATAATATATTGCAAACAACACAGCTTGAATACGAGTAGTGTTTGGTTTTTGTTGGCTTGAGGTTTTATTGACTGAGCAGGGATACGTCGTGTTATCTATTTACGCAGTGAGAGCTCGCACAAAGCTCAGCAACTGTGTTCAGTGATGCACGTTAAACGCTTCGCATTTACTTGCAAAAATACACTCTTTTAACATGGCGTTTTAACAAAGAAAACGAAATCGAAGACGAAAATAACAAGTGACATGCACACGTTCAGATCAAGCTCTTCATAAGTCCCAAGTTTCATGGTCCTAGGGCTCATAGTGTCAGAGGAGAAGAAGACACAAAAAATCGGAAAAAGTGTCAAGAAGAAAAAAAAAGGACGAATTTTGCTCGCACAAATTCATATAACTCTTGCAAGCCAAAGGCTTGTCAAGTGTTAAATATGGCTTTAAACTGCAGTCGGTTGTCCTCTCACCATCACCGTTTCTTGGGGATAGTTAAAAAACACATCAAACCCACCCTACCGGGCCCTTACCCCCACCTATATTTTGAGTCCCCCAGGATTCGTTTCTTCGCCCGCTCTTTTTTCGGCAGGAATGACGTCAGATATTCAAACGCTCTCCTACTGTCAAAGTACACTTCACAAGTTTTTAACCCCTAACATGCAACACCATTAAAACACTCACGGCTTCTGTGTTACGAAAAACACATAAGAAAAATCACCAGAGATAATCTGCCTGTGCACTCCCCCCCCCCTACCCCCCCATCACCTGTATGAAAGCGGAATGCAATAGATGCACATGCGGCCTTTTATTTGCTTATCCGAGTGTAACCGAATGATAAATGGAATGGATGCTTGTGAAGGGACGCGTCGTATGCAGATGACCATATGCGAGTAACCATATGCTTGTGACCATATAGTATATACTGGTGTCCATATATAGGAGACCAGATGTAGATGACCGTAGGTTGCTGACCATATGAAGGTAGCCACATGTAGGTAACCATAGGCGGGTGGCCCCCCTGTCAGGTGTTGTTGTGCGGTTGACCACACACAGAAGACCATATGCTCTTATCAGTGGCAAATTTACCTCTGCATGGAATCATACTGTTTAAATCTGGTGCATATCCCAATCCCAACAACCCCCCCCCCCCCACCAGCCCGCGCCCCTCCCCCTGCATACTTATTTGGAAAAAAACCGCCCTTTTCTCTTATTAGCATTTTAGAGGTCTTTCAAATCCCTTTCTAACTTACTAACTTTTTATTTAGTCGCAGGTAGGTGCAATAACCTTCAACATTATCAGACGACAGGCCTCACTTATCAATCACTAGAAACCTGTCCTGTGCACATGTGCATTTTAATGGGCTGCTGATCTGGTTGCGAGGTACTTGCAAACCACTTCTATAATCAATCGTTTTGTTACAGTGAAATGCAACAAGAATGTATTATCTCCTATAAGCATATACTTTTAGATTTATTCAAGATATTTCGTAAATTTCTTTCGTATATGTACACAACATGGCCCAGTAAACATTCTAAGGTTTATCCAACGTTGATTTGGGGTTGCGGCGTTGATCTGACCAAGCACAACAGTAACTCTGGTTGTATTTTGATTATGATTGTTCACGACCACAGTGCACCGCCAAACCAACGTCCATGACAAAACGTTAGATAGACATTGGGTAAGCAACATTGTTTAGACATACGTTGCTTTTGCTCGCAACCAAAACGCAACTTTCTCCGACGTCTAATCAACATGATGCAATGTTGAATAGATGACGGAAAATCAATGTTGAACAGAAGTCGAAAGATTGACGTTCCACAAACGTCGAACTTACAAGTGCGAAACCACCTATGTGAGTTATCGCTCACCGGAAATGGTAGCCATGACACAAAATACGAGAATTTTAAGTTTTTTCCCACCTACTTTTAGAAATATTCACGGGAATCGACTTGATACGTATCCTGCGTGGCCGCATGACCGAGAGGTGGGGTACTGTTCGGAGGATGACAGCACTATGAGTAGCTGTCTAAATGACGATTCTCGATTAATATTTCCCTGACGTCTATACCACGTCGGTTTGATAGACGTTGTTTTGACGTCCATATGCAAACCTTAAGCAACATTGATCAGACTTCGGATAATCAACGTTTATCTAACGCCGGAAGGTAGAAGTTGTTTCGACTTCCATAATCAACCAAAAAACCCGACGTTGATGCAATGTCGCAGTTTTACTGGGTGTTTTATTTCAAGAAAAAACACATGGATTGTGTAATGGTGTGACTGGTAACTGCAGCCATTGTTATTTATAGGAAATCTTGGATTACCCGGTTAATGACTTCTTGGCAAAAGATAGGATACTTAGTACGATCAAAGATATGAATGCAAGAGCAACTCTGTATATGCATAAAAATGCTTATATGCCAGGTACCTTTCAATATATAGGTGTGTGATGGTTTAATCATTAAAATTTGTACTTTGTTCTAGAGTCATAAGAACTGTTATCAGCAGCCTGAAGAGATTTTTTACAGCTAGTACAAGCAATACTCGAACCTTGTTAATCAATCGCGTAATAATTATCACATTTATTTCAAACAACTTACTCTCAACTAAAATTATGATATAATCGAGACGGTGAATTTAACATCAATTATAATAAAATCATGGTTACGAAAGCATTTGTTTGGAAATTCAACATAAATCCATGTCAATGATGATACTAAAATGGTTTACAATGCCACTTCTAAAATCCACGGTTCGCTTCTAAATGACTACTGAGTGCTTTCGCGTAAGCCCCATGCAGCAAATAAGCAAGACTTCACAAATAACCCACTACAATAAAAAACTTGTTATACTCTATCTAAATTTAACCCCCCCCCCCCCTCCTACGCACATATCAAAAATGCTATTTTAAGGTATCATTTTATTGCAATATTGCTCATAATACAAATAACCTGGGAAGGGTATTTTGTAGCACATGCTCTTCAAAACCCTACTGCACGATCGGTCACTTAGGAAATAGACTACTTAGTCATGACTGCATACAGGTGTACAGGACAATGTCCACCCGTAATCGGTCATCTGCCCCCCTGTCAACTGTCCCCCCCCCCCCCAGTCAAACGCCCCCCCCCCCTTTTTCTGCAACCCGGTCGACTGCCCCCCCCCCCCACTGCAATTTGACAGGGTCGCCATCTGCCCCCCCCCCTCCTTTTTTAGTGGAAAAAAAAAGTCTTTAAAAATTATGCAATTGTGATGTCCCCGCCTAGTTCGTCTCTGGAACAATTGATCTTCATTGATCTATTCCCCAATATTGCTCTTAGGAGAGACTGATCCGTAAACTAATTGCAATTCTAATTGCAATTAGTTCCCTATTGGTGAATTGCAATTTACCGAGGTGCAATGCATTCAATAAAATAAATATAGTTTTATTTATTGTGTCTTTGTAAGCCAAGAACCCAAGAAAAAATAGTATATGGAGGGGGCAAGTGACCACCCCTCCACTTTGATGGGGGGGAGGGGGGGAGGGGGGGCAGTCGACCGGGTTGCATAAATGGGAGTAGATGACAGGGGGGCAGTTGACCGGGGGGGGCAGATGACCGGGATTCCTGTCCGCCATATCGTTAGCGCTGGCGCCAAGGACCAGTACAACTTTATTTATCTGTGTACTTAAGTTCTACATCGTCACCATACAAAATACTTTGGCTACCATGTGTAACTGCGTAACAGCATATGGTGACTAGAGTGACTGCTTGGAGAATAGAATATGGTCAATATTTATGATGATTATTTCTCATTGGCAACACGAAATTTATTTAGAATACAGTGTGTACTTTTTTGCGTTCAAATATTGATGATTAATTTCTTACCTCATAAAAACTTAGTTATCCTGATTGCTATTTTGAAACTTTTAAGACAGGGGTGTATCATTATCATATATTGGTTACTTCAAACTATTAGTGTCAACGAAACAATAAATTTCTCTTTTCAGTCGGAGCACTTAAGTAGTTAAGTAGTGTAGACAGTGAGTCTCATTCGAAACCACTCCTAGGAGCAATCATGCCTTTTTAACTCCGTGTAACAAAAAATCCGTCTCAAAATCTCTTGGGCCATAGGTATAAAGAGATTCGCATAAACAATACCTGTCTATGCAGCATAATCAGAGTGAAGATACTCTCCACTGTCTTATTCAAACACAATCCACGCCAAGCTCCGAGTTCTTTTTCTCATGATTTTATTTTTTTTTATTTCCTTTATTATTATTATTTTTTCGTTTGAATTCAAACATTGTCTTTAGGTTAAGCTGACCGGCTTGTCACATACATTCATTTCGTGACGAGAAGCTGGACTGGGTGAGAAGCAAGAACTGGACCGATCCGTTTTTATCCGACTTTTTAGAGAAAACAAGGCTGAAAATTAGTTAGTTTATAGAATTATTTTAATTTTCTGTCCACTTGGCAAATAGAAGGAAAATTGGCGGCTTGAAATTTATTTTGTTGGCAACTGTCGGTTGGAAAATGGTGGGTTTAGAAATGTCCAATTGGGAAATGTTTAGTTGGGATGTGCATGGATACCTCCATTTTATTAAAAAATACTGTATTTTTACTGAGAAAATTATTGGAACTCCATGATTTTTCAACATCATAATTTTTACGTCACGTCTTTTTTTAAGCATCATGCAGGAGTGCAAGTAAACTATCGTTTTATTTCGTAAAACGAGCTTTTACGAGTAAAAGCGCAATTCGCGTTCTCCACTTTTAATGGGTTCCCTTCCAGTAATATTTACCACGCAATATAAAAAAGAACTTTTTGAGGTACTGTTCAAGATACTCTAACCCTTCCATCCATCCTATGGCCAATCAGAATGCCCGAGACGTCGTCTGCTAGTCTCGTATAAACGACATTCCCTTTTTAGCCCCAAAAGGCGGTAAAACACGCCCAGGCTAGTTGGGGATGGATGGGACGGGTTAAAATCAAAGTTAAAAGTGGAGAACGCGAATTGCGCTTTTACTCGTAAAAGCTCGTTTTACGAAATAAAACGATAGTTTTACTTCGCAAAAGCTTTGAATTCGCTTATCTCCACTTTTAATGGGACTTGAGTCCGGAGCAGGGGAGCCTGCCATTCTTGAACTGCCCAAAAAGGTCGCGAATTACACTATGGCTTGTAAAAGCTCATTGCATATAGGCGAGGAGTGCTGTGCACTCGACGCAAAGAAGAAATAAAACTTGTCAGCTAAGTTTCAATTCTTTTAATGATTTCCTAAATAAAGTCCGGAGGCGTACCATTCCGGTCTTTCAACATAAGGTAAATCGTAACAAAGTAAAAAATATCACAGCAACTGTCAGTTGAGATGAGAAGGCTTCCAACCATGCCATCATCTTTTTTGAGAACTATCACCATCCCCCTCCAACCGCCCACCGGATGGATCCCTTCCTCAAGTTCTCACTATTCACTTGCTATGTATTGATGAACAATTAGGTTTATTTAGAAGTACTACAAAACGATCGTAAATCCATAGGAATTACGCAAATAAACTCTTTGACACTTCTAGTAAAGTGACTGAAGTGTCTTACAAGACATGCAATTCAAACTTGAAAAAGAAAGCGAGTCCGCTGTCTAACTTTTCTTCTTCTCATTTGATAAATTACCACGTTTATTTGAAATAAACTCATAGCGATTGACTAGATAGTACTAAAACTACTGTAAATCGTCATAAAATGAAAAACAGAAAAAATTTTGCTTATTTATGACTGTTTTCCTATATGGGGCCGTTATGGTCCCATAAGCCCATAATGATACTATGGTACCTCATACCATGAACCATAAACCGGCTTTCGGCCTTCCGGCTACAACGGGTGTACGGTCACTGGGTACGTCTGGGACCGACATGGTCCCCCCCCCTTTCTTTCTGAAAAACATGAAGAAAGGAGATCAAAACTTAAGCATCCGAGTAGCCGTAAGACCGAAGACTGGGCTGTACTCATTACACATGCGATCCTGAACACTTCGGAGTAAATAAATGCTTAATTAAACATAACCGTCCAGCGTTCGTCCGTAACTTAATATAAGCACGAACCGAAATGGTCCAAAGGACCTGAGCGAAAGGCGAAATGTTCAGAGTAAGAAGGAAAGACCTTCTTGTAGGTTGTTACTTTCGTGGCTTGTTGTTGTTGTTACTATTCCCATTACGGCCCTTGGAGAAGTTACTCTTGTGCTTGCCCTTGTTCTTAAACTTGGGAGAAGCATTCCTACAACAGAAACACTCAGCCTGTAATGGTCGTTTCTGAAGCCACGAACGGTCCTAATGAATATAAGCCAGACAATTCATCTTGAGAAAAATCTTTCAGATAGTATTTAACAAACGAGTTGGGGGAAACCCAACAACCTGTTTTTAATATATCCGAAAGGGACACGTTGCGTACCGCCCTGAGGGAATTGGCTACTTGCCTTACCTGATGGGCTTTGATGTTTGATTCCCCTAACGGGTTAGGGTCGATTTGTGCATCGTCATAGGCTGCCAAAATGATCCTTTTAATATAATTTGAGATCGACTGTTTCGAAAGATCTTTGTTAAATTTCGGCATAAACGAAATGATGAGAGCCTTCTGATTATCTGATCGGTAGGCCTCTGACATTTCCAAATACTGTTGCAGCGCTTTGACGGGACACAAAGAGACCAGACCGTCTGAGTCGGGGTCATCTGGTAGGGATGGGAGAGTAATGTGATCGAACGTTCCCATCCCTTGGGTCATGATGTGGGTTTTTCCCATGAATCCTGCTCTAGGGACTAGGGTGACCTTCTCCCATGTACCCTTATCTTTATTTACCTTTCTGTCTAGGGCATGGATTTCGCCTCTTCTTTTGCCCGAAGCTAAGGCCAATAAAAACGTGAATCTTAATGTTGCGTTTTTTGCTGAAATCACGTCCTTACTAAATATATCTGGGCGCTGAAGATACTGTAAGACTATTGATAAATCCCACTGCGCTATGTTGGATGGGCAGGGTGGGGAGCTTACTTTAAAATGTCTTACTAGCTGTGATAGGGAAGTATCTTCGCCCGGGTCGTAGCCTGTAGACGCTTTGAGTCTTGACCCTATAGCGGCCCTATAGCCCTCGATGGAACTTACCTTTAATTTCACCTCCGTGAAAAGGTGATCGAGGAAATCCGCTACCACTGCTGGGCTAGCCTGAAACGGATCTAGCTTAGAAGTGCTACACCAAGCGGCAAATTTATTCCACTGCGACCTGTAAACTTTGGCCGTTGAACCCTTGTGACTGTTTACTATTTTCTCTCTCACCTGCTTAGAAAAACCCTTGTTTTTCAGAAAGGACTGGTCAGACACCAAAGGTGGAGGTTCAGTAAGCGAGGGGAGGGGTGGAAGTGATGCCAATGGGGTTGTGATAGCAACTCGTTGTGGCATGGGATCGGTATCGACCTTACTACCTTGCAATGGAGTAGGAGGGCGAACCATGGGGCTTCCGGTGTCCATGGGGCAATGAGTAATAGGAACGGTGGTTTCAACTCGATTACTCTCTGCAGGACTTGCCCTAAGATTGCTTGTGGGGGAAAGGCATACAGTACCTCGTCCCGTGGCCACTGACAATTGAGAGCGTCTACTGCCCAAGCTGCTGGGTCCGGGCAAGGAGACACGTACCGGGGAAGTTGGGTGGTCATCGCGTTTGCAAACAGATCCAGAGTCGGGGCACCCCATGGGGATTGGTGTGTCACCCACTGAAAGGACCGAGGGGATAGGCACCACTCGGTGTTGATAACTTGACCCTGTCTGGAGGCTAAGTCCGTTAGGACGTTTAATTTCCCGGCCAGGTGACGGGCGGAAACGGTCACCTGTTCCTCCCTGGCCTTTGAAAGAATTTGGAATGCAAGTTTGGACAGGGATCGTGATTTGGTGCCCCCCTGCTTGTTGAGGTAAGCTATGGCTGTGGAGTTGTCTAACCGAAAAAGGACTGCCTTGTTTCTGAGTTGGTTGGTCAGCTTGATTAGGGCAATCCAGACCACCCGAAGCTCCAGCCAGTTTATGTGGTAGGACTGAAGCGAGGGTGGCCATTTGCCCTTCCATACCTGACCATTCCAATAAATTCCCCACCCCGCATGGGACGCATCGGTCTGAATCTCTATCTCCGGGGTGGGGGGCTGAAATGGCATTCCTTCGGACATAATTAGAACATCGCACCACCACTGTAGGGCTTGTAGGGTTACCTGTGAAACTTGCATCCTCGCTGCGGGTGAACGACCCTGATGCAACGCCCATCTTACCTGGCTTTGAAATGGCCTGTAATGGAGACGGCCCAGGGGGACTGTCTTCTCTGTTGCCACTAACAGGCCGAGGAGCGATTCCATGGCCTGTAATCTCACCTTCTTTCCTGGGGAAATACCTTTTATGGCATCTGCAATTCTCTGGCGGCGTTCTGGCGTAGGGAACGCCTTTGCTATTGCCAGATCCCAAAACTCCCCTAGAAAGGTAATGGACTGTTTGGGGGTTAGTTCGGACTTGGCTAGGTTTACTACTAGACCTACCTCTAGTGCCTTGCGAACTAAAGACATTGTATGATTCTCGGTTACCTGCCTGTCTTGATTCGCCAGAAACCAGTCGTCCAGATACTGAAAGACTAACATCCCTTCTAGCCGTGCCCATGTTTTCAGTACTTTCATGACCTTGGAGAAAACGTACGGGGCCGTAGCCAGACCGAAGGGAAGTGCCAGAAACCAAAATCGTCTTTTCCCTACTTGAAAGGCTAGAAATTTTCTCGCCGAGCGATGGAGAGGAATATGGAGGTAAGCATCGGAGAGATCTATGGAGGTACCCCACATCCCTTCCCGTAATGACCCTTTTATCACCTGGGCCGTGTCCATCTGAAAGGTGATCACTCGAAGAAAACCGTTTATGGGGGAAAGGTCGATTACCAGCCTCCACCCTCCGGATTTCTTGGGAACCAGAAAAACTCTGCTGAAAAAACCCATTTGATTTTCTGGCATTTCCTCTATCGCCTGTTTTTGAGACAAGCTCAGTAGCATTTCTTGGAGAGCTCGGTCTTTTTCTGACCCCTTGGCGTAAGAGGTGACTAGTTGTCTTGGCGCATGGGCGGTTAGGGGAATAGGGCACCTGAGCCCGTTCCGGTCTCGTTTGAAAGGTAGGGAGTAACCTCTCTTTAACCAACGTACTACCCTTCGAGACGCCCCCATTTCTGCCCATTGCTGCCAAAACTTTCCTAGTCTTCCTCCTACGGGCAAGGAGGCGTTTAAGGAAAGTAAATTTTCCAAGTCTCTTAAGTTTGCTAAAGTATCGCCAGGAGATAAGGGAATCTCGTGACGGTACTTTGGTTGGCTGCTACCTGAACGACTGTGGAGCCGGACCCTCTGTCTTGCTGCCGGGGCTGGGTTTCGGTTTCTTGACAGGGGGCTGTTGTAGCTGCGCACTCGGCTTAGACGGTGCTGGAGAGGACTGTTGTGGTCTCTTCCTCTTCAGTGGACGTTTGAAGGAGGAGCGAGACATCCTGGACATCAGGGCATAATCTTGCGAAAGCGAACGACTTTCCTGGTTCACCCTCTCTATCTCGGCGGGAGGAAATAGTTCTCGTTCCTCCAGGATAGGGGCATGACGCAGGTCCCGCAAACCTTTGACACTAGACCAGCAGTGCTGGAGAAAGGCATCTCGACGTAAGTAGACCATTGAAGTCATCAAAAAAGTGGAAAGTTTGACCACGTCTCGGGTAGCTAAGGCCAGGCATTCCATCAATTTAGCAGACACGGGATCACTAAGGCGAAGTTCTTCCCAACGCGACTTTAGTGCTTTAAGTGCATGATCTTGAAAAGACATAATGTTCAGGATGTGGCGAGAAGACGCCTCGATGGTCTTTGCGTCTTTCTCCACTAATGGAATGTCTGAGTCACTACGCACTGTGGGCATCCAGACTGTACGCTTCACGGGCTGCTCCAGTGCCTCTAGGGGAATTTTTTCATCCGCTGACCGATATGGTCCTGGTCGTACTGAGCAATGTTTAGATAAATGGAAACGCGACAACGTGCGACCCTCACCGGCGTCCATCTTCTTGAACTCTTTCGCGCGGACCGTGACAGCATGAGCAATGCCCTCACTGGTGGCTAGTGCGATAAACGAGTCCTGTTGTGGTGGAGCTGCCTGAGATGTCATCCGAATGGGCGGATCCTCCTTATCTAAATTTGGGGAGCCACAGGAGACCTCTGCTAAGCGGGCTATCTCTTGAATGGCATCCCTGAACGGCACGTCTTCTGGTGCAATCGTAGAAGCAGAACTCGAGGGGGCCGCGTCCTCGACCGATGGGGCAAGATCTGGTGGAGAGGGAGTACGGATGGGCCGTCTGCCCGCTGCCGCTGGATCTCTCCAAAGTCGATGCCCTTGGCCGGGAGAACGCACCTGCTCCACTGCCCGTAACGGTAAATGACAACGGGAATGTACTGACGTACCCTCGGATTCTTCTTCCCCGTCTTCCACCTCCGACTCCTGTTCATCAGATGCTGCTTCTGGGAGTTGGGATTGTGAAAAATGTGACATGTGGGGTTCCCCTACTGGGGTGTAAATTTCTTTCTCCCTGTTGCTTGGGACTGCTGCTAGGGGAGAATTTTCCATCGGCCCGATTTCCTCATCATCTTCCAGCAATGCGGAGACTTGGCCCGAAAGGGGCACGCCCACGGAATCCTCCTCGCTGATGGTGACCGTTTCGGGAATATCCACGTTAGAGTCCAGCGGGAGGTGAGGTACAGGCGAGCCCGATATCGCTGCCACTGACTGAATTTCCGGAGGAGGACGAGAAACCGTAGCTGATGGTTTAGGCTTTTGCCTTTGACTAAGCAGACTCTCCTGCTTCTGAACTTGACTCTGTAAATCCAAAAGTTGTTTTTGCAGTTGCGATTGCATAGACAAAAACGCTGAAAATTCACTCGGGAGACGCTGCAGCTGAGGAGGGGGGGATAAGTCCTCTCGCGGGGGAATGCCTAACTGGCCTGTAACCGCCGAAAGTACTGTTCCCGTATCCTTATGCGTTAAAGTCACTTGTTCCTCAGACGGGGACTTAAACGCCCCTCCTGGACTGCCACTGGGTTTCACTCTAGGAGGTGAGGCCCATGCCTCGCGGAGACGATCCCGTTCTTGCCCTTCCGGGATGTCCAATTCTGCTACAGTCTCAGAAAATGCACGTCCTTTACTCTTGGACTTTTTATGTCTCTTAACTGGCGTAGCGGATTCCGATTCTGCACCAGTGTCTACGTGTACGGGGGTGGAGACCTGGCCCAGAATAACGGAGCTAGCCTTCTTCATGGTATCACGAATAAATTCACGAGTAACAAACGAAGCTGACGAAAGGAATTTGCGCTTATCCCTCCTGCGCTCGTTCTTGGTCCTATTCCGTAATAGGACTTTCCAATCCTCTGGAGAAAGATGTAGACACTCGCCACACTGGCTGTCTGGCTCACACAGAGGTATTCCACTATTCCGTCTACAGCGGTCGCAGATGGAGTGGGGGTTACACGCGGTTGGAGGATGGATACACTGAGGCAGTAACGGTGGAGAATGTAGACTGGCCTCTGTCATATCTGAAATGCAAGCAGAGAAAAACAACGGTGAGAATATGTAGTATAAAACAACGCACAAAACTACATTTCTCCGTGCTTTGCTTCAACTGCAAGCTTTAACCTTCCAAGCTGTGTTTACAATTGCTTAAACACCGCAATAACTCGCTGGGTCTAAGGAAAGACGAAAAGAGATGCTTCCCGGAACGATAACGTTCCCGGGCCGTAACGGGCTGGACCGTAATGGCACCACCCGTGTCGGATATGGATCTCTCTTGCCTCAGATGCACCTGGGACCATCGGACCGTAACGGGTTTTGTGAATCCCGTTGGACCAGAATGGTCTTCTCGCACCCGTGACCGTAAGACCACAAAGGGAAAACGGTCCTGGCAAAGAAAATGACCCTCAGACGTCACAGAAAACGTCTCTTTTCGTCGGAGAACGCTGTCAGACTTGCAGAACCTGCTCTACAAAGACTGAGAAGCGACCCATGGAGTAAAGCTTAAGCAAAAACTGGCCATTTCCGCGATGACACAGCTGGCTGGTAAAGCTTGGAGTCTGATCAGGTCCAGCAGCCTGAAAAGATCCTACTCCTAGACGAACTGAGGTGGAACTGGTAAGTTCCTCGATCTGAATGAAAGTGGAGAAAGAGGCGCACTTCTCGGGACTAGGAAAGTGTCTCCGTGATCGTGCAAACTCAACCTAATCAGACCGAAGAGTAAGATGGCGAATAAACACACTTCGGCTCCATAAATTTATCCCAACGCACAATAATAGATAAAACAATCCATTAGGCAGTGAATTAAGTAAAAAATGAAGCAATTCGCACCTTAAACCAGTTCCCTTGCTGCAAAAAACCGGCAGCACACAGAATGGCGTGTTGTATCGACGCCACGCAAAAAGGGAATGTCGTTTATACGAGACTAGCAGACGACGTCTCGGGCATTCTGATTGGCCATAGGATGGATGGAAGGGTTAGAGTATCTTGAACAGTACCTCAAAAAGTTCTTTTTTATATTGCGTGGTAAATATTACTGGAAGGGAACCCATTAAAAGTGGAGATAAGCGAATTCAAAGCTTTTGCGAAGTAAAACAGCTTTTTATCGGTAAGCTTGACGCTTGCAATGTCAACAATGTTCTTTTGAAACCACTGAATCGCTATTCAAGTTTTGATTGCATGTCACACAATAATTCAACTGATATAAAGAAATGCTTAATTTGGGGCCTCGGTATTGTCAGACTGTATGCATTAAGTTATTAATCACTAGCAAAAAATACCGATTTTATCATAAATTCTACAGGCTGTGTGTCAATGCTTTGTCTAAAAAAATGGAAATAAATATACACTAAAGTTTCAACCTTCACGTCAAAAGTTGATACAGAACTGACTGAAACATGAAAGCGCTGAAACAAAGGCGTTTAGACCATTGGGGAGGGAACGGTGCGGTTTGCCATTTTTTCTGGGGAGGGTAGGGGGGTTGTTAAAAATAATTCAGGCCAGGCGAGTCCCAGGTTCTGATGGCCATGTTAAATCAGGCTGATTCCAGAGCTCTTTGCCTGGTCGTTTTTCCTCCCACTTTACTCAACATGTGCATTTTGCCTTCCTAATCCTTCACGCAATTGTGATTTGACTTGAAATCTATTGAAAGTTCAAAATTTATGAATGGTCTTATGTAGTGAAAAATCACTGATGTCAGTGAATGGTACACAGTTTTTATATACTTTTTTTATTTAAAGTTTCGTAACAGCCGAATACGAGCACGCAATGGGGGCCCTAGGGCAACAGATCAATCGACTTAGCTACTTTGTTAATAGCATTTTAAAGTGTAATATTTTCCTGGGGGCATATTTGTGACTTGTTGGCACATATAGGTAGCAGATTGTGAAAAGTATCGGTATTATCTGACGATTAAACATTATAATATTTGTAATAAGCCGAACTCTGTTTTGATCATTGCTTATTATATTGAGATTTCAATGTCCAAATGTACATACCTTTATTCCGATTGATTACTTCTAGTCATAAGCTCCAATTGAACTGCATTCGATTTATTTACAAGCGATCACTTCAGTGTTTACCAATGAAACTTATTACGGATCTGTTGCTTCTTGTGGTCACATACTCTTCCATTACAATGAAATTCTTCTTTTTTAACACTACATATTTATCCATACATTCGATGTCATGGATTTCTATGAAACATCTGCTCATTTACGCATTAGCTGTTTACGCTGCCAACAGAAATGACTGACATCTACCATGTCAGCAGATGTTTATATACTGCTGAAATTCCCCCCTGCCGTATTTTCTTGGAATAACTTTTAGCCTCTTACAGTGAAAAATACAGTATTCACAGACAATAACAGATACTCTAAGATGGTATTGAATAACGTGTTGAGAAAGATGTGTTGTTTTATATGTCTTTTTGTCTATAAACCCGAACGCAGTCATGTTTGCTCACCATAGAGCTAATCCCGTAGCATACACGTTCTACCAGTGCCGCCAGTCACACCGCGATAACTCCTCATCTGCGAAAGGGGTCACGCAGCGACCAGACAGCATCATCACAGACACCCACCGACAACAGGAGACAGGTTGTATCAAACGCTTTGTTTTTGTCCAATAGCATTCTTTCATACCGTGTACCGACTTCACCGGGTCGTTCTGTATGCCCAGTACAGCTCTCAGACGAAGTGATCGTGGGCACGTGCTGGGGATATACGCATAATGGCCATATAATCCATATAATCCTTTGTTTCTGTAGTACTTTTTGAGTTACTACCATATATATAATTGTATTAAAAAGAGTTATGTGATGTCTTTCAAGTTTGCACGGACCTAAAGTGCATTATTTTAATTATACTGTAAAACAGTTTAATACTCAAACCGCATAATAAACCTCATAATACTATGAGGTTTATCGGACTTCAGTACGTACCGAGCGATGCATTGCAGAACATCCAATGACAAGACTTCAAAACTCGCAAGTCCGGGCTGACGCCATTCTGGGGTTGCGCACAAGCCTTACAATCCCGTACCCATCCAAGACTGAGGAACAGAGGTATAAAAGACCATATAAGGTTAATCAAAGAGACAGGGACGAAGGTCAATAACCTGTCCGGTTGTTGAACTCATATTTCTTTGATATACTTGGGAGTTCAGGGTACCGGTATTTCTTCACCCCAGGATTAAATTATTGTTGATTCTGCGGCGTCATCTTTCAAATTCTTTGTAAGTTTTAAATATTTATATCAGTGACAACTGTATGAGTAACCACTCTCCCCACCGCCCCCTTCCTCCCCCACCGCCCCCTCCTCCCCCACTGCCCCCTTCTCCCCCACCGTCCCCTTCCTCCCCCACCGCCCCCTTCCTCCCCCACCGCCCCCTCCTCCCCAACCGCCCCCTTCCTCCCCCACCGCCCCCTTCTCCCCAACCACCCCCTTCCTCCGCCACCGCCCCCTTCTCCCCAACCGCCCCCTTCCTCCCCCCTTCCTCCCCCACCGCCCCCTTCCTCCCCCACCGCCCCCCTCCTCCCCAACCGCCCCCTCCATATTCAGCTCTTTTGTGGAAACGCTTCTGATAGATCCGATCACTTTCCTTTCTTTAACTTGGGAGTTAGGAGATTGCAATTAGATCAGTTACAATTGAGGTATAATCTCTGCATGGTAGGTTCTCTATCGCAAGTTTCGGCGATTTTAACACAGCTTACCACATCAATTAATTCTCCCCTTAACAAGAATTTTTCTGTGACAGGACACAGACATAGTACAAACTAATATTTTTTCCCATCAAAATAACAAGCTAAATCTAAATTGCGGTTAATTCAATTGTGAGATTCAAGCATTAACAAATAAACAAAACTATGCCTTTTAACATGAGGAGTAGGAAATGTATGCCAAAGTATATTTTTACAATGCAGCGAATTCGGTCTAGTTTTTCTTTCTACTCAGTGGTCACAATGTGGTGTCTGCTTGAAATGTATCAATGAGCATGAGAATCCAACGAGAATACAGATCTGCATCTCAAGGGATGCTTCTGGTGTATATTCTTATTTCGCCTGGAATCACAAGTATTAAAGGTTACCCGTATCAAACAGCAAAGAACTTGCCCCCAGGGCTCTTGACAAATGTCAACAACAACCTTACTCAGGGGCGTCATTCGTGTTATGACGATTTCAAACAGATTTGCTGGTTAAACAGTCAATTTTAACATGCCCCCCGTCCAAATGTGACACAACTACCGCCAGCTTTGACCTGTGAAGTGCGTGACAAGCGATAAATCAGCAACAATCTCTCAAATGTGAGAACCAGGTCACGCCGAAATGGTTTTTTGCTTTGTTGCTCTGTCGAATAGCGAATCAAACATGGTCCGATTAAAACAGCTTGGTAGCCGATATGGCGTCAGACAGTTCGTACCAGACTTTTCAGATGCACGTTGTTACCGAAAATATGAATACCCCATTACGAAAGTCCCCTTTTAACGGGTTAGTCGGACGTTATCGTTTGTTAACATATGGTCTGAAGTCATTTGGTACGTCAGACAACATTTGGTTCGAAAAATGTGAAGGAGTGACTGCTAGGACCACTCTTGTCAATGCCATTTCGTTCACGTTTTTTTGGGAACCAAATTCCGCATGTCGCTTTACACATGTTGGACCAAATGCTGTGGATTCTTCCTAGCTACATACTGGATATGAAATGGCTTGAATGCGAAATGCCTCCCCTTCCATGATCACCGAATCAATCCACTAACATCGTGCTATTACACATTATACCAGCACCCAACTGGCGTCGTGTTATTGGCCTAATACCAGCCGAAGCACTCCACTGGCGTCGTGTTATTGGCCTAATACCAGCCGAAGCACTCCACTGGCGTCGTGTTATTGGCCTAATACCAGCCGAAGCACTCCACTGGCGTCGTGTTATTGGCCTAATACCAGCCGAAGCACTCCACTGACATCTTGCTATTAGCCTAATGCCAGCCGAAGCACTTCACTGACGTCGTGTTATTACGCCTTATACCAGCCGAAGCACTCCATTTATTAGAACTTGTATGCTTAGTCGCACGAGCGTATAATAGCACTGATGTTACCTCTCTTAGTGGGCCTTGTTTTTGCCTGAGATAATAAATGTACTATGCATTTAAAAAGATAAACCTGTCTAAATATATACCTCACGCCCATCGTTCAATTGGCGTGCTTGGAGAGCATTCAGCATGTTAAGGCTTAAAATGGCATTATATATTCCAGGAAAAATTGTGCTAGTAAGCGGCCCGATTCTGTCCTCAGCGAGAATCGTATAGTAGTGATCAAATGATTGATAAGCGTAATAGACCAGTTAACAATTGGTGTTAAGCATTCACTGTCTGGTAATATTATTAAGTTTAATGACTCAGCAATCATGTAACCCAAGCAATAAGTTTTTATGTGATGATTTATTGCTGTCGTTTCAAAGGTAAGAGATGAAGCTCGCTCATCAATCACGTCGGAGAGTTTTCTTTTGCCTATTTTTAGCGCTTTTAGAACTTTTTAAAGTTGCCTGATAATGAATACTTATGGGGGAATAGAAGTCAACATCGTCATAACATAGAAGAAAAAATCGTTTCGTCCATATAGTACTATATTATTACGTACAACAATGACGTAAACGCACTTGAAGATCTAATCTGCCCCTTCGTCTCCTGAGGTGCGCTGCTAGCATGAAGATTTAATGAGCAGAGACCGGGAGGTTGGATGGCTGAAGATGGAGGGGGTTGGGAGGGGGGAGAGAGAGAGACTGAGAGAGAGAGAGAGAGAGAGAGAGAGAGAGAGAGAGAGAGAGAGAAAGAAAGAGCGGAAGTTAGGGTGGGTGTATGGCATTTGCAGGGTATTCAGCTTTGCGCCAACAACCACCAACATCACACCGTAAAACAGCTTGTAATAATAACTCACCCAATTACCACTGAACTAGCCAGCTTCTGGCGTTGTCAACTTAAAGACGGTAAAAATATATAAAGACAGGAAGTGAAAAATTCAACTTTCATAAAAAAGAGAATAATATATTTGATTATTGGGATGAGAAAAAATAAAGTTGCCTGGTGAAAGTTAGGATTACCACATGAACGACTGTACGCCAGCCCACAGACGAACATAAAGCCTAAATATTGAGATAAATATTTACACATGTAAAATATGAAATTCCAACCCACCCACCAAGACCAGACTTTAGTTCAGAAATATCACTTGAAATGGGCCATAGAAAGTTGAATAATTTCAGTTGCATGCACAAATTCAGACTAAAGATAAGGCCGTTTTTATAAGCTAAATCCGACGCCGTACTTTCGATTCGAGGAAATGAATACACTTGATATAAAACAATCTTTTCTGCTCTTAAGAGAGGGATAAAGTATTTTTAGCCTTGTAAAAACAAGACAGAATATTAAGCTAGAAAATAAACTTGAACAGATTTCTACTGAATGAAGTTATTAGAACCAGAAGAAAATATTCATTTCAACGTTTCGTGTTACTCCCATTAGCAGAACATTAGATGAATTAAATTAAATAAAAAAATCGGCTTGAAATTACATAAAAAAGAGATGACGAGTTTACCGCGATATGTCATCATTTATCAACGACGTACGATCGTTGGAAATGTCAACAAAATGAAGCCATGGTTCCAAGTAGTCTTAAACCTGAATCTTATCGGCTGATTTTGCCTAGTTAATCTCTCAAAATTTCAAACTGTTTGATGGAAAAACTCCCCATTGCTTGTGTTCAGTTGACGTTTCAAAAGGCACATAAAACGAGTTGTAATATTGAATATTACGAAAATATCTAAATGCACTTCAATTATGTAATTTTGTCTATATATCGGGTCCCTTTCTGTAAAAAAAATAGATATATACATGATTTGGTACGAAACCGGAGTCGTAATTCATAATCATTTATCAGATGTCTGTTATCAGCTAAAACCTATAGTCTCAAATTAAATACCTGCTCAAGTTATTGTTGTAAAAATCTGCTAGATCTTTATAAACGTGATGTTTTACTGCTCTGTTTGCCGCATATATCCTTGGTTTTCACCAGGTTTAATTGTGCTCAGTGGTCCTCTGGGGGGTCTTTGTTACAGTCATTAGTTTTTAATTATCTTTGTATTCCTGTGATATATTCGTACAAGTTTTATGTCTATCCAGGTTCATTCACTTTTTGCTCCATAAAATATTCTAATTTTGGTAGCCAAAAAAAAAAAACCACATGCAAATTAATAATATTTTGAACACAGTTTACGCAATTGGCTTATTCAATGCGAAAGGAAATGCATCTATTTCTACCGAGCTCCTCTTTACATTACAACTGTGTATCAAGCTTATTCGTCTGCATAGTTTGAAGTGTTTAACCTTCTCTTCAGGCTGTTGCCAAAATTATTGAGCACGGCTTAAGGAATAGGGTTACAAATACATGCGTGTTTTGAATTCATTTGAAAAATCCTCATTCGTGCTGCCTAATTCGGTAGAAAATTTATTAAAGCATGTCTAGGTGTTACGCTGAGGCGCTGAGGCGGGGAGGTTTAAGCAAGAGGTGGGGGTTTCTGTGACATAGGCGATTTATCACACGCAGTAACAAAAAAAATCCCATTTATTTCCCCACAATTAAAAGAAAGGAATTTTTCCTGGCTAATTAATTTTGATATATTTGAATTCTGTGTTTGAATATGTGTAGTATTTATACATCTAGTCAAGTATAGAAAACAAGCTCGTTCATTAAAGTTTCTGAAAAAAGCTGCAACAGAAGAAAAATGCTGAAGGGTTTTCGTACCATACAGCTTAGACATCCACCCTTTACATTCGTGAGGAAGTGACACCCAATCGTGAACCCCCCCCCTATTACCCATACAAATACCCCTCCGAGAGGGAAGACAGGTTAGTATAGCCCCCCCCCCCCCTCGCGTGGTGGAGGGAATAGACAAATCTTTAAATATATCAGGGTTTACTGTAAAAGCTTAATGGCCATGAATATTGAAAGTTGTCTTCCACGTACAAAGAGTCAGATTAAAAACGAATTATTGTCCATAGTCCAAAAATGTCGAAGTAAAACAATACAACAACTAACATGTCAAAATAGTTTTCTAGCAGCTTACTTTTTTACATTGATGAAGTTAGATAATTAATGTAATAAATAATAATATGTTAATAGTTTAATCTTTGCTATATAACACATTTGAAAAGAGTCTAGCCTGGTCGAGAGCGCAGGGGGTGGGAGTGCATGTCAGGTGGTGGCCTCGGGATGTGAGATCTTTCCCCGTTGGGGGAGGTTGGGGGGGGGGGGGTTATCATGCCTCACTGGTCACATCGATCGGGACGCAATGCTCACTTTCCCCGAGGATCTAAATTTAACTAAGAAGAGATGGTAAAATTTCTCGGTCATACCCGGAGAAGCAATTAAATGTAAGCTATTTATCGGTAGGTAGAATGAATTATTTATTTACTTTTCCCAGACAACAATGACCGTGCAAACGCGAATGCTGTTTGCTGTTTAATTATAGAACGATCCATTTGTACGGATTGATGAGCTGAAGACAGTGCGGCCTTTTGGCCAAATAAAACAGTACTGTTTTCGTGCGATCACGAGTCTTCAATATATCCAATAAAACAACACTAAAAAAATAGATATTTGTCTGCCTTTACCTGTTTTATTTGTAAACAAAAAATAAATAAATAAATAAAAAACAAAAAAAAAACACTAAAAATAGAGTGTATGACATTCAGCCGAACGGTATGCAGCCGAGCGGCATTCAGCCGAGGGGTATTCAGCCGAGCGGCATTCAGCCGAACGGTATTCAGCCGAGCGGCATTTAGTCGAAAATTTTAAATGTAGCTGAATTATTTTGTTTGATGGGTTGAAAAGGGGAAAAGTTGTTCTCCTCGCTTTGTGGTTGAAATTTCAACTGCAAGATAATGTGTGATTAGGAAAAGACCGAGTTCATATGCACCGGATCTGTTCTCCGGATCATCGGATCTGATACATCCTGTGGTTTCAGGGACCCGCTTTTCTATGATATGTTTCTTGAAACCATCTCCAGTAGTTGATGACTCAACTTATCAATGGACTGAGTTCTGGCGAGGGCACACACTTGTAGTTTCAAACTTAATGTCGCAGGTGCCAATTTCGGCTAAAAATCGCTCGGCCTAATTTCGTTCGACTAAATGTCGCTTGGCTAACTGTCGGGTTACCCTTAAGGTAATAAAACCTATAGTACGGAAAAGACCGAGATTTATCAACATTAAAATTCAAAAAGCATTTGCTAACAGATTACAACTCTTTGTTTCAATATTTCTGATAAAAACTTAAAAACAAGACAGCTCTTGGGATTGCCTCAATGCATTCTTTGGGACGGGGAGGAGGGGGGGGGGGAAGGCGGGGAGCGCTTTTTTCAGTAGTCTAAGAAATGACGTCATCGCATGGATATTCTCCGGTGAAGTCAAATACTTTTTTATTCCACTTTCAAGGTTTTATTCTAGCAAAGAGCATTAACTAGTGTATTGACATTACCCACACGACAAAAAGCTACTCTAGCCTGTCAGGCTGTGGTTATAAACGAGACCACAAACCAAACAACAGACAAATGTATTCAACAAAAAGTGAAATTAAAACGTAATCATTTGAATAGGCTGGCATTTAAAAATTAAAAGTTAACAATGCGTAGGAAAGATTAACTTGAGATCATATTGTTTCTAATGAGAGATTTTAATTGAAATAATACTGAAAAGTTAAAGTTGTTTAATTAAGTAACACCAACGTGTTCAATTCGCGAGATATTTTTAGTTATGACTGTAATGCGGCATGAGATCAGTCGGAATCGGATCCATGAGCAAACGAATTGTGAATGTCGGAAGGCAGGCGACATCACAAAGTGACAAAGAAAACAATGTCAGCTGATAGACGTACCGGCAAAATAGCGTGACCTCTTGTCGCATTCGTCAGAATATTGGCAAGAGCGGAACGAAACGAAAGTGATTGGAAATATCCGTAAAACGATATGGGTGGAGATCTCTCAAACTGAATCTTTAATCTGAACTCATGACAGTTGCGAATCTTGTTTATGTTTGCATGGGTTCGCTAAGTCTTTCGCCATGACTACCAGGAGGTAGCGAAATTCTGGTCGCTATGACTACTAGAATGTACTGAAATTCTGGTCGTCATGACTACTAGGATGTACTGAAATACTGGTCGCCATGACTACTAGGATGTACTGAAATTCTGGTCGCCATGACTACTAGGATGTACCGAAATTCTGGTCCCCATGACTACTAGGATGTACCGAAATTCTGGTCGTCAGGACTACTAGGATGTACTGAAATTCTGGTCGCCATGACTACCAGGATGTACCAAAATTCTGGTCGCCATGACTACTAAGATGTACCGAAATTCTGGTCGTCATGACTACTATGATGTACCGAAATCTGGTCGCCATGACTACCAGGATGTACCGAAATTCTGGTCGCCATGACCGAAATTCTATTCATATTTATGTTTATACATTTCCTCACTTTCTCACGGCTCATGTACTCAGCTTCCTTGCATTTTCGTGCATCTAGCAAAATAAAGAAATAAACAGCATAAACTACAAATAAAAGATTACGCGTATACGGCCTTCATAACCAACCCAAAAATAAAAGACTAGGCATATACGGCCTTCATAACCAACCAAAAAATAAAAGACTAGGCGTATACGGCCTTCGTAATCAACCAAAAAATAAAAGACGACGCACATACGGGTTTCATAATCAACCAAAAAAAAACAAAAAAACAACCATTTCACACCCGATCCATTTTGGCAAGTGTGACAATAGGCATTGGCCATGATTTTCACTTTGCTTTTACCACGGTTCCTCTGAGACCCACGCCTTGTCTAATTTAAAAATGACCGTCAAAGTGTATTAAGCGCAAATTACATATATATATATATGCAAGTTTCAATTGTGTTTCCATCATGCAGCCAGCAGCCGTTCGTGTTAGAAAGTTATTAAGAATTTATCTCAAAATTGGTTTTGTTTCCTTATCAGCTGGGTGCTTTGCAGGTTTTTTGTACCGAGAAAATTGTTTCTAATTTCAAAAGTGCCAGGTGTACGCAATCAGTTGCAATTTATCCAACAGCTTGCATGGGAAGAGGTATTCACGAATCTGTCGAATGTGTCAAGAAGCAACACTTAAATTTTGCATATAATTTGTATATTTTATGAGTAGTAAATAGGAATAACCTTAAAGTACTCATTCAAGTTATCAGACATATGCGGCAAGTACGTTCATGTGTTATTGTGACTACAGGTGGCGCCCTCCCCCCGTCCCTACCAAGAGGGAGGGTGAGGATGGGGGGGGGGCACTCACATGTCGCTTTCATGCCTCTCCGTGGCGTTTTAAAACCCCCTAAACGCAAACTACACAGTAAGAAAATTCACCCTTTTGCACCCGTTTATTCCAACCACTTTTATAAACAAGAGTACATCATGTACCTAAGGCGGGTTTGTGACTGCAGTCATAGGACTAGACTACCCACGGACACATGACTTCAGTCATAGGACTAAACTATCCACGGACACGTGACTGCAGTCATAGAACCAAAACTATCCACGTGACTGCAGTCATAGGACCAAAACTATCCACGTGACTGCAGTCATAGGACCAAAACTATCCACGTGACTGCAGTCATAGGACCAAAACTATCCACGTGACTGCAGTCATAGGACCAAAACTATCCACGTGAGTGCAATCATAGGACCAAAACTATCCATGTGAGTGCAGTCATAGGTAAAAAAAACTATCCACGTGACTGCAATCATAGGACCAAAACTATCCACGTGACTGCAGTCATAGGACAAAAACTATCCACTTGACTGTAGTCATAGGACCAAAACTATCCACGTGACTGCAGTCATAGGACCAAAACTATCCACGTGACTGCAGTCAAAGGACCAAAACTATCCACGTGACTGCAGTCATAGGTCCAAAACTATCCATGACACGTGACTGCAGTCATAGAACCAAAACTATCCACTTGACTGTAGTCATAGGTCCAAAACTATAAATGACAAGTGACTTCAGTCATAGGATCAAAACTATCCAGACACCTGTACTTGAGAAGCAATAGATGCGCCGGATGCCTTCCCCCACACTGCCTTCACCTTGGATTACTAAATGAAAATAACTCGCTCCCACCACCCCCTCCTTTTTACAGAGCGGAAACAGGACAATTCCCGCGGTGACTTTTCTCGCGGGGACTTTTACCACGCGAACTTCACCCGCGGGGACTTTTCCCGCGGAGGACTTTTTTTATAGGTTTGATGAATAGGGTTTTTATAAAGGGCCTAACAAAGACAACAACCCCGGAAAATGACCACTTTAGCCTCGCCCAGTGCGTGCACCGGTCTCCACGGCTACATTTCATTGTGAGATACGACTTGATTTTTCTCGGTGGAAAATTCCTTGCATTTGACTCTTTTACTCACATTAAATTTCCTCTCTCTCTTTCCTTCTCCCAGTTATTTAGCAACTAATTATTAGTTACTAGAACAGTTATTTTAAGCAGTCACTGGACATCATTTAACGTCCAGTAAATATATACATTTATTCTACTTACCAGTAATAGCTCTTCAGTTTCAGACTTTATTTAATGTTCTTTTGAAATCACCAGCTTGTTCCCATGCTGTCGTTTTGAGTCATATCCAAACAGCATACGCTTTTAAATTTGCGATATACATGTTTCTTTTAAAAAGTTTTCGTTTAAAATTAACAGACTTGAGATACAAATTGAGACATAGATATCGTACGCCAGTTGTCGGAAACTAAATGAAAATTCAGTGCAATATTACACTAAGAACGCTCCCCTTATACAGCCGCCCATTGTGTTTTCGCATCGCAACATCATTACAAAGTGCTTCATATTTCTTCTTTTCTAATGAGATACCAGGGGTAGAATTTAATTTAACACTGACACCCTTCTAGCTCTCCTCAGCAGTTTAAACTGGCGTGTATGTTTTGACTACAGGGCGAAAAGGCAAAGGGGGTACACAGACTGGAAATAGTAAACTTTGTTTTCATTTCTGTGACGTCTGATTCAAGTCGCTTGCTACTTGAAATTCACTAGTCATAACTAATGTTTAACTACCATGAGTTTACTTATTTGCAGGCATATTGTTTCAGTTTGCAATATGAGACGGATGCAAAATTATTGCGCTTAGTTTAAATAAAGAGTCGCATCTTGGTGTGGTAATGCATTAAGGTAGGAAGGGAGTAATAAAACTAGTAAACAAACATGGCGTATCATGTTGAGATTAGCCAATTCCCTCTTGTCAGATCCATATTTGAAATGCGAGCAGTGATTGGTTGTAGTGTGCGTGAAAAGGGTCGAGATATCACAGCATTTTGCATCCAATACGAACACAAAATACAGAGCATGTTAATTCTGGATGAAATTTATGCAACCCTGGAAAAATTATATATATGGTCGCAATTCAACCAACGCCAAAGCACTTGAATATTGATTTTAAGATATTTGTTTTAAATAGTTCCTTATCGTAAATTTCCTTTTCGGTGGCCATGACGCACCCAGGCTGTGCTTGTACCTTCTTGAATGATGACTGTCCCAATATAGTAAGAATTTGGTTCCCACACCATATTTAATGCTTGCCTATGCTCGACTTGGCTCCAAAGCCGGAGTTCAGTTAAATTTCACACAAATGTTGGACGCAACAGATTATCAACAGCAGTGATTTTTCTTTCAGAATAACTTGTTCTTCTTAAAATACAAATTTCACAAAGAAGGACCACAGATAAACCGTTGTCACAAAGGACATATTTCACTTTGACTAAGAGATGGACTTTTTATTTCATTTGGGATTCCAAGGTGTTAGATGTGGCACCTGCTTGAGCTCCTCTCACCACACAACAGAGCACCCCCAGTGTGTTCTTTGAGTAACCGCTTTTTTAGTTAACATACTCGTTGTGAAAACTCCTCAGGCAATTTTCACTCAGTTTTATAAGCACTCATTCAAAACCATATGATTGAAAAAAAAACACACACACACACAAAAACAAATAGAAAACTAGAACCTAGCGAAATGTTAAACACTTGACAAAAATTAAAACGCAAAAAAACTTCCTTCAATGGGTTATTTCTTGAATAATATATTGCAAACAACACATCTTGAATACGTCTTATAAGCCGAGTAGTGTTTTTACTGATCAAGCATACGCCGTATTATCTATTTACGCAGTGAGAGCTCGCGCAAAGGTGAGCAACTGTGTGTTCTGTGCTGTCTTAAATGCTCCGCATTTACTTGCAAAAAACTACACTCTTTTCACATGGCGTTTTAAACAAGAAAACGAAATCGAAGGCGAAAATAAAAAGTTTCATGCACACGTTCACATCAAGTTCTACCTAAGTCCCACTGTCAAAAAACATACCAACGGCTGATCGCACAAATTCAAAAAGCCCTTGCAAGCCAAAGGCTTGTCAATTGTTAATAAAGGTTTCACTCCGTCCGGTCCGGCTTGTTAAGGACAAAACGAGAAGACACAGGGGTATGGTGATTATGAATAAGAAAAGCCTATTTTTGCCCTTGGATTACTGTACAAACTTCATTTTAAATGTGTTGTGTACGGTTGATCAAGTGTGCAATGCTGAAAGTGAGGCTTGGGGAAACAATCCCTATATTTTACAGAAAGGATCCAAGTTTTTGTAAAACAAGAGCTTCGAAATTTGATAAACTACTTCAACCTCCACTGCCACTGAACAAGTTATCCCCACGCCCGCCCTCTCCCCCCAACCCAACCTGACACTACCGAGTTTTCCCCTATTGTTACTGGATGTGTACTTGGTAACAAACCCCCATGAAAAGTTGCCAAGTACACCGCGTACAGCAATGTCGTTTCGTGACAGCATAATGGCTGTTTGTATTTCTCTTAAAATATTGATAGTTTTATTGTATATAATAGAGCTGATTTTTCACGAAGTAAAGTACCCAAGCCACTTGAAACGCCTGTGCATTTCAAAATAAGGAACTTTAATGCACTTACTTTTTTTCTTTCTTCGCCTTGTCCCTTTTATATTTTATATTTATTTATTATGACATTTCCATCAACATATTTACCATATTGTGAAGAAGACAAGTCTGTTTTCATTTAAACTCGCTTAATTTTTATACATTTTCTTTGTTTTCATGGTTTAATTATTACAACGTTCCTACTTTTCTTTTGTTTCCAATATTTCCAATTTGAACAGGAGCTGCCGTGAAAAAACGATGGGTATTTGAATTCAGGCGGCTCATTCTTCCGGTTGGTAATTTCACAAGAAGTGAAACTTAGTGCTTATGTCTTGAAACAATGGTATGCGAAATAACCAAAAGTGCATCAACTGACACCGTATTCCCGCAAAAATTATACCACATTGAAAACGGTTTAGTGTAAAACAGTGATGTAGCCCAAAAGCGGAAACACATACACCCAGTTATGGTCAGGGTGAAAGACACAAAAATGGTTGTTTTAAGCGTAAAACACTTTAGATTTCAAGATATTTCCCTGTCACATGAGCATTATTATCCCCACGGTATTCTTCAGTTATGAGCACATTCAAACCTTTTTTTGTACATTTGTAGATGCAATTTAAAGACTTTGCCATCTATGACGTTTTTCACAGCTGCAAGAATTCTTCCAGGAAGATGACTAATGAATTGAATTCGATGGAGAAATACAAAATGTCAATTTGGTCACCTGGTTTATTTAAATTAAAAAAAACAACAGTATTTGTTGAGCATTAATAAAGTTCACCAAAGGTCCTTACTTAAAATTTGCACATCCAAGTAGCTTAATATCAATATCTGTGAGAACTTGAAATGAAAATTGTTCCTTTTTAACGACGATGGAGGTTTCGCGGTCTGTTTTAGGTGGAGGGGACGCGGTTTACTTTCTTGCAAGTGCCTTCGTATAGCTGTATGAATACCTGCCAATACGTTTGCTTTTAGTAAATATCTGCTCTGGTGGGATTATTTTATCGCGATTGGTCAACTTGAAGAAATGAACCACAGCAACGGGATGAGCATGCAGATAAAATATCCCACAGATTTCTGAAAAAAAAACAAAAAAAAACAGGGCAATACCAAAGGTGGTCAGACACTTTGGATTTTGCAACTATCAATGAGTGACCGTTCTGAAAAGACAGGTGGGGGATCAGAGAAAAGGGGAGGCGCAAAAGCCTTTGTTAAGCTCGCTACACTCCTGAACACGCGTCTTGAGGCGTTGGTCACCGCAGCAGTGCCTAAACACGACACTTCTTGCCGCAGGGCTCTGTAATTTTAAAGAATGGGTCTTTTCCATTAAAATTGCCTATTTTACGCATATAGAGAGAAAGGTCAAGAAAATCCCCACCATAAGCTTGCTAATGCACATTGGGCCGCTAGGTCATGGGACTTATTCCATGGTTGTCGGTTCTTTGATAAAAACCTTATAATAACTGTCATCGCAGCTACATAAATGCTGAAAAGCCGACTTGAAAAATACTCCAATTTAATAACGCGATTAGCTTCAAATTTCAACTTCTTAGATCTTATCCATATTGTACACAGACAACGCATATGACCAAAGGGAATCTTCAAACGCATGTTTGTTTATTAGGTTTGGTCATTACCAACATGTTTTAGTGCTCCGAGCTAGATTTATGTTGGTCAGCTGGGCAATGACACAGGGTAATTGTAAATTCCGGGTACACGCGTTTTTTTTGTGCATGGTTGCGCTAATTTCAATACACCGCTTGTGTCGATCTTATTACTGTAAATTGTGTTTTGAATTGCTTGAAAGTTTGAGTTATTGGAAGCCTATTCAAAGGTCATATCTAATGCATGTCATAACATAGAATTCTTTGAAATAATTGTCCACAGCTTTTAAACCAAGCGAACATTAGTTAACGTACTAAATGAGGTTACGAGGTGCTTTTAAACCTTCAGAACTAAGAAAATTAACCCGAGTCCTTAAACATACAACAAGGCATGAGCAGTCATGAAAAAGTTTAATGCTCTGCGTAATTTCAGTTTTTATATAAAAATGTAATCCTTTCAAATATAGCTACGTGCACTTATGCTTTGAAGGGGGGGGGGGGGGGGAGGGGGGGCACGTTCATATCATTTTATTTATTTAGTATCTGAACTCACTTCCTGGATTCAAATTCTTGATCTTAGAAACAATTAGTGGATACTGATTTGTTATCAATGTGAAGTATTGCTGACCGGTAGCGATTTAAACAGCTTTCTATGAGCCCGTTTGTACAGTCACTGAGGTGAACACTCAAAATGAAACACCGTATATTAACATTGTTCATAAATATCACACCGAGAAAAACGTAACCAACATGTAAAGAAGTGCAATAGATATTCTTGCACTGTGTGAAGTTACAAAACTATAGGGTGAAAACTTAATCCCACAGCTGCAATTTTGACCATTTTTGGACGATCCTGATGAAATCTAAATGAGGCACAACTACAGTATATATTTCTTTCACTGTATGAAGTTACAAAACTTTAAGGTGAAACTTATAGCAAAGAGGGTAGGCAATGGTTTATGGACGAACGGACGGGCATAGCGATAGCAATAGCCCTTAGCCAATTAAGGGAGAGGGCCATAACGCTTGTGCGGGTTGGGGCTACTGTGTCGTTATAAGTTGTATGTCGTTTTATCCGATGTCGTTCTAACACCCCTCGTTCTTGTCCAATACCCCACCTCTGCCGCGGTGCGGCGTGTTAATTATTGGACCTTTTAGACCGCGGACCACTGGGGATTCCACGAAAAAGTACTCTTATTGCAAAGCAACAACTACTTTTTATATTCATCCGCAGTGTTGATACGTAACGGATTAAGTTACATGAGGTTTACTGTTGAACAACACTGAAGACGACCTTTTCTCGCCGCTGACCGGATTCTTTGTTTCGAACCCTGCACCAACATTACTGCTGGGGACACAAGTTGACTTCCTCCAATGAAGGTTATCTGCTCTGAATACTTTCTTTCTTTTTCAAAACCTATTGCGGCAGTCCTTGAAGTTTTAACTATGAGACGCATTTTGAGCTGTTATTTCAAAGGACTTGCTCAGCATCAGTGTTGGTCCAGACCAGAGAGTTTGTTACAAAATGTCCTCATTAATAACTTAAAACCTGAAATGTCACAATGCCCTCATTGCACAGACCACAAAGGTGCACTGTCCGCGATGTGGCGTACTACGGATCTTACTTGTGCAGTTTAATAAGACCCCCCCACCCCCACCCTCCCTTCCACGCGACGTCACATGACTTCCTCCCCCCCCCCCCCCACTTTGATTGCTGACTACTCCAATCTTCAACAACACCGTTAAAATCATAGAATTTCATTTATTTCCAGTTTTACAATGCATACAATATAACTGACGCGGAATAACGCAAACTTGTTAAATTCAAGCACATACCGCGCATTCCCCATTTATCAGATACTTTGATTGTGATGACCAAACTATCGACACAAAACGTGAATCCAATGCTTGTTAAAAATATCTTCGAAAAACATCCCAATTTAAAACATATCAACTACCTTACCCGCACCCCTACCCTACCTATGTGAACCCGCGCGGGAAAGCGTAAACACCAGCCTCAGCTTTTATGCATCAACAAGACAGCAGCCATAATTGTAACCTTTTTTAGAAATTACCATACATTTTTTCCATTATCTGAATTCAAGGATAACTTTGCATAATCCCTATAGGGATAAAAACCTCATGACCCGCTTCTCCACCTCCCCGCTCCCTCCGCCCAACCCCCCTCCCCCCAAACGAGGCTCAATCTGCCGTGTGACGTTAATTAACCTCCAAATAACAGTGCATTAAATGTGGTCGCGGGGTGGTGTTAAACATCGCACCACCCATGCCGACGTGAACTGTACCTGATCACTAAACTTCAATACGACCCTTATATCCCAATATTTTGTGAAGTCTCAAATAAATGATAAAATCCCGTATTTCTTTTTAAATATATCTAATTCTACAGCAGCAGTAGGTCCCCAAATCACAATATGATCGTCGCATCACAACCTTTGCTTTAGTTATTCTCTTACACAAACACACTTTCATCCCTTTATTCCTTTTCATAGTTTTATCCCAAACAAAACACTTCAATACACCCGTATCACATTGCAACAAAACTATAATAACAGTAACAGCAATCAAAACATGGATATTTTTAACAGTTCCTCTGCCTTTTAAGGCACAACAAGTTTTACATTTGATGAGTCTGTTTTCCGTCCACGGCATGTGTGTTTTTTTCTATATGTAGTGGTTCAGGATAGCCTCGCAATGCTCTTGTTTTCCGGAAGTTACCGAAGGCTCTCCGGCTTTCCTGATGTATGCCTAAAAATAGAACCAACACACTGCTGTCTGCCCCGCGACTTTCAACAACAACAACAATAACAACAATAACTTGACTACGTCTCGAGGAGTACGTCTATCCCCCGTGGGCGATATGGTGTGTGTACGGCTGTTGCGTGTTGACTACGCAAATTTTAAAAGTGGGAGGATAGGTAGACGTAGTGTCTAGCATTTAAATGAATCAACACATTAACCAGTAGGCGCGTGAGACTGCCTTAGGTATGCTAAATACAGCGTCGATTTTGAGAAATCCGCCATTTTGTCAATTTAAGTCCCATCCGGTAAATTCTTGGTCACTGCACTGCGGAAGGTCCCAGTGAACCCGTGTGTAGAATTTGAAACGAATCCATCTATCAATGCGGCCTGTAGGTGCGGGAGACTGCCCTATATACACTAAGTCCAGTGCCGATTTTCCAAAGTCCGCCATTTTGTCAATTTTTTTTCCGATCCGGAAAACTCTTGGTTACTGCACTGCGGAAGGGTCCAGAGAAGCCGTGTACAAAATTTGAAACGAATCCATATATTAATGTGGCCTGTAGGCGGGTGAGACTGAAGCGTGACAGATGGACAGACGGACAGAGAGACCGAAAAGTTCAAAACTATATCCCTCCGTTTCACGTGGGATAACAACAACAACAACAACAACAGCAACGTCTCTTGATAAATTATTTTTCACCCAAAAGCTTATTCCGAGTCCCTATGGCAGGGAGGGAGGGGGGCGGATTTCACGAGCACATGGTAATCTTCCACTTTTGCCTTACCCCCCTAATGCATTACTCACTACATTAACGCTGAGCGCTGACGCACGCGGAGGGAGAATAAAGTAGTACCTCGCAATCCTCCAGTGTGGCCGTGCCCTTGTTGATCTTGGCGCCGATCCCAGTCTTGAACGAAGCGTACCTCTCCTGTTGGCAAGATCAACTCAGAATATGTATCAATAACGTCCACGACTGCCTGACGACATGACGTCAAGGCGGATAGCATCTTAGCCACAATAGTCAGTATTATGAAATGGAAATAGCATTACTCTGTGTGAGTAGTTTTAAAAAAGGGCACTACTTTTTATGCGCATGACTCGTGTGTTGTGCGTCTCGGTGACGACCTTATTTGTATATGGGGAATTGGAAGTGTTAAGTTTCTGAAAACAAAATGAAGGCGTGAGAACAGGTAACTTAAGCACCTATTAATTGCATACTGCGGGAAAAACATTACAATTCCTTTTCATATTTTAACTATTATGCACAATTTAAAGTATAAAATATACTTTAAAGTGCACATAATAGTCATAATTCTCAACCAACGGTTTCAAAATTGCAATTAAGCTCCGAAATTAAAAATACACTCTTATGAACGACTTATCTCGCTAAATACACGATATTTATTTATTTATATATTTTTTATTTTTTGTTTCAACCAATAAATTTCAAACCAAAGCCTGATTAACATCCTTTAAATATCGTGAAGTACACACGCACTCGGCCGTGATTGACATATCTTAAGTACACACGCACCTGGACATGTTTGGCTAGCACTCCTTCTTCAACAAGCCTTGCCGCGATCTTCAGTCCCCTGGCAAATGCATCCATCGCCCCTGTACAACAAACAAGAATTATTTCTACTTCTTACAGTCACACTGCACTCTCACACATCATTACCAAAGCACTGTCTGTAATGCAAGGTACATGGCTTTTATGCATTCATTTTTTTTTATTTACTTTTTGCTTGCTGTTCCATACAACCTTAAGCTGAAATTTAGTTTACTTTTTAAAAGACATTTTTTATTTCAGTTGAAACCAAATGTTCATCTTTAAATATAAGTTTAGTTTCGCCTATAAGTGACCGTGACATTGTGAACAATGAAAAACATGGATGACATTAAACACAAACATTCCTGTGACAACAGAAGAAATATTCTGGCGGCAAGCCTCGTAACAATTCCTTCCCCATATTTACATCACGGCACACTCCAAAATTAACGTGCCCCGCCTTTACCTATGTGGGCAATGAACATATCGGCCACGTCTGTCGACTCTCGCCTCACTTTGCAGTCGAAGTTCAGGCCTCCAGGCTGAATGCCGCCCTGTTCTATCACCGCCTGCAATGTGCGTGGATGTGTGTACAGCGGAACAGCCAAACATCAGCAAAATATAGAACTGACCTAAATAGCTGAACTGAAGATGTCACACAGGAAATGTTCTAGTACTCGCTTATTGAGACATTTTACACTGTTGAAGATGGCAAAATATACCATCGTAGAGAGCAGCCCCCCAAACCGGAATACAAAATGGTGGCCATTGTGACCTTGAAATTGTTCAAGATCGAATTGAATAATAGCGTGCATCATCCCGCTATGGTAGGTCAGCTGTATACCAACTATCACAGCAAAACGGACTCAGAATTGCAGTTACAACCGCCGATGTAGAACGAACGGACAACACCCAAACCCATAGTCACAACCGAGGCTAGAAGCACAGCAAATAACCAGGAACCAGTAGCAGGATGGACTCGCACACTACCACTGAAGTCTACCTTCATGACCAGCGTGGTGTGCCTCATGTCCATGGGGAACTGATCCGTGTCCCAGCCCAGGTCCGGGGAACCAGTGTTCGAATCAATCGATCCCAGCATTTTGAATCTAAAACATACCAAATATCCATTACAAGATAAAGGCTGCACTTCACTACCTACTGCGCCATCTATACGAACTAACCGCCAATCATCAGATCTCTGCTGCGGCGTGTAAATAACCCGTTTACGCTGTAAGCTGCCACGCCATAAACTTATTTTATCTGAGACCCTTTTCAAGAACATCTGCAGCCATGGTAACGCGCGTTCTAACGTCACTTCCGTTGCCACCACTAGAATAAAAATTACTACACTAGTCTTTACTCCTTTGTTGGTTACCTTTTGAAGTTTTCTGCCTCATTGTGAGGCCTCTTTGTGGTAAAATTCCCTCACCATGAAGGCGAAGGAAATTGACCTTGTTTTCTGTTTTGGCGCCACTTTACGTAGAAATCGGCGAATACAAGCCCTAGGGGTGGTAAAATGACCTTGATTTCTGGCCGGAACTTGGAAAAAGTGGCAACTGTTCAATGATCACCGTTTTTTAACATAAAGGAACACGAATTAGCTCTTTCTATCCCGGATTACAAAACTAACCGACTATCGAGTTTCGGGCTTCCCTTTGAAAAAAAAAATAAACAAACTTTTATAAAGAAACATGGGAAAATCTGTGCACATTATGTTAAAACACAGGGGAAGCTGGATCTTAGTAACAGAAAAGCACCAATGGAAACCCGAGCATGCTTACGTAGAAGCACAGGCAGAGATCGGTGAGTACTCAAGTGGAAGCACATACAGAGATCGGTGGGTACTCACGTGCAAGCTCGGGCTGAAATCGGTCAGTACTCACGTTAAAGCTCAGGCAGAAATCAGTGAGTACTCACGCGGAAGCACAGGCAGAGATCGATGGGTACTCACGTGCAAGCTCGAGCTGAAATCGGTCAGTACTCACGTTAAAGCTCAGGCAGAAATCAGTGAGTACTCACGCGGAAGCACAGGCAGAGATCGATGGGTACTCACGTGCAAGCTCGGGCTGAAATCGGTCAGTACTCACGTTAAAGCTCAGGCAGAAATCAGTGAGTACTCACGCGGAAGCACAGGCAGAGATCGATGGGTACTCACGTGCAAGCTCGGGCTGAAATCGGTCAGTACTCACGTTAAAGCTCAGGCAGAAATCAGTGAGTACTCACGCGGAAGCACAGGCAGAGATCGATGGGTACTCACGTGCAAGCTCGGGCTGAAATCGGTCAGTACTCAAGTTAAAGCTCAGGCAGAAATCAGTGAGTACTCACGCGGAAGCACAGGCAGAGATCGATGGGTACTCACGTGCAAGCTCGGGCTGAAATCGGTCAGTACTCACGTTAAAGCTCAGGCAGAAATCAGTGAGTACTCACGCGGAAGCACAGGCAGAGATCGATGGGTACTCACGTGCAAGCTCGGGCTGAAATCGGTCAGTACTCACGTTAAAGCTCAGGCAGAAATCAGTGAGTACTCACGCGGAAGCACAGGCAGAGATCGGTGGGTACTCACGTGCAAGCTCGGGCTGAAATCGGTCAGTACTCACGTTAAAGCTCAGGCAGAAATCAGTGAGTACTCACGTGGAAGCACAGGCAGAGATCGGTGGGTACTCACTTGCAAGCTCGAGCTGAAATCGGTAAGTACTCACGTGAAAACTCAGGCAGAAATCAGTGAGTACTCACGTGGAAGCTCAGGCAGAAATCGGTGGGTACTCACGCGCAAGCTCAGGCAGAAATCGGTGAGTACTCATGTGGAAGCTTGGGGTGAAATCGGTGAGTACTCACGTAGAAGCACAGGCAGAGATCGGTGGGTACTCACGTGAAAGCTCAGGCAGAAATCAGTGAGTACTCACGTGGAAACTCAGGCAGAAATCAGTGAGTACTCACGTGAATGCTCAGGCAGAAATCGGTGGGTACTCACGTGAAAGCTCAGGCAGAAATCGGTGGGTACTCACGTGCAAGCTCAGGCAGAAATCGGTGGGTACTCATGTGGAAGCTTGGGGTGAAATCGGTGAGTACTCACGTGAAAGCTCAGGCAGAAATCAGTGAGTACTCACGTGCAAGCTCAGGCAGAAATCTGTGGGTACTCAAGTGCAAGCTTGGGCTGAAATCGGTGAGTACTCACGTAGAAGCACATGTTGAAATCCAGCCATTTTTACGTGAAAGCACAGGCGAAAATTCGTTTGTAATTACGTAGAATGACAGGCATGAATTCTATACACACTTACATATAGGGATAGTCAGAAACATCTACATACTCACCGTAGAAGGGCGGATGGAAATCCATGCACACTTACGTAGAAGGATAGTCAGAAACGCGAACATACTTAACGTACAAGAATGGGTGGAAATCCATGCACACTTACGTAGGTGGATAGTCAGAAACACGGGCATACTTAACGTACAAAAATTGGCGGAAATCCGTACACACCTACGTAGAAGGACAGTCTGAAACGCGTACATATTAACGCAGAACAATGGATGGAAATCCGTGAACATTTACGTAGAAGGGTAGTCAGAAACGCGAGCATACTTAACGCACAAATATGAGCATATAACCGTGCACACTTATGTAGAAGGACAGTAAGAAACACGCACCTACTTAACGAGTAGGGCGGACGGTAATCCGTGCACACTTACATAGAATAATGGGCGAAAATCCGTGCAGACTTACGTAGAACGAGGGTCAGAAACACGTACATACTTAATGTAGAACGGCGGATGGCAATCCGTGCACACTTACGTAGAAGCATAAACAATATCGTGCTCGTAATCGTGACCAGCCAGCATTGTGTGATTCGGCTCCACATTTATCTATGGACAAAAAAAAACCAACGGAAGTGCGTGTACGCACTCACGGACAACTGACAATATGTGACATTAAACAAAATTGAATAGTCATTTTTTTTTTTAATTATTTATTTTTTGGTGTCGTTCGTTATGCAAAGAAGCTTGGACCATTATTTTTCCCTTAGTTTCCATAATTTCGTCCCGCTTATGATATATATCTATTTATTCACTGTTTTTTTTTTTTTTTTTTTGTTTTTTTTTTTGGAACCAATGAGATATTATTCATTTCATATTTATTTATTTATTATTGCCACAGTGAAAGAGTGGCAGTGTTGCTTCACCTTGAAATCCTTTTCCAGCCCGAAATGTTTCAGGAATCCCATCACAGTAGCAGCATCTAAAGCAAGGAAAACTTAACTATATACGTTCCTTCTTCTACTGTGTTTTTTTTTTCAGTAGGCGACTATCACCCAGGCAACGCTCACGCCGCCATCTTTGCTTCTGCCTGTTTCTGGAATTTTCTGTATAATCACTTCAAGGACGTTTATGCGCGTTTTAAGTAATCACTGCCCGAAATTTAATGTTGTTTCAGAATAGCCCAGTAAATAGATAAGTGTTAAGCAGTTACTGTAGAGTTACCATGGCAGCGTAGCGTACCGAAGCCTTACCATGGCAATGTACCATAGCCTTGCCATGGCAGTGTGTTGTAGCGTTACCATGGTAAGGTACCGTAGCGTTACCAGGGCAACGTGCTTTAGTGTTACCATGAAAGCATACTGTACCGTTACCATGGTAGTATACTGTACCGTTAAAAATGGCAGTACATTGTATAACGTTACCATGGTAGCATGACGTACCGTAGTCATACTGGTGCTTGGTCGGTTCCTTGGGTTTGGGTTCAATCAGAAGTTGCCCGGTGAAGCCTATCTTTTTCTTGTATGCTAAAAGTATTCACATGAAATTCCCATACACAAACGAATCAAACATAAACCCCACTTTGATAATTTTCCACTGATCAAAGATCAAACATTTCTTCTTCGATAGCAGGAAAATACACATTTCATTTGTTTTACATGCTGGGCGTCGGTACTGCGTATATTGTTTCTAAATGTAAGCCCTTTTCTTCGACGTTTTAATCCACGTCTTTCCATTTCATCTATTGGTTGTAATATAACCAGCATAAAATGATGACAACCGGAAGTCGTCAACCATAACGACGCTACCTACCTACCACCATTTTGAAGAAATTAGCAGCGTTGGTGAGTTCTGTTTCCAGGGATGTATTGAGCAGACTCTGGTAGCCTTCCCTCCCTCCCCAAAACACTGCGCAAAAAAAAGAAAAAAACAATCTGTCTCACTTAATAAAGAAGTTTAACTTCAGCGCACGATATTTATACCCTAGACTGAAGTCGTTAGCTGAAAATCTTGCGAAAATCGCGAGACGTTTTTAGTATTATATTAAGCGATTTATTCTTGACTTGTAAGCGGATTTCGGTCACCATTCATTCTGAAGTTATGTCTGATGCTCTACGTCTATTCTTTTTTTTTCAGAAGAGGGGGATTAGGGGAAGAGGGGGATTATTTTTTTCTTCTCTGCACAAAACATAGTGAACGAGAACCACACACAGACAAGATCCCCTTTCTTCGATAACCCATGAAATCGGTGCTAAGGCAGAGACACGATCCCCTGTGTAGCGCGGATAACCCATGAAATCGGTGCTAAGGCAGAAACACGATCCCCTGTGTAGCGCGGATAATCTATGAAATCGGTGCTAAGGCAGAAACACGATCCCCTGTGTAGCGCGGATAACCCATGAAATCGGTGCTAAGGCAGAGACACGATCCCCTGTGTAGCGCGGATAATCTATGAAATCGGTGCTAAGGCAGAGACACGATCCCCTGTGTAGCGCGGATAATCTATGAAATCGGTGGTAAGGCAGAGACACGATCCCCTGTGTAGCGCGGATAACCCATGAAATCGGTGCTAAGGCAGAGACATGATCCCCTGTGTAGCGCGGACAATCTATGAAATCGGTGCTAAGGCAGAAACACGATCCCCTGTGTATATCAACCGGTGCTAAGGTCGTTTTGCAAAATGTCATACTACTGCCATTTTCATCACATTTTTCGAATTGTAACAGTTTGACATTTTCAATTTTCTAAATCTTACATTTAAGAAAAATATATTTTGACAATTTTCAACATTTGTTTTATCCGTGTGTGAAATTAAAAAAAGAATCCCACAGACAGCTTTGGAGACCCAGCCTCGACGGAACGTTCCATTACGTGGACAAAATTATATCAAAACGTGACGTTTCAAAATGCTGTCAGTTTTGGAGATCTAGCCTGGACACTACCCCCACGTTCCAATAATCGAAAAAAATCTCTCAGTTCATTACTTTGAGCAAAAACACGACGTTGCACACCAGGTCACCTTCAATATGTGCTCGATCAGTGCGTAACATTTTGAAACAAGAGATAGACCCCGGATCGCACTCGAACAGACGGGAAGCGCATAGGTGTATCTCTCCGCTACACGGGGAAGAATGAGACTTTAATATCTTCAACTCAGTACCGTAATTCTCAGCCCCAAGCTTTTTGGCGACTTCCAGGCCTTTTTTGACCGCGGCCGCCGCGTAAGCCACAACGTGCGCGTCCGGGTTAGTGGCCGCGCCATTCATGTACCTGTAACACAGAGCACTTGTCAATTCCCGCGCCGTTCATATCCCTGCAACGCGGATTCAAATACGGGAATCTTAATACTGATCCCACTGTACCTTCAAACGTCACGTGCCCCAACCTCACTTCCGGTCACGTCCCGCTTGGTAAGCATTATTTCAAACGCAACGCTGTTAAATAACAAAATCCCACTCATGGCGATATCAATATGGGCATACCAGTAAGTTCCGATCCTTCAGTAAGAGTACGGTTATTCGCAGAATCAAAAGTGGGTCGGCGGAATAAAAATGTCCCATATATAGCAGAACGAACCCCCGTAGAGATTGACTATTAAATAACAACGGAAAAGCAACAATACATGCTGACCTTGGATGAGAGAAGAGATTGCAGGTGGCCCACAGCAGCTTGATGCCCGTCTGCTGCATGAGCTCTGCCGCCAAATCGCTGACGTCATCAAGAATCTCATTGGTCTCCGCCAAGTTCTTGCCTTCCGGTGCAATGTCTCTGTCAATCACATTTAGATTGTGTTCACAAAAAAATATATATACAGCCATTTTATTGCCGATGATGTGGCGCAAGCCTGTGTGTCTCAATGGTTGAAATGGTCCATATTTGACTAGGAGGGTGACAGTGCACTTTCTTTTCTTTTTTATGCAAGGCTTGAGATTTCGGCACAAACACGGACCGAAACATCTTCCGCGAACACTAGAATAAAGTCTACAAAATGTTCAGTGTCCAAAATTGCATCTAAGAAATATCCGCTTTTAAACACCGGACAGTTCTATATATCGGCTGCGTATTAACTAATACACGCGTCGCTATGCGATGATGCCCAATGTGACAACGCAAAAGACACACTTGCTCTTCCTTCAAACAAAATGAGCGAGTTTGTTTAAGCATTAAGAAGACGTGAGTTTTTCATGTGAAAGAGGAATCGAGGTTCACACACCAACAAGCCCCTCTGCATCTGAGGAATCAACTCGCATTACGGAGGTGCCTGGGAACGGGAAGCACATTGACTGATGCGTCTGGGGTACATGATTTTACGGCAAGCTTTGCCTCCTGACTTCCATCGTTTACATATCAATTCTGAGCAATGAGTATTAACATATTAGGGGTAATAAATGTACACACGCAAAAGAATTTATTTCATCTTCCTTTTATTTTCTTATTTATTGGCCTCGTGGAATTTAATTTGGACTTGCGTGAAGTTTGTGTGTCAATTTTTGTGCCACCATTAAATTCGAGAGCTCTTTCAATGGTACAAATACACATATAACTGTATATCTGGTACACGCTCATCACAATGAACTGCTTATCATCGAGGGGTCTGAAAGAATAACGGTGTCTGGTTATCACACACTTCCCACATCGTGCAACAAAGGCGGCTTGTGAGAACAGCTGTCAGCATATCTCTCTGACCCACTCCGCCATGACACATATATTAATATCAATGTGTATACAGTTTATATCTAATGTAAATGCTATAGACATTCAGTCACGTATGGCACAATTTATACAAGCGTCGAGTCCATGACCTTCATGCGAACCTGGAAAATGCAGTCCTTCAGTGATTGGAGGATTCATGTACTACATCGTCGAACGTATTACATATAACTGTCATATAAAGTCGTAGTTTTCTATTAATCAGTAAATGGGAGATTAGAGAAGTTATCTTTAATCAGGCCTAGTTCAAACGGCTGTGCGTCTGTTTCTCATGCAACCCCATGTACAAAACGTTTGACCAGAATGTTCCCATAAGCGAATTTACGTATATCCCACTCTTGAAACTGACCGATTAAAATTGCGTTGGCCGCGAAACTTAGCCAGACTGAGGGGAAACGACCAGAAGTTTACCTCATACCACTGATGTCATGCGGCTTACCGATAAATCGAACATCGTAGAAATCGAAATTCTCCGATTAATCCATTACTTTAGGTTGTAAACCTAACAAGCAATTCATTTTCTATTTGTGGAAAAGCCTAAGAAAAACATGTGGTTTCTTATATGCTTCCGATTTCTAATTTTAAACAATACGGCATTTAACGTTGCTTGACTACGAGGTGAGCTTTTAGCTTTGATGTTCACAAGCCCAGCGACAGAGGTGAGAAGGTCTCCGTCACAGGGGGGACTACCTGTCGTGGTACGTCCAGAACTTGACACCCAGCTTGGACATGAACTCAAACGCCGCCCTAAGTCGTCGCTTGGCGTTCGCCACGGATTCGGAACCGTCGTCCCACGGCCGCTTCAGGGTCGGCGCTCCGAATGGATCCAGACCTGTGGAACAACGGGCATCAGGTCAGAGACAACATTTCCACAATTATTATCTTTCTTTCTGCCGCTCCGCCTCGCTGTCTCATTCCGCCTGCATCTCTCTCTCTCTCTCTCTCTCTCTCTCTCTCTCTCTCTCTCTCTCTCTCTCTCTCTCTCTCTCCGTCTCTCCCCCTCTCTCTCTCGCTTTAACCCCGATTTCTACTCACTCTTTTTCACTTTAACAGGAAAGGCTGAGAACTATCATTCTGGCCTATTAAACTTACACACCACATACAGACTATCTGTAAACTGTGTCACAGTGAAGTGAATGCACAGTCAAGGTCAATCACAAAGCTAGGTTTGTCTTAACTGTAACGGACGAAACCAGGCCAACAACCGAATGATTACATCAGGCTTGACACTTCACAAAATATGGCGTTCGCCCTACAAGTAACCTAGTTACAATCGTCACCCGACAGAAAGTTAGTCGCCGTGAATATTTTATAGAAATTCTGGACTAACTTCATTCCTAACCAATTTCACGCGAGATTCACTTTAACTCTGCAAACGACTGTAAACGGACTGTATAATTTTTCATAATGGCGTTTAAACAATTAACTTCTTTTGAAATTATAAAGACAATAGGTAGTGGCCACTTCGGCGACGGACTCCCCAAGTGCATCACCCCTCCTAAACGAAGGTTGCCGGAGACGCATGACAAAACTCGACCAATAAGTCGTGTCGAAAAAGACTCATAGTTGAGCACCGCTTAAAAATACTACATGATCTGAGCAATAGACTGCAAGTTGATAAGCGGGGATTGAGGGAGGAGTGAGGAGGGGAGCGGAGCAGGTGGGAGGGCATGTCGCCCAGTCTACTGCATTCTTACCCTACAGTTAATAGGTAGGTAAAGGGTAAGCTAGTCCCGAAAGGTTTCAACACATCAACCCATCCCTACCAGCCTACATGCCCCCCCCCCCTACCACAACATAAGTCGCAGCCAGTTCCTCCACACCTGCTAGTACTCCTACATCCCACCACCCTCCCCCCCCCCCCCCGATCATCCCTGACAGCACTGACAGTGGGTCACCTGTGCTGAGGAGGAAAGTGTGCCTGCAGCACGGCGGAAAACCGCAGTTAGTACCCCTACACCTAACCCCCTCATCACCCCTGACAGCACTGAGAGCGGGTCACCTGTGCCACGGAAGGTGTGCCAATAGGCGACGGAAAACCGTAAGCCGCCCCCTCCCCCACGCTCCCTTCCTCTCTCCCCCCAAAACCCCCTCATCACCCCTGACAGCACTGAGAGCGGGTCACCTGTGCCACGGAAGGTGTGCCAATAGACGACGGAAAACCGCAGCCAGTCCTCCATGGTCTTGCCCAGAACCACCTGCGACACGAATAAAACACGAAGAATACAATACAAAGTTCTCGATGCAGCTGAAGTTCATAGTGGCAAACAGAGACAAGATATTTCCCAGAAGCCCACTGCTTAACACAAGTGTATCTTTCCACCCAGTCAACATTTACACGCGTAAATCACTGTTCAGTCCACTCTCAGTCAGACGTCATCATGTTTACGTGTTCCGCACCAATCACAACACACCTGTTTGGCATTGTAGTGTTTGTACACTAGGGTCTCTTCCGGTCCCGCTTCTGGCCTATACTGAATCTTTTTTATATCTGCAAAAAAAAGACAGAAAAAAACGTGGATCAAATAGCACTCTAACACTTATGGGGCTTGGGCACATGGACACAAGATTTTTATTAATGAGAAGTGAACTTCATACGGTTCCTGCTCAACTGAGCGACAAGTCACGTGGGTGCCAGATCACGTGGACCACAATTCTGGGGTCAACTGGGCGACAACAAGAGTCAAAAGGGCGACAAAACAGAACTGTAATTTCTCCTATTTCGATCTTTAAACGGAGATTGTAAAAAAAAATTATGCTAACGGCTCTACCATAGGCAGTTAATCTGAGAGTTAATCTTAATAGCACACAAATAATCGCCTATGTTTGTTGTTTCTTTCTGGCGCTAACAAGCATATAAATACATAAGTAGTATACTCTTGGAAAGCGGCGTAGCGTTAACTTGTGGGCGGATTAAAACTCCTGTGGACGCTTGGAAACCAGGGATGCTGTAGTTTGCAACTGTTTCACAGGTAGAAAAATTGCAAGTGAAGTACATTTTAATTTTTGTGATATAGTTACACATAATCACACATAAAAAATGATTTTTGCCTAAATCACACAATTTATGAATTTGGAAAAAAATTGCAGAAATTAAAATTCCACATAATAAATTAAACTCTTTGTTGTAATGATATTCATGTAAAAGTTAAACTGGCTCATTTTCATATCGTCTGGCATTCATTATGAGTGGTAGCAAACGTCTTTTTTTTCTCATGTGACTTTATTATTCTTGGCATTTGCCCCAACACTCTCGTTTCCAATGAATACCTCGATGATCGCCTTGATAAAAACACAAATGCGACATAAAAACCTCCCGTTGTTGTAAACACCCAACCCTGTAGGCAATGGATCCGCGCAAACCACTCACAAGTGTCGAATGCGTTGTTTTTACGAAATACTTTGTCCATGTATTTGCGTAAAACTAAACAAAGTGGTGTCAGATACAAAGTTTTCAAAATATCTTTTTTTACGTCATTGGGGGAATGTTTTTAATGTCAAATACTGGTGTATTCTCATTAAGAAAAATGGCCCGGCCTCTGTAAGAAAACAATAACTTAGAAAAGTTCTAAGATGCGATTTTGAAGTACACCAACATGCTCGTGGCATGATTCGAAGTAGCTTTCAAAGTGCGCGAAATAACACTTACTTTGGGCGTTCCGAATAAAATGCGCAAAAACTCCGCATTTCTAATACAAAATAACCGGGTACAAGTGAAAGAAATGATACAGAGATTTCGACAAAATGTCAAATTTCTCTTGCACCAATAAGGAATCGTGTTTTTAACTTTAACAACCCGCATGCTATTTTAAAAATTTATCAAAGTTTCAACCAATAGTTTTAAGTTTCAGTTTCTTTTCTGTTACTTCTGTTACAAGTATGAGCTGTCTTTGCTATATTTCTTCTATCATTTCTTTAATTTTTTACCCAGTTCTCTTGCAGTCGAAAATCAAAAATTCTTGCGCATTATATTCGAAACACCAAAATGTATTCAGGCTTATTTTAGTCAGTCACTTGTCGCTAATTAAAAATTATGACCAATTTGGACCTTCTGTTGTCTCCCCGTACTTTCCCCAAAGCAACTGGATCAAAGAATACACAACTGTAACATGTAAAATTATCGATATTCTTGAGGACGAGTTCACGTCACAACCTTACATCCACCAATGAGGGCAAAACGCATATTTTCTCAGTTTTACACCAAATATAACAGGGCCGATTGTATACATTTTGGCCTACTTGTCACATGCCAGGAAGTTACAAGGGGGAGGAGAACGAATGGCTACAGTAGATCCAAATTGGTGAAATTGAAAAGATCCTCTTCCGTGGCTGAAAACAATTGTTATTTGTCGAATATCGCAAAATAAGGAATATTTGAGTATGAAAGGTCGCCAAATATGCATCTGGCTAATTAAGTTTAGTCAGAATTGAACATTCTGTTGTCACCAATCACGATTTACTGTAACCATTTCTATCTCCGCTCCCTCGTAGATCTTTAAATAGAATTTTCAGCGTTTAGTAGAAAAATTTTATTACTCAACTTAAATATCAAAGAATCTTTATTGGTATAAAACCGTGTGATAAACTCCAAATATCGCTCATTATGCCCTCAGTTACCCACAATGCATTGCATGAAGGTGTCCGCAGGAATATGCAGAACGAGTTCCCTTTCTCGGGTCCAACCCAATTTCGAGTCTCACACACAACAGCCCGGGGGCGTTCCGTGCAAAGTTTGTGGGCCATTTACCAGGGAAAAATTCCGTGTCACTCTCAGAGCTGTTGCTGGCCTGCTTCCTCGGTCTTTTTGCCGGACTGTGAGACATCCCGTACCTATTTCCAATTCAATAATTAAAGATAATTTCTTATTAAAAATGATTTTCACAAGTTCACTGCATGAGCGATAAAACAGTGCCAACAATACAGATGTTGGTTACCCATGTGTTGCGAAAAATAGGCTTCGTTATGGCCTATGGGACATTCCGATGCAGGCATAAAAATGATTGGGAGGGTAGTATGCTCTGTATTACATAAGTCGAAAATATCGTGCTTTAATTTACCTTGGACTATTTCTATAATTTGCTGTTTCTCAGTTTTATCACACAGTATATTCCAGTTACAAACTACATCTAAATTATATTGATGGATTGACTGAATGATTGAATAATTGATTGCACCTGGTTCCTCTGCCTCTCAAACGGGCCAGATGTTGTAACTAAGGGAGAACCGCGATATGGCAGCTCTTGATAAACCAACATTTATTGTCAACTAAGCACTATAAATTGGCCTTATCACACCTCACAGCATTTTCAATGTTCCTAAATTATTTATCCACAATGGAAAGCCACTGAGATATGTACAAGAAAAGACTAGAAGAGTGTTTCTTCGTAAATGACATGGCCACTACAAATCCATTATCTCGAGTCTCAAATGCTTATTTTATTTATTATTATTATTATTATTATTATTATTATTATTATTATTATTATTATTATTATTATTATTATTATTATTATTATTATTAGCATTAGTAGTAGTTTGACATCCTCGCGAACGGTAGAGCACCAGATAACTCGATCCTCGGCAATGGTCTCCTACTTATCGGTTGACATGCCCATGGCTTGGAGGTCACGCTTGCATACGTCCTTGAAGCTTGGGGCGGCCAATGGGATGTTTCGCATCGGCAATCTCCCCGTACAGCAGGTATTTTGGAATCCTGCCATCCTGCAGGCGGCGAACATGGCCGAGCCAGCGTCGACGGCGCTGCTTTATAAGCCCAGATACAGTTGGAAGGTTAATTCGTTTAAGACTTCTAGGTTTAAGATTTTGTCTTTCCAACTAAAGCCAAACAGGCGGCGCAGGCAGTGGAGATGGAAACTATTTGGTTCTGTTCCTCGTAGGTGTAACCGGTTCATATTTCGCTGCCGTATAGAAGCGTACTGAAAATGCATGCCCATAGATAGTCACCTTTGTCCTGGTTGTGAGTCTCGGGTTCTTCTATGCACGTTTAGTGAGTCTGCCAAAGGTTGTAGCTGCCTTGCCGATTCTGGCGTTGATTTCTTCGTCTAGGACTACACTCTCAGTTTTGGTTGAGCCCAGATAGCAGACTCTGCTCACAATAGCCAGAGGAGTCCTGTTTAGGGTTATCACTGGTGGATTCACGAACTCTTGGGCCATGACGACAGTTTTCTTCACACTGATTGTGAATAAAAATTTCACAAAAGTTTCTTGTAGCTTGTCTATTAGGGCCTGCAGCTTTGCCTCACTGTGGGCTACTAAGGTAGCATCGTCAGCAAACAGCAGTTCTTTGATAGACATTTTGCGGCGTTTTGTTTCGGCTTGTAGAAAGTCAGATTGAACAACTTTCCGTGTGACAGAATGTGTAAGTGAATGTCATCCTCAACTTCTTGGAAAGCATACCTAAGTAACAAAGAGATTAAGAAGCAGAATAGCGTTGCTGCTAAAACACACCCTTGCTTCACACCTCTTTTTATCGCGAAGCTGGCAGACTTTGAACCGTCAAGTTGACAGTACTTCTCATGTCTTCATGGAAGGATTTGACTAGACTGAGTAGGCGTGGGGGACAGCCAATATTGTCAAGGATGGTGTATAAGCCGGACTTACCCACGGTATCAAACGCTTTTGTCGGTTTCTGCTGCTCTTGGCATTTCTCCTGTAGCTGTCTCAATGAGAATATCATATCGATCATTGACCGTCCCGATCGAAAACCACATTACGCTTCGGGATATACTCTGTCGGCCAGCTTCTGTAGTCTCCACAAGACCACTCTTGCGTACAGTTTTCCTATAATGCTGAGTAACGAAACGCCTCTATAGTTGTTGCAGTAATCTTTGTCTCCTTTGCTTTTATATTATGTTTGGATATTGGCGTCACGCATGTCCTGCGGCAGTCAGCCTTCTCTCCAGCACTTGAGGAGGAGGTTATGAAGGATCGGTAGTGGACTAGTTTTGCAGCACTTGAGTATCTCAGCCGGTATACCGTCGTTCCCCGGAACCTTGCCACTGCGCAGAAGATCAGGCGCTTTGTTGTGTTCATCAACGGTTGACTCGGTATCAAGCTCAGTCATGGTTGGGAGTTGTGGTATGTCGTTGATTGCTGCCTGCGCAACTTCAGTCTCGTCTTAGTAGAGTTAGAGATAGTGTTCGACCCATTGTTTCATAGGTTTGGCATTGTCCGTGATGATGTCACCCTCTTTGGACTTGTGGAGTGGTACCTTTTTCAGAGATGGCCTGACTGATTGTTTCATGTCGTTGTACATATCCCGTAGGTTGCCGGTGTCTGACGCTTTTTAAATATCTTCGCAGAGCGTAGTCCAGTAGTGTTTTGCATAGTGACTTGCCTTCCTCTGGACTTCACTTCTGGCAGCTTGCAGATCTTTCAGCGTTTTAGCTGTTTGGTGAAGGATATGTTTTTGATGTGCAGAGTTTTTCGTCTCTATGGATGGGCGCAATTCATTAGCATGAGCTTCGAACCAGTCTTTGTTTTTATTTGTATTTTTGCCGAATACAGCTAGTGCGGAGTTTACTATGGTAGTTTTAACCTTTGCCCAGCAGTCATCAACATTTCCGTTTAATTCGCAGGGGTTAAGCTTTTTGTTGATGAATACATTGAATACATTTCTCAGTATCCTTGGAATATGTGACGTTAATGTTTGGTTTGCAATTATGTTTAGTACTGAATATTTTCTTGGGAACTATCCTGAATTTGTTACAAACAAGCGAATGATCTGTGTCACAGTTCGCACTGTGAAAAGTGCGGGTGTGGTTAACGTCAGGTAGGTTCTCTCTCCTCGTGATGATTTGGTCAAGCCGGGCTAATACGTTCGGATCTGGATCGATTGCAGTTTTCTGTTAGTGCATTCTTCCTTAGCCATTACTCCTCGTATTATTATTATTATTATTATTATCATTATTATTAGCATTAGTATTAGTAGTAGTACTAGTAGTAGTAATAGTAGTAGTGATAGAATAGTAGTATTGGAAGTAGTAGTAGTAGGAGGAGTTGTCATCGGCATCTGTCCGTCTTCGTGAGACGATGGGCATCTGCAGAATTCTGCGGGAGGCTTTTTCATCTCCTCTTCTCTCATTTCCTGGCCAGTTGGTCGAATCATCTTCTGTCGTGGAGTTTGACACCCTCGCGAACGGTAGAGCGCCAGATAACTCGATCCTTGGCGATGGTCTCCTACTTATCAGTTGGCACGCCCATGGCTTGGAGATCACGCTTGCATACGTCCTTGAAGCTTGGGGCGACCATACATGTCCACCACTTTTATAACTGTTTAACACATCCTTCCTCACCAAATACGTAGAGATTAAAGAGAGCAACAGACTCTATTTTCTTAAGCACATAAGCAGGTAAAACACCCATTCAATCTACCAGCCCTGCTAGAATCCACCGGGTCTCAAGTATAATACCCTCAGTAGAAAAATTGCCTTGCGTTTGCAGAATTGATTGTAAATGTGTCATGGAAGGAAGAGGGGGTTGGTACGATACCGACAATTTGTTACTAACACTATTAAGAAAATCCAGGGTGGGGTGGTAGGATATAGGAGGGTGGGCTCACTCCACCTCTTACTTCACTCCCAGTCTATCTCTAGTGTAGGGATAATTTTTCCTAAATCATCAACCTGCAGCATAGAAATCAACAGTTATAATGTAATCGAACTCACATCCAAGATTGTAAGTCAGATTTTTTGTGATCATTATAGTAATTTTTGATTAAACGAATCTCAGACTTGATCCAAAATCATTTATGTATCGTATTAATTCAAAGGTCTAAAATTCATCAATAGTATTTATTTCTCCGATTTCTCCTTTTTATGGTACCTTTTATTGTTGAGAAGCAACATTTCCAAGTGGTCAAATTTGTTTTGTATATGTTTCTTGGATGTCCGACATCTATTCAAGTTTTACAGAAAGCAAGACATATAACGTTGTGCTCTCATTGCTACGAAAAACAAAATAGTGTTACATATATGTCTGTATCCGTGCTTAACAAAGAAAGTATTGCTTTATCGATTACTACATAATTTTTTCCAACTCATAATAATAATAATAATAATAATAATAATAATAATATAATTATCATAATAATAAAATAATAAGAACAACAATAATAACAATAACAATAATAATGATAGAGAGCGATGTTCTCTAGATTTGGCCTCTGTAATACTGTGTTGGTGTTGTGTATAAAGATTAAGGGACTGTAATATTTATTTCAAATGATTCTGAATGTTATGAAATTGTTCACAATGATTCAGGCAAGTTTAGAAAAAAGAATTATAATGTGTTTAAGCAATAATGATGCAAGTAAAGCGACAAAATATAATGCGGATAAAAAGTACAGCGCGAAAGCTAACGGCAAGGGCAAAGTTAACCCAATTTTAGAAGACACAAACGCGTAATTATTATTCCAAATAATAATAAAGTTTTATTATTATTTGGAATATCATGTCGGAATTATATATAGCAATTGTCATTCATGCAGAGTAAATTATGATTCGTAGGTGCTTTTTATACCCTTTCTGTATATAAATTTATCCACAGATTTGTTGACGTATAAAAAATTAACTAAATAAAAATAGATTCGATGTAAAATTAATTGGATTGTATTTATACAGTTATTGGTGTTGGAAGATGCTGAGTCTGTAGGCCTGTTCAAGCAAGATCCTGTGTTGGATGTTTTGGGGTAGCTTGGTTATCTTATTTAGATTGTTTAGCTGAATGCTGAATCTGACGAGATCCACTTGTATACGCTGGATCTCATATATTGCCAACATAAATTGCTATTTATTTATTAGAATAAACAGGCAAAATTTTTCTCGTGTAATATTGGAAGTAATAACACCTGTGTAATTATGGATAGGCCATTCCGTAATGTATGTCTGGCAGTGAAATTCGTCAAAAAAGACCCATGAAAAACCTAATGAAACGAAGATAAGTGAGTAGCTTAGATAACACAACTTTATGCGATCAGAAATGCACTGATATTTACAGAACAGAGTTTTAGAATATTACGTCGATTTCACAAATAACGCCAAACAAAATAAATGGGAGACTGTTTCACAAGCTATTGTTTTATTGAATACTTATACATTCGATTCTTGTAGTGTTACACATTCAAGTAAAAAATTGCAGGTGCGCATTCTGTCTTTCGGCCATATATCATTACAACATGATTAAAATAAAAACCATTACAACAAGTATTCATTTTTCATAGATCGTTATGGTCTGTATGTTTATTTATATTAGAAACTTAGACATTGCACCTTGTTGAGAATAGGTTATTATTTACTTTTCTATCTTTATACAAACTTTAAAGTTTTTCCAGTTTTGCCAATATTAACGACCAGTTCAGAAGTCAGGAATTGAAAAACAGGACATTGAAGTACAATCAAAAGAATATTTATTATCTTTTTAATGTGGAAGTGCGCAACAAGAAATACGCCAAAAATTATGGCACAATATTGAAATGTTTATTTCTCACGATTTCTTTCTACTATACTTTCACCTTTATCCAATAATCGGTGTTGAGTTGTTGCCAGAGTTTAACGTACCATTTTATTTTATTCAATAAATGATGATTGACAAAAACCGTAAAAGGCGCAAATAAACTTGCCATTTTTGAAGGCTTTTGGAAAAGTGTATGGCACACTTGAAGTATCTCAAGTACAAGAACTGTGAATTACGTCTAATTCCGTCCCTATTTCTTTATATATTCAAACAGCTATACTTTATTTACTTAAAGTGGTATCACTTTGGGATAACGCATTTTGACATCAATCAATGTAAGAAAAATCATCTAGTATCCTTCCCTCCATTAGCATCTCCTCTGCACCTAATGGTCCAAATACTAGATCGCTTAGTCATTACTAGCATGAGTTGTTATATATGCAACAACCATCTTTGTAATTGGAAAAATGCAGTCAAGTATTGACCTGTTTGGTTTGTCCCCCATTGCACAATGCGGTCAGATTGCAAACTTTTCTAGTTTTTGAATATATGTTCTATTTTAGTTTCATTCGATGGATACTCGATGGATATTCACAAATGATATATATCCATTTCGTTCAGATAATAAGTCTTTATATCTTCAGATGAACTGCCTGATAAAATGGTCTTAAACGCCAAATGGCAAATGCTTCGAAGTTTTTTAATACTTGAGGATAGAATATTGATTAGCCCAATACAGCATTAATGACACTCTAAGATTCCTCCGCATTTTTGCACAGATTAACCGACAGTTTTAAATCGAAATCAAAACATTTTCAGTTAGTATTGCTGGTGCTTACTGCGTTAACTGTCATTCAGTGAGGCCCTTATTTTAACGCTGCGGGGTTTTAATTCTAAAAACCAACAGCACATCGATTCAGCTATCTGCCAGCCGATTTTAAATGTAATGTTTTGTTTTTACTCAGAAGTTGTGCCGCAGTTATCCCTATTTTATCCGCTCTGTTTATGTCAAGTTTCTTATAAAATATTTGACCCAACTGGCAGAACACGTTAGAGGGTTATCGCGCATAAAACATTTTTGCAAACTCGATTCTATCACACATCCTTTTTTTTTCCTTTAAAAAACGGTTGACACTGCTTTCAAGAACGACGTCCCCGCAATAGCATGAAATGGCGTATAGTAATGGCGTAAGTCCTTTCCATTCCACAGTCAATTTAGGGCCACATGCCAGAAGAAGGTCACATCATTTCTTTGGATTCATTCAAACAGCAATATGTAACGCAGTTTCGCTTTCAGGGAATGAGCTTTTTTCATCCTTCGACAAGTCGAAGAGATATTTGTATGTGTAATACGGACAGAAAATCATGGCATATTGGATTGTTGTTCCTGATGCTAGTGTACTGTCATAAGTAGCAAGCGGAATGATAAGCTTTTCATGGAATTTAGCTGTTCTGAACATATTCTGAATCTTTGGATATGCTTACCATTAACGTAGTTTAGCGTGAACTGGATTGAAATGAAAAAAACTTGAGAGACTTATATCAATGTTTTCGCTTACATCATGCGTAGGCCAGGATATGGAGAATAGCTCGACCGATTACAACTTGTGTTTTAGACCTATTTCGCTCTTTTGCCAGTTAATACACAATATTCGCAGCAGTAATTTAGAGTAATCTAAACAACAGTAATTTCCGGCTTTTGCCAGTCGTTAAGTGTGTGTTGAAGAAGTTACGCTGTATTTGTTTTGGGTAGTTACGGAAACTCGCCTGCCATGGAAAATCAAGCGCACAGCACCTGAAGCCCTTATCATGAAGGCATGTAACAAATGATATTGCCTTCGTCATTGTAACAATTCACGTCGATTTTCAAGACGTAGCATTAGCCGAGCAGTCTAACCACTTACTATTTCTGTCTTTCGTACATTAAGCTGCTAGCACTAAAGCAATCTCAGCCTTGATATCATTAGAAATCATATCAATGCACTCATTTTGTAAAATCAAACAGGCAGCGATAGTCGCTGCAAATTTACAATCAAATATAGATACCATATTGTCCTGTATGTCGCGATAATTTACGTCCACAGGCCTGTTGCCCAGCAACAGACGTAAAATTGTTGTGTTATCCTCTGTGTCAATTGCTTCTGCGCTTTCTGCAGCAATCATTAAAGCGGCTGATCCACCACAGTGGACTTGAATATAAATTCGGAATTTTTTTTACTTCAGATAAAAAAACCTTTTATCTCATAAAACATGAAGTTGTGCTACGGATGTTTATAAAGTTTCACGAAAAAGGTCTGTTAGTGTTTGAAGCTGTTTCTAAACAGTCCGTATTAGGCTTTACATATTCTACTTATTGTAACTTGGTTAAGTTTTCCGTATATGTTTAACAAATGTAGATTGATGTATTATAAATGTTATTTATGCGGAAGAAATTTCATAATTTCATTTTCAACAAATTTGCTTTATTTTCTGAACTTGATATATACGTATTAATTACAATGAGGAAAAGACAATGCGCTGCGGTCGTATTAAATCTTCAATGACGATATCGTAAGAAGCGTTAGAAGTGTGAAGCCTATTTTGTTTGGGTTTGATTAGCTGCTATTACAGATGCCGATAGATGATACGATAAGCAATTCATGAGCCACAATAAACAAATATCCATGCTTTGATAAATATAAATATAATGTAATGTGGTGCACTGAAAACAAGGTTCCTAAAGAGATAGTTTTCTCTCTGGCAATGAGGAAGTGGGTCTATGCTTAGGCTAATTTAATAGTAAATATATTGAGCAATTGACATGAACATACCACAACCTAAGTTGTGGTGCTTGATTTACGAATGAAGCTGGAATCTTCCATGATGCTTTAGGGCGCGGAGATGTAGCTGGACTCTCTCCCACCTTGCTTTGTGGTGGGGAAACGTAGCCGGACTGACCCTTCCCAACATGCTTTGTGATGGTGAGATGTAGCAGGACACTCATCTTTTTTTGGTGAGAAGCTAGAGCTGCACGCACTCACCTTGCTTTACAGTGGTGAGGTAAAACTGCATGCGCCCATATACTTCACCTCCAGGCTTATATTTTTGGTGGTTGATATTGCCTGTATAACGTGTTGGTTGGTTTAGTTATGTACTTTAGTTGACGAAGGGATTTATGTCCTTAAACGTAACAATACAAGAATAACTAGCGACATTTGCGCTCTGCAATGTAGAATTACATAGTCGCCATAGGTCATAGTCGCCGAGAAAATGGGACCTTCTTACCTAGTGTTGAATGACAACAAAAAAACTTAATTCGACTTTGCCAAATAGTATATCGAATATTCATTTTCACCTTACATGAGTTTAGTGTATTTGCCCCTTGCTTCCTCAGGATAAATGTACAGCGGATAACAAAAATTTTAGATCTGAACCGCTCCATTTCTGACACCATCATCAATATTTCTATAAATTGAACCCATGAATCTGTTGAATGTTAAAATATGTCAAGGTATACAGAACATTTTTATACTTTTGGTTTCTATAACATCGAAACATCGATAAGCAAGCTAACCGTTGCAGAAGGTCTCTATGAACGGAAATCATGTGATACTCGTTTCAGGCTTATTTTTCTATATGCTGCTGCCATAAGTACTGAATTGTTAGAGACTGTATGTTGCATGTCACTTCAAGAAAACTTTAGCGCCATTTGCGATGTTGAACGCAATAGCATTGTTTTACACGTGGTATGGCAAGAAGTTCACATGGTTTTCGCTTGCTTTTAGTTATCAGTGATTTCACCTAAATGGCCCTAAAATGCGACATGACTGCTTTGATTCAAGCTCAAGAATAATTAAAAAATGAAGACATTTTCTGTTTAAATTACATCGTTATTATGAACTTCTCTTAAATCGAGTTGACAAGCATGAACTCTCTATTATTGCTGTGACTATTCGGATCTGAACTGAGACAAAGTTACTCGTCCATAACAGACATAACATAACACAAGCAAAATGGCATATACGTGACGTAAACTGCATGGAGTGTTCTAATTAGGAGCGGTATCGTATGTGTTCGCATGCTTTGATATATAACTAGAATTTCAAAACATCATGATATGCAATCAGTGTTGCAAATAACGCCTTTATCTAAACCCTGTTAATACTTAATGTCTTTATTCAGAGATTTCTTTATTCAGGTAAGCTAAACGATATAAAAAGTGGATCTACGCACTTGTTATTTATGAAAGAACACGAGCGTTAAAAAAACAGCCTCATGTGCTATAAGTATTATTCGTGTGCCTTATACAAGAATATATCTCCTTAACTCGTCGAAGTCGTAAATATTTTACTCTCTGAAAATGAAGCTGAAAATGTTCCAATGCAACTGAATGTGATCTTTTTCTTCACTACGATCCAACTTTGAATGTAAACAGGAAAGATCTGCACCATTTTAATATGTTGTGCCATGTCACTGTGGTGGCCTGATTCTGAAAAAAGTATTCTGTGATGGAATATATATTTCGGAAAAGTTGTTTTAAAGATAATTTTCCTCTAACTTACTCTACTACACTGGATGTTGCGAGTTATTCTGCACTGAAACCTAACATGACTGTTAATTGTGGCACACATTATGACTGGAAAACAAAACATATTTTTCCAATACTTGTTGTAAAACAGACGACTCAAGTTACTATTTAGCAATGAAACAAAGTAGCATTAAGAGCCCCCAAAATGGCATTCAAAACAGACTAGCAAGACTGGGAAGACTATTAAAAATGTTTCGGGTGTTATTAAAAACGTTCTCGATATTTCCGATACAAATACAGAAGAAAGAAAATGACATTCGTGTGAGTTTGGTTTCTAACAATGTTTTTCACAATTATTTGAAAAAATCCACTACTTTTTTGCGTTCACAGGACAAAATATTTTGCTTTAAAGTAAAAAATAATGCCCTAAGACAGAACTATTTTATTAACGACGATTCCGATGAAGATCAGTTATAAGAAATGCCAATTGTACTAAACTTTTATGCAATTTCTGTAGCTCTACAAAATAGTACGTTGCATGCTGAAACGCTGAAACAACTTTCTCCAATCACGAATCTGAATAAGATATTTTAATTAACATCTTATCATTCTAAGGTTTTGAACAGTTATATACATCCAAAATAAGAATCTACCATATGACATCTGTATGATCTACTGGTTACATCGCCTTACTCCTCAAAGAGCTCAACACATAGAATCACGAGTTTTAGATATTTTAACTGCAATCATTCATTGTTCCCAGAAAGCACTCACACTTTCTGTGAAATATCGCACTTTCTTGTATCAAACCAGCTTGTATTTTTGGTTTTAAATATCTCACTATTTCGCTTCTCTGCAGAATAATTTCCAAAAAGATATTATAATAAAAGAATCGGTACTTGGCGCACTTTGTCTTATATCACTAGATGTATATGAATATTAATGTATTATTCAGATGCTGAATTTGCCAGTGCATTTGATTGCTTTATTGTGGACTTATACTTTAAGAACGTACTAAGTGAACAGAAAAGAAGCTATATCACGGTATGACTGTGCCATTATCTTCTGCTGTCACGGCTGCCTTTATTATCACAAATACTTGTAAGTATTGCAATATAAATCAAATACGAGAATAATACATACTCAGACACATTATGGGCGTTTTTTATTACAGTAATCTAACGACTGATTGTCCATTGCTCTTAAAAGGTTGCAATTGCCATCGTTTAAAAGTGTGCACACAAAAGAAATTTCAACCAACAGTATGTACTCAAGTAAGCAGATTATGAGTATGTGCTGCAAGTCACAAACAAACAAGGCTCGCAATCGTGGGTCCACTACCGGTACTTGAATCTACCGGGAGATGTCAAAATTCGCAGTTCGAATTATCCGTCGTCAAATACACTAAAAAGTGCTTAATGGTACTCAGTACTTACTTCGATTCAACCAAATTTTCAAATAAACGTGCTCGAATTAACCAAATATAGATGATTATTTAATATGGGGAAAATGGGACAGAAAAATACTGAACAGGAAATTACACATATCTTAAAAGTTAATGAGATGTATGGTTAAGGCAAACCAATATTTTAATATATGAGTACGTTATTACCACGCTATAAAAACTTTATTTCTGTTAAACTTGTGCATTGGTAGAGAATATACTGTAACTGTGAGGCAAAGAAATCCTGACAAAACTGATTGTATGTTGCCTGCATATGCAACCTTACTAAAATTGTGTTAATGTCAATTAAAGCAACCTTGTGTACAATAAATGTGCTTCTGTCTTGGCAAATAATATTCAAAGCACACGTTCTTTCACTGAATAAAATTTGTTACCAGTCTTATAAATTTTGTAAGTTTTATGAAGATAATGTTCATTTCATTTAAAAATTTGCGAAAAGTGAAGTCTTCTTCCCGATCCTGGCTTCCTTCATTGTCCTTAAAAGAATGAGAGCTTGAAAATGTTATCATATATGGTATTTTAAGGAACTGATTGTCAAAGCAATTTGTAAGTTTTTCTATCAATCGTATTTTTACCTCTACGGCTCCGCTAACCAGGTTCGGTCTGGTTTTTCGAATCAAATTAATATCGTGTTCTGGCAGTTTTTATTGAATTTGTTGGTATGGTGTCATTAATTTTGCAAAATTTTTCATTTCTGTCAGTTTTCATTCAATTTGTAGTTATTGCGTTGTTAATTTTGTTTACATTTTTTAAATTGTCAACAGTGTTAAACAGAAGTGTACTTGTAGTGTATTACACAAAGTACTTCGGCTTAAGGTGGCATAAGTATTTGCGGTATGTTAGGGAATACTAATTTATATGTGATAGGATATAATGATTTTATATTTAAAGGCAACTAAATACTTAACAAGATATTTTCTGATTCGAAATGCACATATAACACTCAATAAACAAACGTCTTTGTGCAACAAGTAAAAACAATCAAGCGTTAAAATGACTAGATAGCCTAAGCATCGCTGTGCAATGCGAACATGGCAGAGTTACAAAGGCACGTATGCTCACTCCACACGTCTGCTAACATACTAATGGTACGCTTCTGGGACACAGGTTCTGTTCCTTAATGACATAACATCCCGTCCAGTTATGGTTTAGCTAACTGTTGCAAGAATAAACCATATAAAATAAATAGTATTAAAACTTTGACATCAGTACATGTTTCAATACCTCAGTAGTTAGGGTATTTCCATTCTGGAATGCTGGTCCTTTGCTATATTTATGCACAAAACTACAACCACTTAATTTGATTATTGCACTTGAGTTTATATCGCAATCTATTCATATGGTAATAATAAATTTCAGAAATAAACATTTAAGCTACTGACTAGAATTCTTTTATAATTACAATGTATAGTAAATTCAAAGTTTTGTTCTAACTTGTTGACAAAATTCTACCGGCGTCCTTCTCATGTTGGAAGCTTATCATCGTTAAGAAATATGATTTCATATTTGGAAAGATTAATAGACAAATTACAATAACGACAACAGATACATCGGTGATCCAAGAACAAAGTAGATAAAGCGGTGATTTTAATCTATCCACGATAAGTCTTGTTAAAACGAGCATAAATATCCGGTAGAGTCTAGTGTCTAAAACAACGTTCAGCATTTCCAATAAACGGTTGTGATCTGATTATTACATGAAAGTGGTGGCTCCTATGTTGTCGAAAAAATCCCATAGTTCGCTTGTATAAATGCTTAAGTGTATAAGTGTTTAAGTATGTTTGTCTGGACTTTCTATTCTGTTACAGTTGCAGCCTTTCGGGAGGATTTCAAACAATGCTTATATTATTAACAAACCTTTGTGGCATAATCAATGTGGCAATTATCAGTATTTATGAATACGCGAGTAGAAGTCTTTCTAGTTCTTCTGCCGATCGATAAAGAAAGGCTGCTGATTCTCTGTACCCTGTTATCATCTGTTGAATACTCAATGTTTTAGAATGCTGGAAGTACGTCAGGGCGGTTTGAGGCATTAACGTGCTGTACGACTTCGTGGCAAGCGACAGTTCTTGGTATCGTTGTGTTTCTTCGTCTTCACTTAATACAGCAATAGAACTTCTTTGACTTTTCATACTCAGGTCTTTTGGTTCTAAAACATAATTTGTAATTGTGAATAATTGATACTTACGTGATATCAGCTACGACTACCGAATTTTACAATGCTCTGTTCAAAATGTTAACATTTGTTTAATGCTAGAGTGCTATTGTTTTTGTTTCTTTGCATCAACAGAATAAATTAAGATTATATTGGTTTCCCTAGTTTTCGATCGAAACAATAATTTTAAAATAATTTATTTTTTAAATAAGCATTCGTTTTATGCTGAATTTTCTTTTCAGTATTTATGAGTGGGTTATAAATTTTATGACATAACTAAAAAAGAGCTACTTCACTAGTCACATAGTAATAGACTTTCGTGAAATGCATACTTTACAGTATCCATGGGAATATGCATGTATTTAATGCAATGCAATTCTCACCGTCTTTTGTTGTGTACTCATTAGCGCCTGCTAGCTGTGTACCAGTAGGAGAATTCGGCATGGCTGGCACCGGTAAATTTCTCTGCACGTACAGGAGCCTATCTAACATGGAGGTGGTAGAGCCAGTGGGTGGGTGCGGTCGGCTTTTGGATAAAGTGTTTTGCCAGCTGTCTTGTGCTTTCATGGAGTAGTTACAAGTTTCTGGGCTATTACTCTCATTTCTGGACTCTGGTTTTGCCGGTGAATTGGCTTGTGATGACGCAACGCTAGCGGCAGTAGGGTCAATCTTTTTAAAAATAGTTAAGATAAAATTACCTAGGAGTCCACATATACTGTATTAGACATTGTGTATTTAGGTACATTGTAAAAACTGAACGCGAAGGTGATTCCTTCTTTTTAAAAGACTTGTATGTTTCCCGTTGCTCGTTATTTTTAAGTCCACTTAATTAAAACTGATTTCTTAATAATAATAATAATAATAATAATAATAATAATAATAATAATAATAATAATAATAATAATAATAATAATAATAATAATAATAATAATAATAATAATAATAATTCATGTAAGTAGGACAGAACTGCGCGTACTTGTAGGTCAGGCGCTTCTTGTGTGTGGAGTTTCACTGGGTCAGTCACATGACTGTTTTCTTCAGACAGGATATGTGCTATGCTTCCGGTTAATCTTTTCTTCAAGTCCCTTTCAGGCGATGTTTCTAGGTCATTGTTTCCAGGTTGTGACGTAATTGTAGGTGCATCGCTGTGATTGGTCAGATGCGCTAGACTTTGTGGCGGCAACCTTGAACTTGGTTTGTCACGTTCACCGTAATACCACGGACTTACCTAAAATTTTGGTTTCAAATGTTTCATACAAACGTTTATCCCTTATGTAAAACTGTGTGGCTTAGCGAAATTCAAATTTTTCAGTTTTACTTTCAGTGAAAATGTGAAACTGCAACCTTTTAAGCTATTTCGGTAAATTTTCTATACTTTGACTTTTTTCTCATTTTAATCAAAGTAAAAAAAACCTTTTTGATAATGATTACTTATTATATGAAAACTTACATTCGCTTCCCTGCTTAGTTTCCATCGCTTCATCTCGTTCAGGTACGTGGTTGTTATGGGAATGTTGTAGTTAACATCTTGAGAACCAATAGGAAGGCTGAAAATCGTTTCCGAATCTTGTTTTTTTACTGGCTTAAACATGTGTTTCTGTTGAGATTTTGCATCTGCAAAAGCAAAATAAAAGAAATAAGTTAACAAATAGAAAGATATTTCAATCGTTCCATTGGTTATTATTGTGGCTTGTTCTTACTTTTATTAACTAGTTTGAAAATAATTATTACAAAAGGCTGATAAAATAAATCTATGCAGAACAAATTAAGATACAATCTGATAATTCTTCTGAAACACTTCAAATAATTTAAAAATCTGTTACATTCCGTCTGTGGCAGTCGACTGAAAACGATTTTCTTCTGTTTTGAGTTTTTACATGTATCGGGTATGTTTTATTGTTGAGCAGGGGTGGTGGGGGGCGTGGGGGTGGATGGGGGAGAGAAGGGGGTATGAGGGGAGGGTCCACGCTGCACATGGGTATACCTGGTGGCGACGCCATGCCCGACGTGTTGAGCAGGGGGGGGGGGGGGAGGGGAGTCATGGGATTGGATGGAGAGAGAGGGGGTAAGAGGGGAGGGCCCACGCTGCACATGGGTATACCTGGTGGCGACGCCATGCCCGACGTGTTGAGTAGGGGGGGGGGTCGTGGGGGTGAATGGAGAGAGAGGGGGTAGGGGGGAGGGTCCACGCTGCACATGGGTATACCTGGTGGCGACGCCATGCCCGACGTGTTGAGTAGGGGGGGGGGGTCGTGGGGGGGAATGGAGAGAGAGGGGGTAGGGGGGAGGGTCCACGCTGCACATGGGTATACCTGGTGGCGACGCCATGCCCGACGTGTTGAGCAGGGGGGGGGGGTCGTGGGGGTGGATGGAGAGAGAGGGGGTAGGGGGGAGGGTCCACGCTGCACATGGGTATACCTGGTGGCGACGCCATGCCCGACGTGTTGAGCAGGGGGGGGGGTCGTGGGGGTGGATGGAGAGAGAGGGGGTAGGGGGGAGGGTCCACGCTGCACATGGGTATACCTGGTGGCGACGCCATACCCGACGTGTTCACTATTTTGCCATCCGCCTCCATGGACAGGTACATTCTTTTCTGGCAATCTGTACAGGACATAAGGAAACGCGTGACGGCTTCTCTCGGCAGGAAGGCGTACGTCTCCGCTATCTGCAAATACGTCATTACCGCGCATGCGTGAGACTTAAAACTGTGGCAATATTCCTGACTGGTTGCTTTCTATGTTTAAATTATTATGTATTTTGTTTATTTTATTTATTTATATAGGGGAAGGGGTTAATTAATGAAAGAGAGTTATACTAGGGGTAAAGAAAAGGGGTCAGTATCCTGAAATGGTGGCAAAATCTAGGGCAGCTTTCTACTTGCTGTGTTGCACTTTGCCTCCCATGCGTATCGCCCAGTTGCCGCATGCTTACCGCGCGGTATGTTCGCTTCTGTCCTGCATGCTTCCCACCCCTGCTGTCTGAGTCGACGTGCATGCTGTAGATGATGTCGAAGAAGTCGCCCACGATGGCCACCCTCTTGTACTCCTTCCTCGTCCCGTGTGAGGTCTGAAGATATAAAACATGGGCATAAAAGGAGAAGAAGAAGAAGAAGAAGAAGAAGAAGAAGAAGAAGAAAAAAAAAGAAGAAGAACAAGGAGAAGAAGAAGAAGAAGAAGAAGAAGAAGAAGAAGAAGAAGAAGAAGAAGAAGAAGAAGAAGAAGAAGAAGAAGAAGAAGAAGAAGAAGAAAAAGAAGAAGGAAAATAACGAGAACAAATAGAGAAAAAATATAAAAAGAAATACTCTGCAGCTACATCAGAGGATGATTTGGATAGCAGGAGGCCGTGGTGGGTGGCGCGAGTGGGACTGACCACCTGCGTTGACCTTTTATTTGTGCCAGTAAAACAAGACAAATAAAGATAGAAATGTGTCTCTAAACCCACAATAATTGTCAACACCTTGCACTGTGACTGGATGCTATCTCTTCAGCGATCTTAATGAGCTCGAATGAGAGAGCACGCTAATACAAAGTGACACTCCGTCATTACATTAATTACTGACACGAGCTGCTCCTTGCGCTGTTCTACAACTCCAACCTCCCCCCCCCCTGCCCCCACACTCCTCACCTCCTCCCCCGGACTTAATGGTAGTCCCATGCGCTGAAGAATAAGATCATGACCCTGGCTGGGTCACCAGACACGCGAAGAATGGGGATAATGTGACGTGATAATTGTTCTTATTTGGGCGCCATGCAGAGGCGATAACAAGCCTTAAATGGTGTCAGACAAAAATGCTACTTTATCAGATATAACGGTCCTTCTTTAAGAAAGACCCGATAATATATGACCAATATTAGCAGGAAAATATTGCCATGTCTCTGTTTTCAGTGAAACCAAAGCAGTTTTCATGTTCTGTCCCAGGCTTATACAGTGATAGAACGGAGAGTGTGTTGAGGGGGTTGGGGGGGGGGGGGGAGGGCAATAATTTGAGATCTTAAGTCCTCGGGCAGGCTCAGTCATCTGTTGAAAAGTTCAACGTATGACGTTAATTTTGTCCAGCATTCGATCGTTTGTTTGGCATCGGGAAACGAACTGGACATTCAGTGTTCGATGATGACACAAACTTGCTAACACATGCCATATTTAATTGCAGGTTATTAACTTAAGAATAAGAATTCTTTCCCAGAGGGCTTAGTCATCATCTCGGAAACGGTCCAGTCGAGGTACAAACTAATATCTCTCCACCTATGTCCCGTCGAAGTAGTTATTAAGACAACAATACGAGGTCATGTTGCAAAGCTTTGCATATTTCCGCTGTGGCCCATTGTCCCAGCCCCTTAAACAGAAAGATATTCATTTTCTCCTACCCTCTGACGGAGCTCTGCTATTAGTGGGATTAGAGCACATAGTTAAGGTTGATTCAAGCTAGAATGTCACCGGATATTACGAGAATACCGCAGACAAAAGATTCCTGTATTATCGCTCTCTTATCAGTTTCTTAAGTAAGCTTCTTGCTCACTTCTTTCCTGTGTTTCACGTGAAAGACAATATATTCTTGCAATATGGGGAACTATGAAACGCATTTTTTACCTTTATTTGTATTCAACGATATATATATATATATATATATATATATATATATATATATATATATATATATATATATATATATATATATATATATATATATATATATATATATATATATATATATAATGTTCATTACAGATATATATTTATTCTTTCACAATTACAGCTTACTCAGTTAAAGACATCTTAACTTCAATTGTTGGGTTAACTAAATTAAAAGCATGGCTTTTTCGTTTCAGAGGTATCCTTATCTATTTAGAATAATATATCAAAAACTGAATAAGATGTATTTATTTTTAGATATCTTTAAATGCTGACTAAACATGAAAACAACATACTTCTCCCTGTTTATATAAAGTTACACTTCTTGTAGGTTTACTTAACAATTTCTATGGAATTAAAACAAAGATTTTACAAAATGGCAACTTATTAAAAGCAACAAACACAACAAGAGCAATTTCGAACAGTGTAGCAGGCTTTATACGGATAGCTTCCTCATGGAGGAAATTATCCTGGTATAATTAGGCTCTGTCCCAGAATATCCCCGGCAAATGTTTCTATCAATCTACTTGACATTTGTCAGTTGTTAGTTAATTGAACTTTCATTGCTTTATAAAATGCCATAAGGCGAATCATTTATTGGCTACTTCATAAATCAAACTGAAAGATCTAAGTCGTAGAATACACAATAAAAAATACCACCCCTCTTTCTCTTGCTTACTCTTGTGTTTCACAAAAATATTTTCCCCAGTGACTGCACTCCCCCAATTGTACCAAGAGGCGAGAGAGGGAGAAACTGTAGTGAAGATCCGTCATAATACGATATACTGTCAAAGTAAAAGCAAGCCGCTTTTCCACGAGACCAGCCTCTTCCCACCCATCCCTCACCAGTGCCCTTTCTCTACCCACCCCCCCCCCCAACCCCTCACCCACCCCGAGAGGGGTGCAAGATTCCCCTCGATAAAATATACACTACCTGTACTTTTGTCGGCACATAGAGAACTTTTTTCGTGTCCAGCATGCCATTCTTCCAGTCAGAAGGTCCTGGTTTAAAACCTTTGGCTTTTACCCAGAATCTGAATTTGGCGTTGTCCGAGGACGGTGGCTCTTCGCCTGTGAGTATCATCATAATACGATTGTACTTTCTCCTCGTCACAGTTTTAGTTTTACTGTTTTCTCCATAATTCTGTGTAGCCCACGTTTGAAACTTGTCAAAATGGATTGCTTTGCTCGAGGCTTGCTCCTCGCTTATGCCGGTGTAAATATCCATATCATCATCTTCCCGATCCATGAGGCAAGACTCATTCAACCCAGGTGCAACATTGTCCTGTGACATACTTTTTGCACCCTCATTGACGATAAACATTGACGGTCCGTTTTCCATTGCAGTTATTTTTTGCTTCATGCAGTGATTTAAAAATAATCAGTTTCAGTGTATTTCGAAGCTTTACAATATAAAACTAAAATAAGCTTCAAATAATTAGTAAGAAACTTTCTAGAATTTTAAATCACCAGCTTTAACTATTGCTTCTTCAAAAACTGTGCGTAAAAAATTTCTATAAAATTACCAAGACCTGGTTATTCTGAAATACAAGACTTCAGAATTGTAAGAACATTCAGTGACGCTCAGTTCAATATATTGTCACACCTTTTATGAGTTACAGGAGCCCCTTCCAGGACGACGGGAAGTTTTATTGGGCGGGATGAATAGGCTTCTCAGATGCGTTTTGATTGGACGAGATTACAGGCAATGACAGCTTAGCTGCTCAGACTTCAGCAACACATAGCGAGCAACAGTTCCAACACACGCCTAAAATCTATTGCCTTTCAGTAGTGATTAAGCTTACCGTCAAGAAAGGGTTCAATATAGAATTCTTTCTCAAAACTAAATTAAGAAAGGGCAAAGTGTGTAGGTGCTACAAAGTTTACTATTTTCATCAGTACAAAAGCATATTATTAACACAGGTTTAGAAAGTCTCGTGACCTTAAATTTGTTTCATAATTAATCCAGTTTTAATAATGAAAAATTTCAATGTGCCATGGATTCGTATATTAAAAGGCAGTTCCTTAATATTGAATGACTTTTAAGTAATGCAAATTTTAGTTCCCGTGAAAAGGTTTACATATTTGAAATTCGCGAAATCCAGATACAGTGGCGGATGTCGTTTCTCGTCGTCACCAGATGGTATTGGTATTGAACACAATATTGAATTTCGGCTGATGGATTGCTCAGTTGTTGTTCTGGTAATCCAAAGGTCCCGGGTTCGATCCCTGCTAGGTGCGGTAAGCAGGGGATTGCCCTAGTGGACCGAATGCAGAAGGTTTTACCATTTATCACGATATTCCAATGAGTCTTTCGGACATCCAATTTGGTAAGAACATAGAATGAACAAATGTGGGAGAACGGAGCAGGAGTTTTTCGATGCTGCCTGGACACTGCGGGCCAAAAATCAAGCGGAGAATTTATCGCATTAATAATGAGCAAAATGGACGAAATGAAAGATTGCATCTATCATTACACTTGTGGGATACTTCGACGGTAGGGCGACCATGACCTCTCTGGCATTGTTGTTTCCTCGACGTTTATATAACGTCGATTTCCCAAAGACTTTGCCACGTCGATCTACCGTCCATTCAGCGAAGGAAAACAAGCGTTATTTTGACTTTCATTGCTCCACCCCACCAAATCACTTGTACATCACATCACTGCAAAACAGTCGTTACTTAAAAACTCCTTAAAAGATACTGTGTGCAAATTTATATTTATTTAAAGTCACATCTAAACAAAAATAAAATGTGACAAAAATCACGTAAACGAGTTAGCTGGAAGAACCTTAGTTACGGCGCTTAAATGAGCACCATGGGATAGAAGCCTATCTAGTTAGCGGGGAATCCTTAAGAAATCCTAGACCAAGAAGCTTAATAACGCCTTCGCAAAACGCCAGTGAAAAAAAAAAACAGGGCGGACTGAGCTTATGCGACTTTGTGATTGCTTTGAGCGCCCCGCTCCGTGCCGACAGCGGGGACACTCGTCTCCGCTTCTAATGACGATACTACTTAGAAAACCAGGGGTCCTGCTTAGTATTGTCATTTTGCCCCCCCTTCTAATTGGGCG
>OX457026.1:22380428-22742928 GCA_949752745.1 Protula sp. h YS-2021
ATAGATAGATAAAAAGATAGATAAAAAGATAGATAGATAGATAGATAGATAGATAGATAGATAGATAGATAGATAGATAGATAAAAAGATAGATAAAAAGATGAATAGATAGATAGATAGATAGATAGATAGACAGATAGATAGATAGATAGATAGATAGATAGATAGATAGATAGATAGATAGATAGATAGATAGATAGATAGATAGATAGACAGATAGACCGATAGACAGATAGATAGATAGATAGATAGATAGATAGATAGATAGATAGATAGATAGATAGATAGATAGATAGATAGATAGATAGATAGATAGATAGATGGATGGATGGATGGATGGATAGATAGATAGATAGATATATAGATAGATAGATAGATAGATAGATAGATAGATAGATAGATAGATAGATAGATAGATAGATAGATAGATAGATAGATAGATAGATAGATAGATAGATAGAGAGATAGAGAGATAGGTAGAGAAGAGAAGAGTAGAGTAGATTACAATAATGTTTATCAATAATTATTTCGGGCTTTGGTTTTAATTTTATAACTCATATTGGCATCTATGTGTGTATTTGTTGGGCCCGATCTGTTGATCAGTTCCATCTGCAGATGGTCCTGTCCAGTTTACGGATCGCCAAACGAAAACGGGACAGGCCCATCTGCAGATGGGACTGATGGGCAGATCGGACCTATCATACACACATACACACACATATGTATATTACAGGGTTTCTTTAATATCAGGGCAAGTATACTTACCCCAGGGTAAGTATTCTTGCTCTGACTGTAGAAATGTGTAGAAAAGTTCGATAAACAATTTATGCGTTGATTGGCGTAAATAAGGGAAAAGCTGTCTAAAGCTGGAGATAAGCGAGTGTTAGCTTTTGCGAAGTAAAAAAATATATTTTGCTCATCATGGTACGTATTATCTGCTTATGTGACCTCTTTTATCTGTCAGTATATTTTTAAAACATATTTTTAATATATCTCGCCCGGTGAAGTTATCCATAGATATCCTCGTCACTTGTGAGATGACTTCACTCCTCGAAAACTTCCTTTTGGAAGACTTCGTTTTTTCATGCCTATCCCCCACAAAAAAAATAAATATTTTCGCTTTTTGCATGTAAACGGCAGGACTTGAAAACGTTTAATAAACCCAATACAGAATGCTAATACAATATGCTGCCTGTGTATTTGTGTATTTGTATATTTGAACCGTTTCACCAAAGTATCCTTTAGCTTGTTTTATCAATAAATTATTTATGCCAAGAAATTTAAATAAAATGCCACAAATTTATAAATTAAAAAAAAAAACAATTAAAATAAAGTACAAATTCATAAACTTTTTTTATGTTTTTGTTCATCAATATAAATCTAAAAGGTATAAAGTTTTTCCAAAATATTTTGAGATAGGTATCCGGGATCGCTTAGATATTACTGTATAACAATAGTATCTGAGCGATCTTTAGCTGATATTCGGTCGAAATTGACACCTGCTGCATGTGTCACATTTACGGCAGGGATAGCCTTGTTACACCGGGGTATTTTTATTCGGTTGTTATTTTTATTCCTGAAACATTTTTGTTTCCTAGGTGTTTTCATGTCTATGATCTTTTAATCACGTATCTTATTATTTTTAATTACTCATTTTCTGGAGAATTTTTTATAACACTTGAGGATTTTCAATCACCTAGTTTATTGCTTTCGTGCGATTCGAAAAATTGTGTTTCGGTATGTTTCCTTTTTTCCGCTAAAACCTTGTGACGCGGACTCCTCTGAGACGGCTAAGGCTAGGACAACCAAATTTGGCAGAGACATGGTATAGCACGTCTAGTTTGTCAGGTTCAGTTTTTTAAGAACTTCATTAATATTTTATATGCAAAAATGGACATTGAAATTTAAAATTTGAAAACCTTGACACTCGAATTCCTCTGAGACTGCTAAGGCTAGGCTGACCAAATTAGGTAGACATAATGTAGGATGTGTAGTTGATCCAGCTCAGTTATTTTAGAAATTGATTAATATTTAGTATGTAAAACGGACATCGAAATGTTGCCACTGCCGCTCATTATAAGCAAGCCAACGCTTTGATTTCGCAGGAACTGCTATGATATCAGCCTAGGCGTATTTATGGATCGATTAGAGACACCTCGGTGACCTCGACCTCCTCGGCCATGGTCAAAGTAAAAAACCGGAAGTGGGCCATTATCTCGAAAACGGTTAGAGACAGAGCGATTTTGAACTTAGTCTTGACCTTTTGGACCTAAAAGACGATATATAAGAGGTACTTTGACGACCTTGACCACTTCGGTCATGGTCAATGTCGAAAACCGGAAGTTCAAAAAACGGTTAGCGGTAGTGCGACTTAAAGCTTATTTTTGATCGTTTTGGCGTAAACGAGAACATGTAAGGGAAGAGGTACCTTAGTGAGCTTCACGTCCTCGTTCTGGGTCAATTCTGAATTTTAAGAGTTCAGAATCGTATTTTTGGTGGACCCCAAGTGTAATTTTGCGCTACTCGGTAGCGAAAACGGTCTAGTTTCAGAGATATTTTTATTTCAGTGATGTTGTATTCTTGGACTTTTTTATATAATAGTAATGAAAAAAAGAAAGAAAGAAAGAAAGAAAGAAAAGAAAAAAAAGAAAAGAAAAAAGTGAGATCGCAGAAGAGCGGTCACAGTTTCGTTCCTTATCGCAAGTCTCCGGGCTCTGGTTCAGGATGTCGGGTTTTTGTAACATGGACAGGACAAATAGGTCATGTTATGTTAACACGATCCTAATGGGCAAAGTAAGTAAGGCCATAAGACAACAGGCACAGCTATGCGTGTACAGTTGATGCTCTAATTACATTTGAGTGCTTGTCGTCACGACATAAGTCCAGTCCCTGCCATAACTGACACTGGACAATAGCCGATAAAAGTCTTACACTCTTTCAGTGCGGGGGGACCTTCTTTTCGCAGTCATTTCCTGTAACAGCAAGCACACAAGGTTCAGGTGTGTCCCCTCCTTTCTCTGTGCGTGCAGGTAGGGTGTGGCTGCTTTTAACCTTGCCAACCCTTTGGACAGCCCAGCCCCCACATTCTTTAATTGACAGACAGCGTGCACCCTTCACTCTCCAGCAGGGCTTTTGCAATTATCTTATCCCAAAGTCGCGGCACCGTTTCATGACTTGTGGATGTGTAATTTTGGCCCGTGTAATTGTCACCTGTTTTTAAAGCTTCGTGCTGAGTTGCGCTTCGGTGTAATTAGCGATACGGTAATTCTAAGACACAGGAAGGAAAGCAAGGGGAATCCACTTCCAGAGAGAATTCAAGACAGCAGTGGCTTGCTCAATTACGTCAAATTGCCTCCATCAATTGGACATTCTGGTGTCCTGTGTAACAAAAAGTGCATCATTTACAAAAAGGTTTATGCACAAACAGGTATCCTGTCAATAGAACACTGATGAAAATGATAAAGGTCAAACTGGTGGGAAAAATGCAGTGTGGTGCAAATTACCATTTGTCAAAATTATACGAAAATGCATCACGGAACGAAAACACAACGATATCCAACAGTATCGAGCCTTCAGTTAAGGATATCTAAAATTTAATTGCAGATATCGACAATTCAAAACGTGGTTAAAAAGTCTATCAAAAATATTTCTGACAATTTTTACCTGTAATCTTTGACTTTTGTTATAATACATAAAGATGAACCCGCTGATCCAGCACATACTCTTCAGTGATGAGCCAAAATAGTTCACTTTTTAACAGTTACATTGTCACAGCAGTTTAAACTGCGACACACCAAAAATTCAAAATCTGAGCTTCCTTTGGGTGTGTTTTTTTTTACAACCAGTAAAACGACAAAAAGATACTAGATTTCTCCATTGTCACTGCGTTAAAAATCAATGAAAATGTTTGAAATGTTATGAGTCAAATTGAAAATCATCAAGCTTAACAAAGTTTTGAAGCAAACACAAAATTTATATGGAGTTTTAAAAATTTTGCCAAAAATTTATCTTCGGCACACTTTATACCACAATTCCCCCTCCACACTCCCCAGTCCCCCACTCCCCCACTCCCCCACCTCCCCCTTCCTTTCCCCCTCCCCCGCAAAATCAAAGATAATGGCGACAGGGACCGTAGTAAGGGACCACATACTACGTAATAAGGTAGTCGGTTTCGTACGTGCAAACAACGTCGACAGAGTGTCGTGGACGCAGACACGACGTCTCCCTACGACAAAAGCGATTAAGTCTCTGCTTGATTGTCCATTTAATAAAATCCATGCGAGAATAAACAGCCGTAATTACATGCGCATTAATTTCTTGGTCTTTATTAAAGCAAAACTTTTCAGACCGGGGAATATCCAGTGTCTTCTGGGTATTCCTGCAAATCTCTTTAAACCGGGCAAATGGTGGCTTTGTCTGACTAATTCCCACCAGGGCACGCAACAGGTAAGCCCTCAGCCTTTCATTACAACTAATAATCCGTTAAGGTAATATCCTATTTGAGTAAGGTTAGGGATTGGAGGTTCTTAAGGAGCCCGGGTTGTCACAGAATCAAGTAAAAAGGGCGGCGACCAGCGAGCACCCCACGGGAGCGTGCGCAAAGAAGCTTAAGTTTGTGAGCATTGCCCCTGTGGGCCATTTACGTGCTTCCGGTGGGCGCTAGTGACAGCTAGTTTCCCCTGCAAATTAATTGCATTTGATGCCTCAGAAGCTTTCTTGGGTGGCCGGGGCAGGCAGGAAATTACAGGAGAATTGCGTTATGGTACACGTCACCTTTTCTTTTACAAGACTCTTGCCATTATCTCCAATCAAAGTCATAGAAATGTATCCCAAAGCGGCACTCAGGATTCGTCTTATTTTCATCAAGAGTAAGGCATTGAAGATTCACGCAGTCACAAGATCTACTCAACTAGACCTTTTTTGTATCCTATTTTCAGTTTATTAACGCCACACACGGCGAAGTAATTTACCCATAAGGTGAAGGGGCTTGTTGAATCATTGCTACATTGTAGTAGTTAACAGTGACACTTGGCAAAATAGTTTAGAGGCTGACATCAAAATTATGGGTGGCGTGGGTTTTTTTCCCTTATCTTACACGGCAATTGAAAGCAGATCACGTACAGCGCCAGCGTGCAGTGAAATCCCTTCACGAAGACAGCAACGTATTGGCAAAGCGAACAAAAAAAATTGTCAGTGATAAAGAAAATCCTTTGCCGAAGAGTGAAAACCGAGCTAAACCAAAGTCTGCATAATGCTGCTTTCACATTTACTGACAATTGTGATATCTTAAAATGAAATTTAGATGAAATTTTGATATCTGAAATTTATTTCGAGGTATTTCAAAAAATTTCTAATCATTGATATCTACAGAGATATCTTTAGAGATATCCGAAAATAAATTAGAGACACATCAAACAAAATTATGGATATAGCACAACACATCTTTTCCCATCAGAAAAAAAGAGTGATTTAGGTTGTCTTAACTTCAGCAGCCAATAAAACTGATCGACTGTGCGAAGATTTACAGAGGCTGACCAAATGCAGCAACCAAATGCGGCCTGCTAATTTTGAAACGCCGTTGTTTGTTTATATACATACATACATACATACATACATACATATATATATATATATATATATATATATATATATATATATATATATATATATATATATATATATATATATATATATATATATATATATATATATATATATATATATATATATATATATATATGTTACAGTAAATCTGTGTAATCAGTAATTTCACGTAATTCCTAAAAGTTTTAGGAATTACGTGAAATTACTGTCTGGGCCAGGAATTACGCGAAATTCCTAAAATCTTCAGGAATTTCATGTATTTACTGTTTTCAAGGGTGTTTTATTTCACAAATTTCCTAAACCTCACTTAGTAAATATGCGTAATTAAAGTCGAACAAAGTTAAAAAATGGCAAAAACTGGAGGAACGCGCTTACATGAACTTAGCTTGTCACAGACTATTTCGACCTTTGTGAGTCCTTTTTATCTTGAATTGCAATTCGTGAACTCACTCACATAAGGTGACATTTGGTGTCATTTGCCGGAGATGGAATTACATATTGAGACCTTTGTTTTCATCTCGAATTGCAAACGTTACAAAGCTAAGATCACTCTCGAGTCCCTTTTTACCTTGAATTGCAATTTGTGCACTCACTCACCTGAGGTGAGATTTGGTGTCATTTGCCGGAGATGGAATTTCATCTCCAATTATTGTTAGTATTATGATTTAAAACTTGAACGGGGATTATCTGGAGGGCAGGGTTTTGTTAAATGCAACTGCGTGGGCAGCAAACGATGTGAAGCAAACAGGTGTAAATGTTTCAAAAACAAAGTAAAATGTAAAAGCAGATGTCACAGCAGTTTGGCATGCAAAAATAAACAAGCATGTCCAAGGACATGACCCAGCCGAGTTACCAAACAAGGAAAGAGAGAAAAACTCTGGAACGAATACTATTAGGCCAAAAAATGAAGAACTCTGTTTCTGAATGTAACTTTTTCATAATTTTAATACACAAAAACGAGTTTTTGGAAGCTACCCGAAAAGGGATGTTGCAGAGGTTGGGTTTTGACGATTCACGTATTTACCGACATTTACACAATTTTACAAAATTTTGAAAATTCCACCATTTCGGCATTTTTTTATCATTTGCGAAAAAAGCAAAGTCCAGTCGGAGAAGCACCTAAGAAACTTTCGATTAAAATTTTAGAACTTTTTGAAAAAGACTGCGAGAAATGAATAGTTTGACAATTCAGTTATTTACTACCATTTATTCCAGTTTTTGCCAAACTTCAAAATTCAGCCATTTCGTCAGTTTTTGGTGAACCGCGAAAAAAAGTAATAGCCTGGTAGGCGAACTCCTGAGGAACATTTGACTATGATGCGTTTGTTTTGATTTGAGTAAAGACATGTATTTTGTATTCGATTTGAGTGAAGACATGCATTCTGTACTTGATTTGAGTAAAGACATCCATTCTGTATTTGAAACCATGGTAGAAGCGATGTATTTGATCACTGCAGTGTTGATTCAAGTCTTGAGGTTTATTAAATAAATGCTAACACGTTGTTTTTGTTTAATTCACAGTTTAGTAATTTCGTGTAATTACTGACCTCCTGTTTCAGTTATTACATGAAATTCCTGCAGATTTTAGGAATTTCGCGTAATTCCTGGCCCCGACAGTAATTTCACGTAATTCCTAAAAGTTTTAGGAATTACGTGAAATTACTGATTACACAGATTTACTGTAACATATATATGTTACAGCGAATCTGTAAAACCAGCGAATCTATAGATTCGCTGAAAATTTCAGCGAATATGTAGATTCGCTGACTCACTTAGCGAATCTGTAGATTCGCTGAAAATTTTCAGCGAATCTACAGATTCGCTGGTTTTTCACCTTTAAAATTATACAGATTCGCTGAAATTGTCTGATCAGCCATCTTTACTGACAGAATTACTTGTGTTGGGTGGTATTTGAAATTTAATTGCTTTTATGTGACTTCTTTACTCCAGAGGTGTTTTACACACCTTTTTCTTTTTTTTTTTGGGGGGGGGGGTGTCATATACAGTATTGCAATCAGAACTTTAAAAAGTACACATATTTTGATTTAACTAGCTTTAAAATGCAGTTGAAATGCGAATTTCTAGTCTCAAATGAAAAACAATATTGCAAAGCGTTCGAAAGTACTGCTATCAATATTCACAAAGGCTTAAATTAATTTTCTTGTTTTCTGGGAATAGGATATATTGCGATCGGAACTTTTAAAATTACATATATTTTCATTTAACTAGCTTTAAAATGCATTGTTGAAATGCGACTTTCTAGTCTCAAATGAAAAAAAATACTGGAAAGCGTTCAAATATATTTGCTATCAATATTCACAAAGGCTTAAATTAAGTTTCTCTCTTTGTGTTATCGTCTTTCATAAAAGTGATCACAGCAAATCTTAATACTATTGTTTCTAAATAAATTGCAATCATAACTCCCCTTCTGCGTATCATTCACATTACCATTAGCCAAATTGCAATTATTTTTCCGTGAGTGCAACACAAAAATCTCTACACCACCGGTGATATAGATTGCAATTGAATTACGGTACGCTTATCCAATCAGTGTTAATTTTCGATGCTCCGCATACTAATAGTTTAATTTAATAGAAACTGATAGGGCAAGGATTTCAACGAATAGACACTTTATTCCGGTGTGATAGCATATAAATTGCAGCACTTTCATCAAATGATCAAAATAACCTCAGCTACATGAAATGAGTTAATAGCAATGGAAACAAGAGAATGAAACCCGATTTTAATATATTCCCTTCACACAAACCAAGAAAAAGGTGTGAAATACATCTGGAGTAACAAAATTACACAAAAGCAATTAAATTTCAAATATTAACAAAAACAAGTGATCATGTCGGCAAAGATGGCCGATCAGGCAATTTCAGCGAATCTGTATAATTTTAAAGGTGAAAAACCAGCGAATCTATAGATTCGCTGAAAATTTTCAGCGAATCTACAGATTCGCTAAGTGAGTCAGCGAATCTACAGATTCGCTGGTTTTACAGATTCGCTGTAACATATATATATATATTTGACAGTCTGACCTCTGCACTGCCCGGATGCCCTTATTCATGACCTGTACGTTTGAATATGTATACCTATTTTTTAACGTACGGTGCCATACCAAAACCTGGTAAAAAGGATACGCTGCAAATGTGCTGCAAATATACAGTTACTGAACCGGAGAGAAATAAAATGATCAGATAGAAACTGCAACAATACTGTACCTTTTTGCCGTACTTCTGTGGTATGTTTTAAAGAAGACTGCAGAAGACAGCAAGAGACCGCCTGACCACTAAGATTGCCCCCCAGCTTAATATCAAGGCTGTTGTAGAGAAAGCGTTGCAGGAACAGGGGCTTATATTCTACCCGAAACTAGAGGTCATGTATACACCCTCGGCAGCGCCATGCCTCACAACCAGTCTGCCGCGCGAAGGCAAAAGTGCAGGAACTTTAGCACACGCCATCGGGCAACAACAACAGAGGTGGGGTCGACAACCACACCTGGCAACAGGTGCGCACATTACAGCGTTACGTGCGCACCCCCCCCCCCCCCCCCCCCACTATGCACCAACAGCTCTGTTGGGGTTCACAACCCAACGCACACAATGGGCCCACAGCACGTGATGAGGAGACAAACGCAATGTCACAGCACTGAGAGAGAAGGAGTAGGTCATAAGAACGAAGGACCGGCGAGAGACTCGCTTCCAAAAGGTCACACCACCGAGCGTTATCTTCCCTCAGAGGTAGCACACGGTCCCGAAGCCCTGACTTGGATACGCGATCGCCTGTACTAAGGCTTACGCAACATGATAGGACGGGGCAGTTGGCGGCACCACTTTTCTCATCCAAGTCCTCTATCCTGGACATCCTGAGGTTGTCGAATTCGTGCAGAAATTCTCAAGTGCAAAGGTGAGAAAATCGCTGCAGCAATCGAAGTCGGGATGCAGATTAGAATCCGGACGGCCATGGGGTCCCTGATTTCTGGCGGTGAATACCGCCATAGGCATCCAAGAGGCAACCAAGCTGAAAGAGTCTGAGTAACAATCCAAGGATTTCAGTTTCGGCCTTGCGCTGGACCTCTGTAAGACTCACCTCTCGCCCAAGCTGCGGATCACTGAAACAGCAAACAGGTCATGTGGTGACGTGGTCCCGTTTGTCAAACTGAGTTACCTTTACATATCAGATGTCTATTCACGCGGGAATAGGAAAACTCCCAGCCCCCCCCCCCCCCCCTGGAAAATTTGTCCCCGGAAAACTCCCCCTCCCCGATAATTCCCCCTGGCAAACTTAGCGAGGGAGACCATGGTTGAAAAATTTTACGTTTATGCAGAAGAGACAGTTGAAGGTGCACATGGTATTGAATGCTGACGTCCGCTTGCACACCACAAAAGGGGGGGGGGGGGGGGAGTAATGCATTTCGCGTTACCTATTGGTATCACCATGTAGCGGGCTCGTAGACCCACAGAGGGTTGTTCCTGGAGGCATCGAAGTTAAGTCATACGGTTGTTGATTCATTTAGTGGGGGTAAAATTTAAAAAAGAATGCCTAGTGGGTATTTGTTTGCTTATTTTGTTACGAGTGATGCCTTGAATCGTACCTAACAGATGTAGCATTCCTCTTGTTTAATCAATTTTTAAAGCGTCAGGTCGATCTAACTGCAACTACAAGTCATTTGTATGAAAATTGCGCATTTTTTATCCAATTAAAACGGGTGTTTTGTTGAACAAATGTTGTAGCTGATTAGCTTGATCGAACCGAAGGTCACGCTGACCAGCCCTCTTCTTCCTCTACACTGGGCCTTTTTCTTGGGAGCGTCAGGGTTCAAAGTGACCACAGTGGCTCCACCTACAGTGAATGTAGAAGAGGTGAGCACCAAGCAGTTAAAGAAAGAAGTTTCATGAATTGATGTTCCTCACTTCGTTTAGTAACATCAGGTACAATGATTAGAAAGGATATGATACTGTTCAAGCCCCGGTTCTATCCAATTAAACATCCAACTACAACATTTGTCCAAACACAAATTCGTTTCTTTTTTTTTTTATTAAAAAACATGAATTTGTTCAAACAAGTCGAGGTAAAGGCATACAAATGACACACAAACAATCAAATCCTTTGTAGTTATGAAACGGTATGAAACGGGCATTTAAAAGTGTAGTCGCTGAATGAAAGGAGTATTAAATGTCAAAAATACACAAACCTTTATGAATATTTCGCGCGAACTAACATTTACTGCTAGTTATTTTAATTCATGACAAAATTTATACGGACATATTATTAAAAAATTTTCCAGTTACATAGTTTATTTTCACCGTTTGCTAGATTATACAACTGACATGATTTTGACCTTGAAAATCTAGGTCAAAGTTCAGATCACGAAGTTACCTTTAATGTAGCGTAAGAATCTGGTGGACCCGCAAATGAAGGCAAAATTTAACAGCTTTCGAGATAACACTGGCCATGTGACCTTTGAGTTTGAATATATATGTCAAAAGTCACAGCACGCAGTTATCTCTGTAGAGGGGATGGAGTTAGACAATGAGGACAAAGTCGATCTGTCCCTGTTTCCGATATAACACAGGTCACGTCACTTGACTTGACCTTTGACCTTGAAAATCTAGGTCAAAGTTCAGATCTCAAAGTTATTAATTATATAACTATGTAGATGGAGTGGAGTTCGAAAATGAGGTCAAATTCACTCTAGTTCTAACGGTTTCCGAGATAACACACGTGACGTGACTTGTTATGACGTCAGGGTGACTTTTTATGACTATAAGTCTAAAGTTTTACGTGTGAACATGACTCATGATGAAGGTCAAAATTTCAATATAAACCGAAACTTTTAACCCTTATGTTATATTTTTATATGTGACCATGACCCATGGTCAAGGTCAAAATTTTGTGTTCTATGTTATATATTAACCGAAAATGTTAACTCTTATGTTATACTTTACAGGTGTTGATTTTCATAAATGAACTCAGATTTGCCCTATTTCTAACCGTTTTCAAAATAAATGGCTTTAGTTAAAAAAAAAACAGTTTTTTAATTAATTTTCCCCGCAATGCTCAAGATCTACAATATATATGGATTTTTTCATTTCCCATCACCTTCCATACTTGGGTCAAATTCCATTTCTGAGTAGAAAATGTCTAACAGAAAAGGGAGGAATAACAGGTTAAAAAATCCCACACGCTATCTACGATTTCTGTAGCAGAAACCGTCTGGGAGAACAGGGAGGAATAATAGGTAAAACAAACCAATACGCCATCTACGATTTCTGTAGCAGAAACCGTCTGGGAGAAATAAGAGGTAAAACAACCCAATACGCTATCTACAATTTCATGTTGAGAATAACATAACACCAGATGATTTATAAGCAGAAATAACATAAGATGTTATGATTTAGAAAGGGAAATAACATGAGACCCAATGATTTAGAAGCAACCAAAGGCCCAGTGATTTGACACAAGACCCGATGATTTAGAAAGAGAAATAACATTACACCCAATGACTTGAAAAGAGAAATAGCGAAAAAAACTAAGATTTAGACAGATAAACAACATTACATCCGATAATTTAAAAAAGAGCAGTAGCATTACACCTGATAGTTTAGAACGAGACGCAACGTAAAAACCATTTGCATTTAAAACTTGCGGAATTTTAACAGTTGTTTAAACAGATAAATTAAGGCCTTATAACTTGTAATTCCCACAAGATTCTTAAATTTAAAATGTAAAGAAAAATGTGAAAAATAAATGAAAATTTATAACAACCTTTAGCTAATGATTAAAGTCGTTCCCTTGAAGGGAACTAAAAAGAATGTTTGATACCAAAGACACATAAAAAATAGACTGATGTGGCTATCGAGTGCCGAAATATACACTTGGGAGTGCAAAATCTCTGTAGTGAAAGTAAGTAATGTCACCATACCAGTTATCGAACAAATTATTGAAAAAGAAAATTGGACAAATACATTTTAACTAACTCTAGCAAAATTTCACGAATTAATAGAAAAAGACTGCTTTTTATCAAAAGAGGTTTGATGAAAAGCTGCAAATCACCAAAACAAAATAATATCATTCACTCACCCCCTCCTCCAAAAAAAACTTGCGTAGGTTATTCATCCACGAAGTTTTATTATTTATCGAAATGGTTTCAAAACACAGTGAGTTTCATAAATCTGGAATATTTTGATGGAAAGGGGATTTGGGCAGGAAAAAATTTCAATAAAGCTTTAAGTTTTTAGACTTCCATTTGCAACCTTTATCAGACGTCTGATCAATATGGCAGTAAGGTTGCAAATAAGCTTGCAGGTGTCGAAAAGCATAAATCTGGAATATAGATGGTGAAAATGGGTGTGGTCATCCCTCTATCATAGCATCCCACCCGTAGGTGATCGGGACACGTAGGATACGTACGAATATTTTCGAAAAAAAAATAGCTGAGATAAAACTTGCGTGCTCTTGAAATTCTGATATTTTCCGTTGTATAGAAGTCGGGATAGCGCAGTTGCATGGAGATCCGGGAAGTGGAGTTGTAAAGACGTCAGGAAAACAGTATTCTGGAATAGTCATCAAGACAATCATGGTGTGGTCATTTTCCGTCACAGTACCCCCACCCTTGGGTTATCCGATCACGCACAATACGTAAGAATTCCATTTCCATAAATAGTTTTCAAGAGTAGGTGGGAAAAAGTTCTGAAACTGTCAAACTTTACGTACTCGTTTCGGTCTACTTTAAAGGCGACCCGTCATGGCTACCATTTCCGGTGATTTTTAGATTGTGAGTCCGACTTCTCTACAACGCAGATTTTCGATGTCTATCCAACGTTCATTTTTCCGAGGCTGACTCAAAGTTGCACCATAGACGACGATTAGACGTCGGAGAAACTTGCTTTTTGGTTACTTATTCAACGTCTTTTCAACGTTGTATCAAAGACGTATATCAGACGTTGATCTGCAGTCGAGCGAAATAACAACCAAATTTCAAACCGGAATTAATGCTGTGGTTCGGTCGCATTTACGTCGCAACCTCAAACCGGCATTTGAATTGACCTTAGAATGTTTGCTGTGTCGTCAGCCCGACGACTTTAGGGCGAGTTTTGACAGTGTAAATCAGTGACAATGAGCACATTGTGAACACCAGATATCCGACCGAATGAGTGTTATGGATGGCGTGTCATATCGTATTTATTTGAATTTTAAAGGAATGTGATTCGTACATCGGATGATGTGTCCACCGTCACAATGTTTACATTACTGAATGTTGGACGGTACAATCAATGTGGTGGCTATCTGTGAGGGGATAATGTCCACAAAAGTTCCTACAAAACAACTAATTTTTTACTTATAAAACAAACTTTGAACTGAAACTAAATGTTACCATAAAATATCTAAGGACTGACACAAGAGGCGGTTTAATAAGAGAGCCAAGTGTTTCTGCCCTGATAGACAAGCGCAACAAGGCCTCACTACTACTCTGGCTTCTTCCTCTTCCCAGGCCCACCCAAAGGAGCATTGTTACTGCCTTGATGTCACCCACTCATCTCTCGCTACTTGTCTGTCGAGGCAGCCATCCGAAAAGAAGCAAAACCTTTCAAAAAGAAACTGATTTCCTATAATTTGGTTGACTTCCGGGGCCCCACCCAGCAATGATGGGCTTAGGAGGGGGGACCAATGCATGCAATCGATGGATTGGAAACGACACGACCTTTATCAAAGCACCAGTAAGGCTGCGTCACACCCACGACCTGGTTAACGTACAACTAGGAATGTTACTTAAAGGGGCATCCCACTTGAGTCTTGAGGGGGGTAGGTTTTGAGCTGTTCTTAAGTCTCCTTTCCCACTTCTGGTAGCTAATAAAGAACAGTATATTTATGGACGAGCCATAAAGTGCGTACACAAAATAGCTGACTTTTTGATAACTAAACATTTATGACGCCACCCCTAATCATGAATGCCCCATACTTTAATTTTAGCAGTCGAAATGACCAATGTGCGATGCAGTCTGAGACCATTTTAAAAGAGAGGTGGGACTGGGCTATTTATTACGGCAAGCTTATTCCTGTTCAAGGACCAGAGTTAACTATAAATTTCATAGTTAAATTTCAAAATTTTGGCTTTCCGTGTAAATGCTATTTTGCGATTTAATTATACACAGATAAAGATCTCCAGCATTTTGTCTAGCGTCGTCAAATTAATACCCCCCCCCCCCCTGATCCCCACCACTAAACAGCCCTCACAGTGAGATCGGATAAAATGTAACAGATAACTGCGGGGGGGGGGGGGTAAACGGGGGAGGGGGTGCGTAAAAAGGGAATCGATCAAAATGAGTTCCATTTTGACTGTTATCCGATTATTTTAGCCCAAACCTTAATACATTCGTGTATTAATATCAGAATCGAATAAGTTCGCAAAGAATCGTGTTCAACGAATTGCAGCCAGTCCGGCCAATGGCGGCCGATTATAACCCTTCACGTGACTAAAGTTTTCGGGGATAAGCAGTATTTAAGTCGACAATCTTTACATCAGCCCAGAAAATTAAGACAGAGGATTCTGGAAGGATTACAACATTCATTTTTTTGGTGGTGTTAGCTTTCTCGTGGCCATTTCAGTTCAGTTCCGACACAAATATTTAAATTCACAAATGCATGCTGCCCGCCCATTATTACTACCTAATTATCGAAACTAGTAACCTAAACTAAAATCAAAATAAAAATGTGAATGTGAATGGTTCGTGATGGTCCTTTACTTATTGCTCGCGTTCAGCATAAAGATGGTGTAGCCATTCGGCAATGACTGGAAAAAAGAACGGAAATGAACGAGAGTAGATGCCCTGGGGCACGGGTAATTAGCGCGGCATGCAAGCTTAAAGATCGCCGCCGTGTGATCACGTGACGAGCGAGAGATATGCGGGTGGTTCGCTCCTGGCAGTGTGTCATTCGTTATTTAGGGGTAGGGACGGGGGGCGGGGGGGGGGTGGGAGCTCTGTCAGGAAAATGCTTCTGACCATCCGCTCTACAGACAGGTGTGGTTAGTTTCCGCCCCATTAGCTCCACCGGTCTGAGATACTACTTAACGCAAACTTGTTTCAGCACACATGCTGTTGGGATGAAACAAACGGCGGGGAGGTCGGAAGGGGAAAACGATGAGAGAATACACAATGGAGAATATGATGGTTTAAGTGTAATTCCAAATCGGAGTATGTCAGCTATAGCCCACGGGCTTGACATAAACCATGTTTGTTCACAGCAGTCATATTTATGCCGTTGTCAAATAAAAGTGCAGAAAATGTTGCACTCTTTTGTGGACCATAAACACTTGAGTTAGGTGTTGGTCAGATCATCTGACGTAATGCGTGCATGTAACCAAACATATCCCGAGCTATGGCGGCCAAATATTTGAATGATTTACTTAACGAAATCAATGACATGCAGTTAAAAGCATTCGAAAGAAATGTCATTTGGTCGTATTGGACATTTTGTAGGTGTTTCGGGTTTCTCGCGGGTTTGTTGTGGAGGTGCATACTTCGAAGCGATGTTTTTTTTTTCTTTTTTGTTTGTTTGTTTGTTGTGTTTTGCAGTCTGATTGGCGTTGTTATAAAACAGCTGACCTCTGAATAGCTGCACCTCGCACGCACAAAAAAAACAACTTACGGTTTGGGTATAAAAAGTAGTTCAGTTCTCAAAATAAAAATGAGTGGGTGGAACAAGCATATCTAAGATAGGATAGATCATTGATCATTGTATTGGATTTAGGCATGTGCGAAGAGCTTGTGAACGAACCCCGCAACGGTAAATTTATTAGCCTTTCACAAGTGAGAGAATCCGTTACAAAGCTCCCACCCATGCTCTATCACAATTATAACATAAACACATATAGTCTTTTCTTACAGAGCCAAATACAGCGGAATAAACTCATTCTCGCGCTTCGATACTTCCCAATGTTGTGTCGTCGCTTTTGTATTGCATAGCAACGTTCGTTTCGCAAGTCCTCTTCAACGTCACTTTTGCTTATTAAGGCTGTATGTTCCTTTAAAAAAAAAGAAAACTTATAAGCTATAAATTTTATTTTTTTCCCCGCCATCATTAAAACGGCCTCGCAGCAATTTCTATTGTCGCGCAGCATTTATATTTTACTTTTTTTTTAACTTTCGAGAAAGGATTAAAAATTTTCTGGCGTATTAAGTGTACATAAAAGCAATACCGATACAGAAAACCTGTTGGCGTGCGAATGTCGTGAAATTTTTTCGAATAGTTCTAAAGCCATAACTTATATTCATGACCTTCGTGTGAATTCCACCTTGGTAGTCAAGGTCATTTCGTTAGCGATTCGCGAACTCCGGTCATTTCCTAGCATTTCTTTATATGGGAGGACATAATACATAACAGACCGCACCGCCGAAGACGCTGACTGTTACCCAACGGACTGATCAGTACCTAGCGCTCTCTTTGACATTATCTCTGTCCCAATATTAAAAGAGGTCATTAAAATTAAATGGCAACTCAAGTGCAATCTCGACTTTGCACCCCCAACCTTGGGTCATCCGATAACGCAGGTTATTATTGAAGTCCATTTCCGCGACTGATTTTTCAAAAGTAGGTAGGAAAAAACTTACTCGCTCCTGAAATTCCCATATTTTATTTTAACAAGTTCATTTTGGTCTATGGTCGAAGCGACCTGTCATGGTAACCATTTCCAGTGAGGGTGTTATTTGGTTGTAACTTCGGCGTCTGTAAAACTAATCCTAATGAACTTAAATCCCTATCTTGCTTGTACGCAGAATTGTATAGGATTAGCTTACGCACCAGCGCCCGTATTCAAAAACTTAGCTCAAACTCATATTCAAATTGAGTCCAAAACTTGAGTTTCAAACTCATTTTGGCATTTGCTCAAAATATGAGTTTGAGTTTTGCCTCATCGAACTCGACTGAGTGACAGGCTTTTTCTGTGGTCGGCGGGAGAAAACTTTTAAGTTGAGCGAAGCAAATCCGGTGAGCGTTCATACTGTAAATCTTCAGTACGAAAAGGGGGATAAAATTTGATGGTTACATTGTTATAAGCTTGGCTCGATGCTCCGGGGATTAGCAACTACATATCGCGCACATTAAATGGCGATGTTTGCTCATAGCTCCTACGATGTCTGGCGTAACGGGGAAATTATCACGCGCACTGCAAGCTTTGGGAGAAAAGCTGTGGATTCATGTGGCCACTCACTCCGCAGGGTGTGTCCTCGGCTTCTCTTGTCACCGGATACTTTGTTTCCTAAGACTTGTGTCTTTGACAAAAACCGTCCTCTGCTTATGACCTATACCTGCACTTTGTTCACAAGCGTCTTTCCAATGACACAAAAGCTAGACAAAGGTACAAAAGTAATTGCAGTATTTATAGATTCGCGATTCTTGGCAAAGGTAGTTCTTTTATACAATTGTTTTACAGTATGGTCCCACCAGGAGAAATTGTTTTGAATGGCAAGTGGACGAAGGGCGTTGCCCTGCGCAATACATTCACGACATCGATTTCCGCCAGATGTCTTCTGTATCGTCTCCCTTCCCCCCTTTTTAGATCGATACATCCTTACAAATCTTTCAAGTGGAGTGAAGGGAGAGGTGATTTATTTCAAGAAAATCTTCATGTTTTTCTTAGTAGTTCCGTGGGGTAGTGCAGCAAAAATATCGCTTGAAACCAAAAAAAAAAAAAAAAAAAACCTTTATAAAACGAAGAGCTAGAAATGTTCCTCCAGTATTCTGTGACTTTGTGCACAAAGCACTCTGTGACCGGTTGATGAATTTTGTGATGTTTGCTTGCATGTTAGTCGGTGGCTTAGGCAGGAACCCCAATCGCCCCCTCCCCCTAAAAAAACACACACACACACACACACAGGTAAAAAATCAACATCCCGAGCTCACTTCGTGAGTTTTTGAGATAAACTCAACGGTGTCCAAATAGCTAAACACAAGGAAGAGATAACGGCACCCAACTGCCTTGGGGGGAGGGAGGAGGGGGAAGACGTGAAAGATCCCACAGTACCGAGTCCGTTGGGTCAATAATTCCACGTGAGACAATTATGGAACAACTATATTCACCATGAATAAAGGCTCCAAAACCTTAATATATAATATTATAGAATACAAAAGAACAACTATTGAAAATGGTATGCCGATAACTGAACTCTGTTGTTGCGGGATAAGTTGTCACTACACAAGTTGTCATTAAACTAGAACCTCATTTCGCTTGCGAAATGTTAAACACTTGACAAAAATTCAAACGCAAAAATACTTCCTTCGATGGCTTATTTCTTCAATAATATATTGCAAACAACACAGCTTGAATACGTCTTATAAGCCGAGTAGTGTTTGGTTTTTGTTGACTTAATGTTATATTGACTGATCAGGCATACGCGGTGTTATCTATTTACGCAGTGAGAGCTCGCACAAATCTGGGCAACTGTGTGTTCTGTGATGCTCCGCATTTACTTGCAAAAAATACACTCTTTTCACATGGCGTTTTAACAAAGAAAACGAAATCGAAGACGAAAATAAAAAGTGACGTGCACATAGTCAGGTTAAGCTCTTCATAAGTCTTAAGTTTCATGGTCCTACGGCCCATAGTGTCAGAGAAGAAGAAGAAGAAGACATAAAAAATCGGAAAACTGTCAAGAAGAAAAAAAGGACGAGCGGCTGCTCTCACAAATTCATACAACCCTTGCAAGCCAAAGGCTTGTCAAGTGTTAATTAGCGTGCCCTGATTATCTTGGTTTCTTGAAAATATGCAAAAGTCTATCTTCAATATCGAATTTGGTCTCAGAAAGTAGCATTGTTACTTTGTTTGACGAGAGAATGGGATATAAAATTTACTTTAAGCAGTTCACGTGTATTTTTACGTCAAAATATAGAAGGTATTTGTAGCATTGAAACACCACATCATTGTATGGGCCCATCCAATGGCTGGGCTAAATCAATACAGAGGCTGTTGAAACAGCACATACAGTTTCTCCCCATGAAACACGACTCGGTAAAGTAAAACACAGCGCCTGGGGACTGGGAAATGTTTCAGTAAAACATTTTGTTTTATATTTAGATTTGGGTGATATTTTTTTCTTGTTAAAAATTGTTAATTGACGAAACAATGGCAATATTTTTCAGTAAGGGTTGTCGTCTGCTCGGGACCTCAGTACCACTAGTCCCGAAGTGGCGCTGAGGACTCAACAAATTTTTCATATGAACTCCGCCCCCATCTTTAATTGTGTCTTAAAATCACTGCTTCTTCCGCCCCCCGTCCCTGCCACCCCGTTAGGCGACGCCGTCAGGGGTGGCATTGAATCTTTTATCTTCTTGTATTCCCACCGCCCCGCCCCCTCCCCACCACCCAGTATATGTTTATCTCAATATCTTACAGTTTTTTCCATAAAATATATATAAATACACATGTCTATTCACAAATTGTTCAAGAAAAAAAGATGCAAAATTTCTCTTTTTGGCATATATATATATATATATATATATATATATATATATATATATATATATATATATATATATATATATATATATATATATATATATATATATATATATATATATATATATATATATATATATATATATATATATATATATATATATATATATATAACAGCGATATATATATGTTACAGTCAATGTTGGAAACCCACCATTTCACGAAATGGCAAACCGTGTTGGGTAAATTCGCGTAATGCCTAAAATCTTTTGCCGTTTCACGAAATAACCTAAAAGTTAGGTTATTTCACGAAATTACCTAAAAATCTTACATTTTATTTCACAAATTGGCAAACCAAGATCAGGCAAAATTGTGAAATAAACTTTTTTGCTCGAAATTACTTACAAACATTGTGTCTTTTATCTCTTTTATCTTTTATAATTGCAATAAGATTACTTCAGTTTCCAAATACAATTAGTACGTCATAGTTGGTTTGTTCCTTTAATTAATACATCACAGTTGATTGCAACTGATCACAAGCTTTTAACGCGATCATATTAACTGTAATTCATGGTAATGCACACAAGTGTTTCTGTTCCTTTTTGATTGATTTAATTGCTATTAGGATAAATTTCAGAACAACACATTGAACTGGGTTAAGATGATATACTCAGGAACTAGTCACCGATTTGCCGTTAACCTACACTGAAAAAGAGCATCCTATAACGTCTGCTTTTACCTACTATGGAATTAAGCCGTTTTCATGGATTGGCCATAATAAGGAAATTTTCTCAATATTGGTCCTCCAGAGAAGATATATTTTGATATAAATTTACCTGAAATCGGGACATTTTTATCAAATTCCTAAAAAATGGGAGAATGAAATGAAGATAAATACAAACAGGGGCTCTACAAAGTATTTGAACAGCACTAATCGGTCTTTATGCCAAAAGACCAATATTACTCGACTGTGGAGGAATTAAAAGCATGCGCCTTGAACAACGGCACAAAATGCAGGCGTGAATATTATATTCTCAACAAGTATGAAATTATTATCATTATAATAAATTTTGGTCATTATAACTCGGATAATATTTGAAAATTTCAATGTTTATTAAAATAGAATTGGAGTACAACGTTATTGGGATAGAACAGCTTTAATATTACTCTTAACCGATATTCTGCAGTTTTGTTCATGTTTTTGTCTCAAATGTAGGTTAAAACTTGGAAGATTTTCCTTTTTTCAATTTTCACATACGAAATTCTGCAATGCGGTGATGTGATATTCATATTGTTCATCTTGTGGTGTGAAACATTCTTGTAGGATTGATTGTATTACCCGTTTTTTATCAATAAACAATTCAAACTACTGTTTTTTTTATTCCTGTGATATTCTCTTGTTATAGATAACAGTTTGCCATTTCACGTAATGGCAAACCGAAAATTCAGGTAATTTCGTGAAATAACCGAATTTTTAGGTTATTTCGTGAAACGGCAAAAGATTTTAGGCATTACGCGAATTTACCCAACACGGTTTGCCATTTCGTGAAATGGTGGGTTTCCAACATTGACTGTAACATATATATATCTATCGCTGTTATTGGATGGGCCCATCCTACGAATGGGCTGTTTCAATACAACAGGATTTCCTATTAAACTAATTTTTCGTTTCTGCTGTATTAGAAAATTACTCATATCCATATTTGGTGATCAGTTATTTTTAATGCTAAATACACCTTAATAACTGCCAGATTACTGTTTAAAATGGTACGTTTTATTAACAGCATTGGATTTAAACTACTCCATACTGCATATAAATTAATCTCTTTTATTAACAAGAAGTCACACTTGTAGTTTTTAGCATATGTTTAGAATATATGTTCAAAATGTGAAAAATAATAGACAATTAAGAAACGAACACCCGTTTATATTGCAGACCATGTATTTTTAATGTATTTGGTATTTCAGTGTCAATTTCTTTTTATAACAAAGCGGATTTGACACAAACATATACAAATAATTCGTTCTAGTAAACAAGCCATCATCGATCCAAAATCGATTTCAGATCGATCCGACCAAACCGCAACAATAACTCATAGATCAACGTCTCACCAACGTACTCTTTGAGACGCCGTTAAAAAGACGTTGTATAAGCAACGTTATTTAGACGTTGCTTTTCGTCGCAACCAAAACGCAGTCATCTCTGATCAACGTCTTTGGTGCTTTTGGTTTGATTGACGTCGGACTCACAACCATAAAACAACCTCGTGTTATCGCTGACTGGAAATGGTAACCATGACAGATCACTTCGAATATAGACCGAAATGGGGTCGTAAAATACGAAAAAAATTTTTTAACGGGAAACTTTTTTCCCACTTAATCTTGAAAAATATTCATGAAAGTCGACTTAATACGTGTTCTGCATGACCGGAGGACCCAAGGGTGGGGATACTGGGACGGAGGGCTAACCTCACCATGACTGATGTCAGACGGTGATTCCCGATGTCTACACAAGGTAGCTTTCCCCACGTCTGTACGGCGTGAAAAAGACTCTGTTTTGACTTCTATTTGCACCTTGACGCAGCGTTTGCTACAACAAAATCTCGACGTTGATCCGACGCCGGATGCGACGTCCATCCAACTTTATCTATCGTTGCAACGTTTACTGGCTGTTATCTAAGTGGTTATTTATAGAATACCTAGTAACGTCCATGTTCATGTCTTTATTTTCGAACTTGTGCTGATAAATGGTATGTCCACATTCAAATCTGTGAAATTATCTGAAGAATTGTTATAAAAGAGCGCACTTCACTTCGACGTGTGCAAATAACCAAACTGGCTCATGTGCCTGTATTAAATAATGTCGCTCAAACTCAAAATTTGAGCTAAGTATGAGCTTCAGTCCTTCAATAAGTAAAACATCAGGACCCGTATTCAATAACTTTGCTCAAACTCATACTCAAATTGAACCTGAAATTTGAGTTTCAAACTTAGTTGAGCAATTGCTCAAAATATGAGCTTAAGCTCTTCAGCGTCGAAACTGCGCTTTACACTAGACTCTTTCTGTGACCAGTGGGAGAAACGTTTACGTGTGTAATTTAAAATGACTAAAATGAAGTACTTTAGACATTTTATGCGGAGAAAAATGTTCACTAGTTATAGTATTTGATTTTACTTAATTTTAAGCCACCGTCCAGTCTAGACTCATTTTGAGCTGAAGATTTACTTACTGAATGACTGAAGCTCATACTTAGCTCAAATTCTGAGTTTGAGTGCAAGTTCAAGTTTGAGCCATGTTATTGAATACGGGCACTGACACATATGCGTCATATTCTCTGCCGGCTTCCAGCGGTGTCGCTCTTCTTTTGTCAGTACAAAGTCGCTCTCTAATGTCGGGAGGTGGGAGGCTGATCCGTTGTTTTGGTTTCTGTTCCGTATTCTCGGGCAACTTCACGGATTTGAAATACCTTTTTTTTTTTCAAAAAATAAGAAAAGAAAAGGTATTTTCTCGGCATTTGGAATGTCCCTTTTTCGCAGATTTTGAAGATAAAGTAGAGTTTCTGAACTGAGACCACCATCAGGACCGAACAAAAGGGGTCGTAACTAAAAAGTGGTCTTATTTGCGAAGACCAGCTTTTACAGTGTTCGAAAACGATAACAGCAGGCTGCAAATGCGGCCTGAATTCGGAGGTGATACCCTTGATGAGGCCTGGTCCTTTCATGCTCTTGGCTTTGCCTTTTTCCGTTGGCTATAAATTTGATACTTCACTTATTAACAAAATTACTTCTTTTTATGGTTTGATAATATTATTTTGTTTTGACTTAGTTGTTTGTTTGTTTTTGGGAGCGGCTGTATTGTTAAATGACATCTATTTTTAGTTGTGTGTGTGTGTCATTTGTTTATTGATGGAGAATAGTGCAAGTGCATTATTAATCCAGTAAACAATGCGACGTCTGCACGTCGTTAGACTGACATCTGTCCAACAACAGGAAAAGACGTTGTTTTAACTTTTATAAACAACCAAACCCTACGAGATTATCTGACATCTGGTGGTAATATCTATCGACCCGCTTCCAACCTTTCCAAAACAAATTTATTCATTTTTTGTCGTTTCTAAACCCCAGCGCTTATCCAACGTCTTTTTTGTGCCGTTTGATACACAGCAAGGTAACAATAAAAACTAACTACGCCATCATATTATCGCCCACCCGAATTGACAGCCATGATAGGTCTTTTAGAAAAAAAGACATATGTTTTATTTCTTTTTTTATGTACAATAAACCATCCACGTTCATCCAAAATTAAAATTGTTACGTGACCTGGGAGACAATGCCACATTTTCGCTGGGTGGATGTTTTCAACATACAGTAATTTTTTTTATTAGTCCATGAATACCAACCAAAACACATTAAACATAGACACAATGATTTTCGCTTGCTTGTTTGTTGTTGCATACAAAACAAGAAACACTAAAATCATTCCTGCAAGATACCACGTACCCCTAAATCTAAAAAAAGGCATTTAACAGGACGATAAATTCTCCCTGCAATGAAAAACATATACATCTTGTGTTATATTGTGCATTGATATATTTACTTCTTGATTGTTGTTGTTGTTATTGTTGTTGTTTTTTTCTCTAGTTGCATATGTTGTAGAACTTCAACGCGCCCAGAAAGACGACGGTTTCACGGTGAGATTACTCTTTTGGAATGATAATCCTCTTTCAGTTTCTGCATTGGCTCCAAACAGTAGTGTAAAAGTGGGGGTTTAAAAACAGGAAGTGACGTCATAATGACGTCACGTGGTGTTTTGAAAGCCCCATGGGGTTTTTAAAACAGTGACGTCATATTGACGTCATATTAACGTCATATTGACGTCATATTGTTACCATATGGTTATCATATGGTTACCATATGGTTATCATATGGACGTCATAATGACGTCACGTGGTGTTTTGATAGCTCCATGGGGTTTTTAAAACAGTGACGTCATTTTGACGTGATCTAGACGTGTTATGGAGGTGATATGGAGGTGATATAGAGGTGATATGGAGGTGATATGAACGTCATATGAACGTCATATGAACGTCATATGAACGTCATAATGACGTAATATGGAGAGTGGGCGGCCATTCAAACGGGCGGCTATTCAAACGACCATTCAAACGGGCGGCCATTCAAACAACCATTCAAACGGGTGACCATTTTTTTTAAAGCATTTCCCACACTCTCATGCATACACATACATACTAACACCATGACACGATTAGCGCTTATTTCAGTATCAGTGGTGGGCTCTTAAAAGAGCCAGGAGATGTTAGTTTTTCTCCTGCTGCTGCCGGTCTCGGTTTAAAAGAATGTCACAATGTCCTGCACTGGCCTACTGCAATGTGTGAGCTGTTGCCCGTTGAACAAAAAGTGGTCCCCTCGCATGCCGCAGGTAAAGCACCTCACAGAGTAGCGGTCATTTAGCGCCAGCAGTTGAGTCCAGTGCGCCGCGCAGACCAGGCACATTTGATGGCCGCACTCAGACAGCACCCGGTCTGGGGAGATCATACACCCACATCCTGGGCAAATATCCAAGTCTTGCTGGAGGAAGAATCTCCCCCAGGCCGGGTACTCTTCTTCTTCCATCCGCGAAGGTATTGACTCCCCTAGCATCATCGTTCTAAAGAATGCTTCATCATAGTGACCAGCCTCTATATCTCTGAGCCTCTTTCCAATCGTGATTTGACGGTTGAACAGGACGGGCACGCACATGATGGATCCATGAACCGGGTCCGGCAGCAGCTGGAAGAAGTAGACTCTTTCTGGCGGTGTCGGTGTCGGTGTGACAGGCAGGTGAAGTTCTCTAACTTCAGCAATGGTGCGAGCATCATGTAACCCGAAGAAGCACTCCATGTTGACGGAAGCGAGTGTGAGCCCAAACTGAAATGAGCATGGGTTATATACCACCTGAAGTCAGGATCGGACCCCCCCCATGCAGTCGCCCTAAAGTCAGGACCCCCCCCCCCCTGCAGTCGACCTAAAGTCAGGACTCCCACCCCCTCCCAGCTAGCCGACCTAAACTCAGGACCCCCCCCCCCCTCCCGGGATAGCACAAAGTACTTGCATTAAGTAAGGACCCCCCCCCCATCAGCATATAATGCGAGGATGTTCGCTAGTAGTATATAAAGATGGGTTACAGCTGCATTATCCAACACAAGCAGCAAGATGTCGACAAGTCGTAAAATCACAGTGATGCGAAACGGCAAGGCAGTGACGCTAACGACTGAGTGTTAAAAGTGGTGGGGATGGTTGGAGTACCCAGGTCAACCACACAACTGCCCGGTGCACCACAATGCACCACGACATTACTGCTGCAAAACTTGCGGTGGACTGCTCTGGTACAAGTTTACTGCGAGATTGCCAGGACCGGAGCCATGCACGGACTGCTGGTGGTGTGGAGCAACGCTGAAAAACTTTGGCTACTATAACTTCCATCCGTTCAAGTGCTCGCGAAGACCGTTCTCCATGGAACAGTTTTACAGATACCAGTGCGACTGTGGCAATCCAACTTGTTGGTGAAGAGCCAACTCACTAACATCTTTCGGCCCTTCTAAGGGCCATCCTCTGCTGTGAAATAAAAACGCAAATTCTGTCTATGTATGAGTGTGTATAAAAGGGGTATGTCTGAGATTACATTTCAGCATTTCAGTTTCAGCAGTTGACGGAACAACAACCAGCTATGGTGAAAAGTGAAGAGCATGGGAAAAGAGCAAAGAGACAAAGGATGGAAGAAGATGACATTTGGCCATACGGTCAAGTTCAGTGTATGGAATGCAATGTGAAATTTCCATCTATGGATACTTATGAGACACATACATGCAGTAAAGCTGAGATGAAAGGAGCAAAGAGACAAAAGATGGATGAAGATGACATTTGGCCATACGGTCAAGTTCAGTGTATGGAATGCAATGTGAAATTTCCATCTATGGATACTTATGAGGCACATACATGCAGTAAAGCTGAGATGAAAGGAGCAAAGAGACAAAAGATGGATGAAGATGGCATTTGGCCATACGGTCAAGTTCAGTGTATGGAATGCAATGTAAAATTTCCATCTATGGATACTTATGAGGCACATGCATGCATACCAGCTGAGATGGACAATGTACCTCACGGAGAACACGTTTCAAAGAAACAAAAGACAGGACAAGTAGTGAGAGGTAGAAGGGTTAGTCTTGGTGAAAACGCGCAGGAAAAACGGTTTGAATCTGAGGATGGATCAGATTTACTGCTTGAAATGCGACAGCAAGAGAACCGTATCAAGACACATTTGTTGGAGACCTTAAACCATGGAATGAAATGGTACATTGTCGTGCATGCACGTTTCAAGAAACTGACAGCAAATGATGAAGGTGTTATGGTAGAACAAGTGGATAATGCATTTATCAGCAGTCCAACATATGCAGCATACAATCCAGCAGATATTGAGCAGGACCTGCCAGAAGCCTATAAAGAATTATTTACCAAGTTTGACGAACATGAGCGACAAGGCTCTGGCTGGGTATTGGATAACATACTGTACATTGAAGTACATACAGCTACGTTGATGCCTCTAGAAGCGAGTAGTTTTATTCCACTACCGAAGAAAGTGAAGAAAACAAGGGGTGTGATAAACATTAAGAATGATGATAACAAGTGTTTCTTATGGTCAGTATTGGCTTACCTTCACCCTTGACAACAACCCAAATCGCGTGAATCATTACAAACCATTTGAGAAGGAATTAAAGGTAGAGGGTATGACATTTCCGACACCAATTACTGACATTCCAAAGTTTGAAAAGGAGAACGATGTAGCCATCAACGTGTTTGGATACGAACAAGATGTAGTTGTTCCAATACAACTTAGTCGAAACGTCAGTGTCAGAGAAATCAACTTACTTCTGATTAGCAATGACAAGACGAGGCATTACTGCCTCATCAAGAATTTTAGCAGACTTATGTGTTATCGATCAAAGCATAAGGCTGCATATTTTTATTGTTTCAACTGTCTTCACGGGTTTGTACGACAAGATCTTTTAGATAAACATCGTGAAGTGTGTGACAAGAATGGAGCACAACGTTTATCATTTCCCAAGGAACCCTTCATCAAGTTCAGGAATGTGGCTAAACAACAGCGAGCACCCTTTGTGATTTATGCTGACTTTGAATGTTTCACGCAAAAGCATGAAGAAGGAGACAAGTATCAACATCATCGTCCAAACAGCTTTGCCTATGTGGTTGTGAGCCAGTACAACACACCTGCACAAGTCGTGTATCGAGGAGACAATGCTGTGAAAGTCTTTTTAGACCATATGGTGAATGAACGTGATCGTATTGTAAGTGGTTTAGAGCGACCAAAGGAAATGGTGATGACTCGTGAAGACAAAGAGAATTTCAAGAACGCTGTTGATTGCTACATTTGTCATGAACCTCTAGGAGCAGATCGTGTGAGAGATCATGACCACATCAATGGCAAATATCGTGGAGCAGCGCACAATGAATGCAACTTACAATTCCGACTTAGAAAAGATCAGCAAGGGGATAAAGATTCTTTTATCATTCCCGTATTTTTCCACAATTTGCGAGGCTATGACAGTCACCTGATCATGGAGGAAATTGGGAAATTCAAAGGTGAAACGATTACAGTCATTCCCAACACCATTGAGAAATATATTGCATTCACCCTGAGCAATCTGAAATTTACAGACAGCTTTCAGTTCATGAGTACCTCTCTACAGAAGTTGGTATCCAACCTTGCAGCAGAAGGGAAAGATAACTTCTACAACATGACCTCTCACATTCACGATAGTGATCAACAAGATTTGCTGCTGAGAAAGGGAGTGTACCCCTATGATTACGTGGACGAACCATCCAAGTTTGCTGAAACACAGCTACCATCAAAGGATAAGTTTTATAGTCAGCTTAGCGAAGAGGACATTAGCGATGAGGATTATGCGCATGCACAGAAGGTGTGGGATACATTTAACTGTACCACATTTGGTGAATACCACGACCTGTACCTGAAATCAGATGTGTTATTACTAGCTGACGTGTTTGAAAATTTTCGTCAAGTATGCCTCAACACGTATGAATTGGATTCTGCTCATTACTATACAGCACCAGGACTGTCGTGGGATGCAATGTTGAAAGCGACAAAGGTGAAGTTGGAATTGATCAATGACATTGACATGTACTAAATGGTTGAGCAAGTCATACGTGGAGGAATATCTGTGATCACACACAAGTATGCGAAAGCGAATAATCCCTACGTAGCAGATTACAATTCTGAGATACCAAACAACTATCTGATGTACCTCGACGCAAACAACCTGTATGGCTGGGCCATGTCACAAAGCATGCCACAAAGAGGATTTATGTGGGTGAGTGAGCCAGAATCCGTCAACTTCATGGATGTAGCTGAAGATGATGACATTGGATTCATTTTGGAAGTGGATTTAGAATACCCACATTCAATCCATGATCATCATAATCACTATCCAGTGGCTCCAGAACGGAAATGTGTCAAAGTTGAAGAATTGTCAGAGTACAGTCAGAAGCTGCGGAAAGATCTAAGCATGAAAGAGAAACCCAGTGAAAAGCTCATTCCTAACTTGTCTGACAAGAAGAAATATGTACTTCATTACAGGAATTTACAACAGTGCGTCTCACTGGGGTTGAAAGTCACTAAAGTACATCGCGCCATCATGTTTGAACAGGGCAAATGGTTGGCAAAATACTTTACCTTGAACACGGAAAAGAGAAAATTGGCTAAGAACCCGTTTGAGAAAGACTTCTTCAAACTGATGAACAACTCGGTGTTTGGCAAAACCATGGAAAATGTGAGAAAGCGAATCAATGTTGAACTTGTTCACAAGGAAAAGCGGTTCAAGAAACTTGTAGCCAAACCTTCTTTCCACAAATTCAAAATTTTCAACGAAGATTTGACCGCGGTACATTTACGCAAAGTGGATTTGCTTCTGGATAAACCCATTCAAGTTGGCTTCACCATTCTTGACCTCAGCAAAGTGCCTATGTTCAACTTTCATTACAACTACATCATGGTCAAGTATCCCAATGCCAAGTTGTTGTTCAGTGACACCGACAGTCTATGTTACGACATAGAAACGGAAGACATCTACAAGGATATGCAGCAAGATGCTGACCTGTTCGACACAAGTGACTATCCGCCAGATCACTTCCTACATTCCAACGTGAACAAAAAAGTGCTTGGGAAAATGAAGGATGAGACGGCAGGCGTCCCTATTGAAGAGTTTGTTGGACTCAGACCGAAAATGTACAGTTTATTGTGTGGCGGGAAAGAAAAACATACAGCTAAAGGCATCACTCGAGCTTGTCAAAGACGTATTAAACATGTGCAGTATAGAGACAGTTTGTTCAACCAAACTCAAACGATGGCTACAGGACACATTATTCGAAGTCATAGTCACCAGCTTTTCTCGGAGAAGATTAGGAAGGTAGCCCTCTCCCCATATGACGACAAGCGATATGTGCTGAATGATGCCTATTCCACTTTAGCGCATGGACATTACAAGGCTGTGGTATAAAAGGGGGAGGTCCTCCAACGGAAGAGTTATTTGAGGTGTGAACATCTAAGTGTTAACATGGAACGTGAAAGTCGTAAGAGATCTACAACTGATATGGATACTCTTGCAGATGCAGTTAAAGACTTAAAAGTGAAAAATCCTACCACTACCATCAAGAAATTGAAAGTGGAGACAGCACCAACACCACAGTCGTGGGATGGAATGCTTTCTCTAGGAAATGGAAAGTATATCAAGATTATGAAACAAAGCAATGAAGGAGTGGTAAACATTCGCAAGTACCTGAGAGATGAGGGGACTGGAAAAAACCGTCCAACGAAAAAGGGAATTTTGCTGACAATACCTGAATGGAAAATGCTGAAGAAGCAAGTGAAAGAAGTGGATAAAAGGCTTCGCAGACAAGAAGACAGCTCATAACAAGGTAAAAACATGAATGCACTCATGCTGAACGGTGGTGCTTACCTTACTGTAAATGATAGGAATGAAGTGATACTAGATTCTTAGAGAAGTTATCATCGGTTTAAACCTGAAGTGTGGAAAGACTTTAAAAACATACCACTTGAACCTGGGTTTAAACGTAGACTTGAAAATAAAGTGGAAGTGACGGTGGCTGAATATGATTCTAACATACGTGTAGAAATCCGTAGAAATCTTTTACAGGATTATCCAGAGGATTATAAGGGAGTTGTGCCAGATACACCATATACAGATTTGATTATCTTTGATATGAAGAACTGGCGCGCAGTCTTACGATTCCTAGAAGTGATGCAACATCCACTCTTCACCATCTTGCGAGCATAAAAAACGTCTTTGCAGACAAGGAGACAGCTCATAGTTCATCTGACTGTTGAACGAGATGGAAGACTTTTTATCGGAATATGAACCCATTACGCATGGATTCTCATATCTGAGAAACGTATATGATGACATCGTGCTAAAACATTTTGGAAAGTATATCATTCTATCAACTGACGAACAATCTGTGTTGAAAGACCATCTAGAGAAGCTGAGGATACCTGGCTTTCTCCTGAAACTCTCAGAGGATTTAGAAGTGCGTGTGACTGAGAACTATTTAGACGTGTTTGTACGATTTCGCCAATATGACGAGCTTACAAAATGCTACGACTACATCACCCTCAACACAGTGGAATGGCACGCTCTGTTACAAGCATTGGATTGGAAAGAACCTGACGCTTGAATTCAAAGAGGAAGGAGTGCAACTCATGCGAGGCACCAAGTCCATTGAACTGACGCATCCCATGTGTGTTATGGTGATGAACATTGACATGAATGATCATGGATATGAACTGAAACTGTCTGAACATGAAGATGTTAAAATAATAAAGTTTGGTAGTGGACAGTGTTATGCTAGTTTTCATAGCATTTACAAACGTGGGTGTAATGTCTATGATACATATATTAATTTAGATTGGTATGAATGGCATGTGTTTATTGATGTATTGAATGTATTTGTAAAATAATTGTGAAATGTAAATAATGTATAACACAATAAAAAAGAATGTTGTATAAAACTGTCTTGTTTATTTACAATATTCATAATACAATTCACAATTACCAACAACTTAACTAATGCAACTTAACTAATACAACATCAATAAAATAATGGTTTATAATGTCTATATACAAAATCCTTTACAACAAAATCACCATCACTTCTTCTTAATACATCAAGACTATGTCCTCGAGCTCTTTGAATTATATAATACACACAATAAAATCCACATGTAGAGGATATCGGTGTTTGTAATGGAACTGAATTATAAATGAAATTAAACTTTAAAAACTTATTCAAACGACTGTCTATAGGTAAAAGTCCATAAGAGTCAAAATATTCTGCAGGGTCTTCGTCATAATATACTGCCACCCAATGCTCTCCTGGCTCATCATGATCGTCTGTGTTGATGACATAGGCACCGCGTTGTAAAGATGGTAACTGGTCCATGGCAAACACACCTTGAAACAAGTCTTTTGTCGTGGCATCATGGGATAGGATGGCTTCTATCTGCTTCGTGTTCATGACTGGTAGTCGAATTGAATGCTACGGTTTGCACTTATTTCAACAATGTTATCAAATTCAGCATACACTATAACATTAACTGTATTTTGCAAGGCACCAGCAAAATTCATTTCTAGTCTCAAATTCCCATGTTTGATAAGGGCATAATGATCAGCACCATCATAATCAGGTGTGAAGTCAAAAGAAAACAAAGAATAACCTCTAGGCCAATCTTCCCGTTTTATAATGGAACTTTTCTCGCCATCCAATCTGTCAAAAGATTTGTAAAGAGTTTCAAAAGCATCAAGATATTTGCCTTGATTTATATCAAGCTTAAGAGGTTTGGATAGGACTGGTTCACCATCAGAGTAAAGCTGCATAAAGTTAAGATTAAAATGTTCAAAATTGTATGGATTTCTCAATACTGTTCCAGCAAAGGATTCATTATGAACCATTCCAATGACAATACGTTTTGGTAATTGGCCTAAAAAGATGCTATCTTTCACAAAAGATTGAAATCCAGTTGGAATAGCTAAAACTTTACATTCTTTTCTATTAACAATAAACTTAGCAAGACTTTTCATCAATGCATCTGCATGTCCCAACTGAATACCTGGACTAACCCTCACTTTGCGAATGGTTAAAAACGCTTCTCTCACTTCTACTTTAAAACCATTATTTGAAGCCATTAATACATATTCATCTTTTTGTCTATGTAAACGTAATTTCATACCAACACCATTGGGAAGATAACGATCCTGCTCAAACAAATCTACCCTTAAACCACCTGTAAGCATAAACTCACGGCTTAGACGTGTATACAAATAGCGATTATGTAAACCATTATTTCCTGTTTCAGCTATATCACCACCTTCAATATTTACATGAAAACCTGATACATATCTTTCATGATTAGGTCTTTTCACCTCATGAGTATTCATTGACCCGGCATTATCTTTAAAGATGAGACGCATAGAGCGCTCAGAATGGAGACTTTCTTCCGAGTCATGAATGAGATGAGATATGATGCTGGTATAACCATGGGTATTGTTACTATGTGATATCAAACGATCATTTAGAAATAATTCAATATTGGACCATAACCCATTAAACAAATCATTGATACATGACACGTTATCATCTACACCACACAGTGTTCCATCAGCCTTTACAATGCGACATACAATATGGAGTTTACTGTTCTTTAAATCTAGATATTCTTCTGTACTCGCAGGAATGTAGAATTCTATTGGAGCACCCTCTCTAATGGTAGTCATTGGTTGATAGTCTACATTATAACTTTTTTCTACAGCAGTTTGTGTTGGTGGTATGTGAAACCATTCTAATGGAGAAAGGCTACATTCACAAGAATGATTATGAATTAAAGACATGATTAAAAAATATCTTTCTTATGTTTTTTTGATGTTATCCGTTTAGCTGCCTTTCGCCTTCTGACACGTTTTGCTCGTTTCGGTCTCTTTTGTCCTCGTAACCCACCACCAAACATACGTTGTGCTACTCGACCTGTAACATCTTTCGCAATATCTTTTGCAGCCCTTTTAAGATGTGGTGCAACGATTTTAGCCCCTGTCTTAAGCAGTGGAATAGCTTTTCGAGCCAATGATCCCAGTATTGAACCAATACCATCTCCATATTGTATTCGCGCTCCTTTAAATCCTGGTAATTCTCCACCCACTTGACGAAGAAAATGGTTGCGATAAATAGATGGATTGTGTGTGTATGCTTTCATAATGCTTTTGGTCGAAAATGAAGTTTACAGATCACCTTTCCAGTTTGAAATGGAACATTATGGCCTGTGTCGTCCTTAATATTCATTTCTATCACGTCAAATTTGGATGTGTTTACAGGAACATAATGAGGTTCTCCATAAGTTTTCATGATAATGTCTCCATCATGTCCTTGTATTCCAACAGAACGTAGCAAAGGAACATAATAATCACCAACAACTTGTGGCTCACAAATACTACAGTACACATAAAGTGTATAAAATCCCTGTTTCACATCGGCTTTATGTTCAGCTGTACACGTTTCAGTATACCATTGATCTGGGATAAATCCTAAAATCTCAGCTAATCCAGTGGAGAATGACACTTCAAAACCGTAATTTAGAAATAGAAAAACACGTCGTCTAATTTTATCATACTTTATCTGAATAGCTTCTTTAAGGTCATCTTTCATAGAATTAGTTGCTTCTTTATTGACTGCCTGACATATCTCTTGTATGGATCTGTAGTAACCATAAGGAATATTGATTGTGTCAAGAACAACATTATTCAGTGGTTGTTGTCGATACTGAATAGAATAGTCCATTCCATGTCTCATGGTTGTCCATGTATGTGGATATTGAATTTCAGCTAAAGCCACTTCATATTTTCCGTTCAGATAGATGGTTCGAGGCATACGAATTTGATAATTCGAAGTCTTGTTGTTGGGATAATAGTTCATACTAGCATTGCTGGGTAAAGTAATGTAAAAACTTGTTGACTCCATGGCAGCTAAATCGTTTATGTGGTGTAGATAGACTAGATGTGTATATACATTACTTCATGTTTGCCACTCTTCATCCTCACTTTCTACATTGCTGTCTACATTATTGTCTAAATTGCTATCTACATGATCTAAATTGGTATCTACTACTTCTCCCTGACAACAAGCACTAACACACCAATTTTTACAGGAATAGTATTTTTATTTCCATTTTCTTTACAACAACAACACCATAGCTCTTTAATCCATGTAAAAAGTTTCCCATCCTTCTGGAAACAATCTTTGTTGACGTTGTTGTTGCTCTTTTGTAATATCTTCACGAGTTGTCTTTTTGCCAAAAACAGTTTTTGGAATATTAGCGTCTACAATTTCCTCAATAAACTGCTTCCAACCACGCGGTGGTTCTCGTCGTTCTTTTCTTTTTGTAGCAACCAATGCTTCTTTCAACAAATCAATAATGTTAGAATTTGTAATGACAGTACCTGTTTTTAAAACAAGTTCATTTTTATCTGTCCATCTCGTACCATATTTCTTAAGTTCTGCCAGAAGTTGTGTTAGTTTTACATGATAAATAGGTTGAAAATGGTTTAGAAACTGTTGAGACTTTTCTGATTTTTCTGCATTAGATGCTGTAACAGACTTTTGTCGTTGTTGTTGTGATTGAATTGTTCGTAAATGACGTCCAAGCACTTGAGACATTTCTATTGCTTTTTCACGAGTTCGTTTCCCACGTAAAAGTTTATTCACTTTCGTTTTGATTTCAACATCTTTTCCCTTCTTTTCTAACAACATTTTATATTCATATTCAGGAATGAGAACCATTTTCAAAGTATGTTTCATTTTAACAGCAACTGAGCTAACAAGGGTAATGCAAATTTAGCAATAGCTCCAATAAATTCTCCTTTCTGATTAACCAACTTCTTTTTTCTTCGAAGTGATATCTTCTTATTTGCCAATGTACGTAGGGTATGACGTTCACGCTTGAATAACTTATACCTTTTTGAGCTTAAGGGTAAATGTCCTCGCAATATATTCAAACAAATTTCAAACAAGCTAGTTAATTCCTCCTTAGTAGCTTGTTGTAGTAAGGATTTACGTCGTTTAGGCCCGCTGCGTGCAAGCAAGTGAAGGAAAGGTTGATTCGCTTGAATACGTTTAGACATCTTGGCTGCGAATGGTTAAGTGACTTGGTTCTTGTTCATACGCCACCTTATCAACATATACGTAATGTGTATCTTTTGGTAAAATGCCTGTACGAATACGTAGTTGATCATTTGTCTTCGGCTTCAAATCAATGAATAAATAGCCGTGAGGTTTGCTGGTAGCATCTTGATAGGCTTCTATGAGAAATTGAGATTTTCCAGGATACATTTGTCGCGCTAATGTACTTATTTGTTGACTGTCTCTAGGATTTTTAAACAGAATGATGTAATGTGTATTCAAACTAATATTACGCATTTCTCTACCATGATGAAACAAATTATGCACAATAAAAATAATGCTTAGATTTTGATGACTGCTGCCAACACTAAATAGACGTGTCATGCGTTCATCACTATGACATTTGGTCATTAAGTCATCAATGATGAGTAAGTTTGGTTTTTTCGGGTTAAAACGCTCTTCAATGTTATCTGGAATGCCTTGGTAAAATTGCACACCTTTCATTCCCTTATACAAAGGCTGATCTGCTGCATAGAGCCATTAAATGGTTTTTGGAGAGGGTTTAATTAACTTTTGTTCTAGAATTTCTCTAACTAGAGAAGTTTTACCACTGCCTGTAGGTCCAGAGACCAAACACGTGAATGGATGCTTCATTTTCGAATATCTGTTTCTTTCACCCAACTGTTAAACTTCTTTGGCCAACCTAACCACTTCACAAATAATTCTTTAACACCTCGTCTTTTTCGTGTTTTCAAGACCTTTTCAATTCTGTAGACTGATTCAATATCTTTTGTCACTTTCTGCAGTTCTTCTTCATAAAAATGTCCGTCAATATCTTCATCCAAAAAGTCTTTCACACGATACAAGTGTATTCCTTGCTTCTTACAACGATGTGTGATAATGAACACTTCTTGCGTCCACTTTATATGATAATCCCGTTGAAATACATATTTCATGTGAGAAATGCGAACCTGATCACCAATTTTAAATTTGTAGGGTTTTTTCTTCTTTGGTTTTAATTTCAATTTGTCTACATACATATACTTCCACACTTTCGATTCTATGTCTTTACGAATATCTGCAGGAGCATACTTATTAGGGAGGGAGCCATGAGGTCTATGGTTATAATTATACACTAAGTCTGGAAGGATGTCCATATATCGATACGTTTGATTATGAAGGAAATATCGATACATCATTCCCTTTAGAGTACGAATGACTCTCTCAGCAAAGTTAGCTTTGGTTTCATTCTTTGTCGTATAGGCATGTATTCCCTCCTTCTTCAAAAATGCTTTTACCCATCTGTTTTTAAATTCAGTTCCTTTATCCGACCTTAGAGTTCGTGGTCTTCGTTGTGTTTCGTGAAAAATCTTTTGAAAGGCTTCTATGACGCTGGTATGTGATTTATTAGGCATTGGCTGCACCCACAAATATTTGGAAAACACATCAATGACAACTAATAAAAAGTGGGTGTCATCATTATAGGAAGCTATGTTTCCCATGTCAGCTAAATCAATATCCCACATGTCATCAATTCCACGTGTAATGACACGTTGTCTTTTAAACCTGTATTTTACAGGTTGTAGTAAACTGAAGGCATCTTGATCCTGTAACCATTTCTTCACTTGTGAATGAGTGACTGGTTGATCATGTTTTTTTAATATGTGATAAAGTTTATAAGGACCAGCAAATGCCCCGGGTTGACCAGGTTTAAAGTAAATATTGGTTAAGTAGTCTTTCCACGTCGACATGTTAACACTAAATGATCAACACTTGTTAACATATCTTGCATTTTATTTTATCAACACATCTTGCATTTTATCAACACATCTTAAATTTTATCAACATATCTTAAATTTTATAAAAGCTCAATCAACATATCTTACAAATCAAGTATTGATACAATGGTGTGAATAATTGGAGTCCATTGATCTTCAATGAACATTAACCAACAACTTAATTCATCAAATGTGATAGCATCTACACCATATTTTTCACAGCGTTGATTTGCATTATCTAACACTTTATCTAAATGAATGTAATATTTAGCTTCATTCCAATATGTATAGACACATGCAGAATGACAAGTATGTTCTGAACACTCTTCATTTTGACAAGCAGGACATACTAAACATGCAAACTTTTTTACAGCTAATAACATTTCTTCACAATATGTCTTTTGCACAATATATTGTCTCAATGTAATGTCTGTCATTATACTGCAATGTAGATTAACCACTCTCTCACTTCATCAAACAGTCTTGGATCAAATCGAGCGAAGTGATATGCTGCTTCCACATCAAACTCCTCAGCTCCGTCAATGTTTGAAAACATACACTCTTTGATGAAATCCTCACGTAAGTTTGGTACACTTAACGTGGAATGCGCAAGTTCCCAATAAATGTCAAAGTGTTGCAGTTGTTGTTGAATAGATCCAAAACGCGCCAGTTCACTTATCATGTAGTCCACATACTTGTCCTTGAAACACGTTTCTACATCCATCTTTCACATATCCATATAACACGTCTGCACACTTTGACGGTTGGCAAACAAATGACTCTCAGTCTTACTCCGCAGAAACAGTTAGTGAGCCGCACTTGTTGCAGAAGTTGTCTGGTTCACACAACTTGCAATTGTACTTGTGGCAGTGACAATCATAATCCTCAGCATATCCGTAAGCACCACAATATTCACAGGTAAGTCCAAGTTGATTTTGCACATCCATATTCTCCAATTGAACTTCAGCCAGTCTTTTCTTAGATAACTTTGACACTTTCATCCGATTGTCCTTTTGTAGCTTGATAGGAGTTTTCTTACCATGACATTCCGTGCATGGCAATAAGGTTGAGTTAATGTTATCCATCTCCTGAAGCAATGTCTCCCATTCACCATCATTCATGTTGATGTAAAACTTGTATTCTTTCCCGTCAAACAGTGATGCTTGCACAAAACTCACATAGCGCATGTCCAAGTATGAAATGACTTCAAGCCATTTCGTTTGCGTTAAGTACAGTTTGAAGCCAGTGTCACGTAATCTTGGTAAGTTCAGACACACAATCTTCCACAAGGATGGTGATAAAGCAAGCCATCTCTCTCCACGTTTGATTCGAATAAATAATCCAAATTGTCCATGCTCCACAGTAATTGTTAAGTTTGCACTAATTTTAAAGCTGCTTGTCTTCTCCATGGCTGCGCGTCGAATGATGACTGCACTTGACACCTCACTCCTTTTATATGGACATTACATGTATGTTTTCATGAGATGTTTGCAAAATCGCGGAGTGATCTCGTTGAAACCATCCAGAAAGGCTGTTGGTAAACCGTCTGTTAGAGATTGTCTCATGACGATCACTAAAAAATCGCTTTATCACGAGTTTGATTGGTGGATATCAAATCTTTTCGAACAGATGTCTTAATTTTGGGACCCAAAAAGTAATTACTGCGCGCGTAGAATTACTGCATGTCAATGCAAATTCTGTAATTTATTTTCAGAATAATAAAAACCACGTGCAGAAAATGGTAGTGACCTGGATAACATAAATATAGTGTTTCGAGAAAGAATTAAAACTTTTCTGGCGTATTAAGTGTACAATAAAAGCAATAGCGAAGCAGAAAAGCTGTTGGCGCGCGAATGTCGTTAGATTTTTTTAATAGTTTTACCGCCATAGCTTATATTCATGACCTTCGTGTGGATTCCACCTTGGTAGTCAAGGTCATTGAGAACTCCGCTCACTTCTTAACATTTCTTTATATGAGAGGGCATACCACGTAACAGACCGCAACGCCGAAGATGCTGGCTGTTACCCAACGAACTGATCAGTACCTAGCGCTGCCTTTGATATTATCTCTGTCCCAATTTTAAAAGACGTCATTAAAATTAAATGGCAACTCAAGCGCAGTCTCGGCCTTGCACCCCCAACCTTGGGTCATCCGATAACGCAGGTTATCATTGAAGTTGACTTTCATAACTGTTTTTCAAAAGTAGGTGGGAAAAACATGCGCGCTCCTGAAATTCCTATATTTTATTTTAACAAGTTCATTTTGGTCTATAGTCGAAGCGACCTGTCATGGTTACCATTTCCAGTGAGGGTGTTATTTGGTTGTGGCTTTGGCGTCTATACAACTAATCCTGGTGAACTTAAATCCCCATCTTGCTTGTACGCTGAATTGCACAGCGCCCGTATTCAAAAACTTAGCTCAAACTCATACTCAAATTGAGTCTAAAACTTGAGTTTCAAACTCACTTGGGCATTTGCTCAAAGTATGAGTTTGAGTTTTGCCTCGTCGAAACTCGGATGATTGATAGGCTTTTTCTGTGGTCGGCGGGAGAACACTTTGCTTGCATAGTTAAAAACTTATTAAAATAAAGCACTTTAGATATGTTATGGAGAGAAACAAAAGGTCACTAATTATTTTATGTGACTTTACTCAATTTCAAGCCACTTCCATGCTGGCTCAAAGGTAGCCTGAGTCTAGACTCATTCTGAGCCTAAGCTTTGCTTATCGAATGAGTGAACCTCATACTTTGCTCAAATTTTGAGTTTGAGGAGCCACGTTATTGAATGCGGGAGCAGAACACAGGAATTTTAAGTTGAGCGAAGCAAATTCGGTGAGCGTTCATACTGTAAATCCTCAGTATGAAAAGGGGGCATAAAATTTGATGGTTACATTGCTATATAAGCTTGGCTCCACGCTCCTGGGATTAGAAACTACATATCGCGCACATTAAATGGCGATGTTTGCTCATAGCTCCTATGATGTCTGGCGTAACGGGGAAATTATCACGCGCACTGCAAGCTGTGGGAGAAAAGCTGTGGATTCATGTGACCACTCATTCCGCAGGGTGTGTCCTCGGCTTCTCTTGTCACCGGATACTTTGTTTCCTAAGACTTGTGTCTTTGACAAAAACCGTCCTCTGCTTATGAACTGTGCCTGCACTTTGTTCACAAGCGTCTTTCCAATGACATAAAAGGCTAGACAAATGTACAAAAGTAATTGCAGTATTGATAGATTCGCGATTCTTGGCATAGGTAAATCTTTTATACAATTGTTTTACAGTATGGTCCCACCAGGAGAAATTGTTTTGAATAGCAAGTGGACGAAGGGCGTTGCCCTGCGCAATACATTCACGAGATCGATTTCCGCCAGATGTCGTCAGAATCGTCTCCCATCCCCCCTTTTTAGATCGATACATCCTTACAAATCTTTCAAGTGGAGTGAAGGGAGAGGACATTTATTTCAAGAAAATCTTCATGCTTTTCTTAGTAGTTCCGTGGGGGAGTGCATCAAAAACATCGCTTGAATTATATAACGAAGAGCCAGAAATGTCCCTCCAGTATTCTGTGACTTTGTGCACAAAGCACTCTGTGACCCAAGATGGTTGATGAATTTTGTGATGTTTGCTTGCATGTTAGTCGGTGGCTTAGGCAGGAACCCCAATCGCCTCCCCCCCCCCCACTCTAAAAAAAACACACACACATACACAGGTAAAAAATCAACATCCCGAGCTCACTTCGTGAGTTTTTTAGATAAACTCAAAGGTGTCCAAATAGCTAAACACAAGGAAGAGATAACGGCACCCAACTGCCTTGGGGGCGGGGGGGGGGGGGTGGGAGGGAGGAGGGGAGACGTGAAAGATCCCACAGTACTGAGTCCATTGGGCCAATAATTCCACGTGAGACAATTATGGAACAACTATATTCACCATGAATAAAGGCTCCAAAACCTTAATATAAAATAATATAGAATACAAAAGAAAAACATTTGAAAATAGTATGCCGATAACTGACCTCTGTTGTTGCCGGGTAAGTTGTCACTACACAAGTTGTTATTAAACTAGAACGTCATTTCGCTAGCGAAATGGTAAACACTTGACAAAAATTAAAACGCAAAAATACTTCCTTCAATGGCTTATTTCTTGAATAATATATTGCAAACAACACAGCTCGAATACGTCTTATAAGCCGAGTAGTGTTTGGTTTTTGTTGACTTAATGTTTTATTGACTGATAAGGCATACACGGTGTTATCTATTTAGGCAGTGAGAGCTCGCACAAAGCTGGGCAACCGTGTGTTCTGTGATGTACGTTAAATACTCCACATTTACTTGCAAAAAATACACTCTTTTCACATGGCGTTTTAACAAAGAAAACGAAATCGAAGACGAAAATAAAAAGTGACATGCACATGTTCAGATCAAGCTCTTCGTAAGTCCTAAGTTTCATGGTCGTAGGGCCCATAGTGTCAGAGAAGAAGAAGAAACAAAAAATCAGAAAACTGTCAAGAAGAAAAAAAGGACGAACGGAACGAAAGGAGGACGAAATTCATACAACCCTTGCAAGCCAAAGGCGTGTCCTGATTGTCTTGGTTTCTTGAAAATATACAAAAGTATATCTTCAATATCGAATCTGGTCTCAAAAAGTAGCATTGTTACTTTGTTTGACGAGAGAATGGGATATAAAATTTACTTTAAGCAGTTCACGTGTATTTTACGTCAAAATACAGCAGGTATTTCCTATTCAAATAATTTCTCGTTTCTACTGAATTAGAAAAATACTCATGTCCATATTTGGTGATCAGTTATTTTTTAATGCTAAATACACATAAATAACTGCCGGATTACTGTTTAAAATGGTTCGTTTTATTAATGGTATTGCATTTAAGCTACTGCATACCGTATATAAATTAATCTTTTTTATTAACAAGAAGTCACACATGTAGTTTTTAGCATATGTTTAGAATATATGTTCTAAATGTGAAAAATAATAGACAATTAAGAAACGAACACCCGTTTATTGTGCAGACCATGTATTTTTAATGTATTTGGTATTTCAGTGTCAATTTCTTTTTATAACAAAGCGGATTTAATACAAACATATACAAATAATTCGTTCCTGTAAACAAGCCATCATCGATCCAAAATCGATTTCAGATCGATCCGACCAAACCGCAACAATAACTCATAGATCAACGTCTCACCAACGTACTCTTTGAGACACCGTTAAAAAGACGTTGTATAAGCAACGTTATTTAGACGTTGCTTTTCGTCGCAACCAAAACGCAGCCATCTCTGATCAACGTCTTTGGTGCATTTGGTTGGATTGACGTCGGACTCACAACCATAAAACAACCTCGTGTTATCGCTGACTGGAAATGGTAACCATGACAGATCACTTCGAATAATAGACCGAAATGGGGTCGTAAAATACGAAAAAAATTTTTTAACGGGAAAGTTTTTTCCCACTTAATCTTGAAAAATATTCATGAAAATCGACTTAATACGTGTTCTGCATGACCGGAGGACCCAAGGGTGGGGATACTGGGACGGAGGGCTAACCTCACCATGACTGATGTCAGACGGTGATTCCCGATGTCTACACAAGGTAGCTTTCCCCACGTCTGTACGGCGTGAAAAAGACTCTGTTTGACTTCTATTTGCACCTTGACGCAGCGTTTGCTACAACCAAATCTCGACGTTGATCCGACGCCGGATGCGACGTCCATCCAACTTTATCTATCGTTGCAACGTTTACTGGCTGTTATCTAAGTGGTAATTTATAGAATACCTAGTAACGTCCTTGTTCATGTCTTTATTTTCGAACTTGTGCTGATAAATGGTATGTCCACATTCAAATCTGTGAAATTATCTGAAGAATTGTTATAAAAGAGCGCACTTCACTTCGACATGTGCAAATAACCAAACTGGCTCATGTGCCTGTATTAAATAATGTCGCTCAAACTCAAAATTTGAGCTAAGTATGAGCTTCAGTCCTTCAATAAGTAAAACATCAGGGCCCGTATTCAATAACTTTGCTCAAACTCATACTCAAATTGAACCTGAAATTTGAGTTTCAAACTTAGTTGAGCAATTGCTCAAAATATGAGCTTAAGCTCTTCAGCGTCGAAACTGCGCTTTACACTAGACTCTTTCTGTGACCAGTGGGAGAAACGTTTACGTGTGTAATTTAAAATGACTAAAATGAAGTACTTTAGACATTTTATGCGGAGAAAAATGTTCAATAGTTATAGTATTTGATTTTACTTAATTTTAAGCCACCGTCCAGTCTAGACTCATTTTGAGCTGCAGTTTTACTTATTGAATGACTGAAGCTCATACTTAGCTCAAATCCTGAGTTTGAGTGCAAGTTTAAGTTTGAGCCATGTTATTGAATACGAGCACTGACACATATGCGTCATATCTCTGCCGGCTTCCAGCGGTGTCGCTCTTCTTTTGTCAGTACAAAGTCGCTCTCCAATGTCGGGAGGTGAGAGGCTGATCCGTTGTTTTGGTTTCCATTCCGTATTCTCTGGCAGCTTCACGGATTTGAAATACCTTTTCTTCCAAAAAAAGAAGGTATTTTCTCGGCATTTGGAATATCCCTTTTTCGCAGATTTTGAAGATAAAGTAGAGTTTCTGAGCTGAGACCACCATCAGGACCGAACAAAAGGGGTCGTAACTAAGAAGTGGTCTTATTTGCGAAGACCAGCTTTTACAGTGTTCGAAAACGATAACAGCAGGCTGCAAATGCGGCCTGAATTCGGAGGTGATACCCTTTATGAGGCCTGGTCCTTTCATGCTCTTGGCTTTGCCTTTTTCCGTTGACTATAAATTTGATACTTCACTTATTAACAACATTACTTCTTTTTATGGTTTGATAATATTTTTTTTTTGCTTACTTGTTTGTTTGTTTTTGGGAGCGGTTGTATTGTTAAATGACATCTATTTTAGTTGTGTGTGTGTGTCTCTTGTTTATTGATGGAGAATAGTGCAAGTGCATTATTAATTCAGTAAACAATGCACGTCGTTAGACTGACATCTGTCCAACAACAGGAAAAGACGTTGTTTTAACTTTTATAAACAACCAAACCCTACGAGATTATCTGACATCTGGTGGTAATATCTATCGACCCGCTTCCAACCTTTCCAAAACAAATTTATTTCTTGTCCTTTCTAAACCCCAACGCTTATCCAACGTCTTTTTGTGCCGTTTGATAGACGGCTAGGTGACAATAAAAACTAACAACGCCATCATATTATCGCCCACCCGAATTGACAGCCATGATGGGGCTTTTAGAAAAAAAAAGACATATGTTTTATTTCTTTTTTTATGTACAATAAACCATCCACGTTCATCCAACATTGTTACGTGACCTGGGAGACAATGCCACATTTTCGCTGGGTGGATGTTTTCAACATACAGTAATTTTGTTTATTGGTCCATGAATACCAACCAAAACACATTAAACATAGACACAATGATTTTCGCTTGTTTGTTTGTTGTTGCATACAAAACAAGGAACACTAAAATCATTCCTGCAAGATACCACGTACCCCTAAACCTAAATAAGGCATTATAACAGGACGATAAATTCTCCCTGCAATGGAAAACATGTACATCTTGTGTTATATTGGGCACTGATATATTTACTTCTTGATTGTTGTTGTTGTTATATTTGTTGTTCATTTTCTCCAGTTGCATATGTTGTAGAGCTTCAACGTGCCCAGAAAGACGACGGTTTCACGGTGAAATCAATCCTTTGGAACGGTAATCCTCTTTCAGTTTCTGCATTGCCTCCAAACCCTGAGACAACATATCGTTTGTTTTTAGTGACAGAGAACGGTCACCCTTCTAGGTTATTATCGGGCCCAACGCTGTTTTAATTCGCAGTAAATGGAAAAGTTCTGAAGTTCTAGGCCATCACTAATTGCTCGGACCAGTAGAGAGGGTCGATGCCACGCCAGTGGACAGAGGACACCACCCACGCACCCGCTGGTTTCCGTGCGTGTCCATGACTTTTTTGAACGACCTCTAAACGCGGAGTACTAATTATGAAATAATAACTCCAGTTCTAGCCAAATGCGGAGTGAAATTCTGAAAGAACCCCCTTTTTGTGGGAAACACGAATTACTAAATGAAAATTATACCATCTTTTAAACGGCATTGGTACTCCGCGCGGACCACGTCTGGACTCAAAATTAGACCCCTTTCTCTTCGTTTTCTTTTTTCTTTTCTTTTTTTTTTTTTGCGGACACACTTGGTAACACATTTCATACAAAGTGTGTCAGTCGGGGGAGGGGAGGGGGGACGCGGGGTGCTGGGTCTTGACTACTCGTTAGCAAACAAATCTAAAGTATATCTCCACGCCTAAAAACAAATATCATAATACGCCTCATCTGACATTTTCATGCGTAATTTGGACAACTGGTATGGCTTATCCTTAACGCCAATTCACACCTTCTTGCTCGCAGTGCTAATATTCACTGGGATTTGTTTTTATCGTCCAACTATGACGTTTTGAAAGGACCTTAGCCCCTCATGCAAAGCTTCACGTTACGGTGTTAGATATATTAGTCGACCTAAAGATAACTCGAAAATTAGCTGTTCTTTGAGTAAACATAAGTTTGAACATTTTGTATTGTGTTATTTTACAATACGACTGTATATAAACAGTTGCTATTTTGGGTTTCACACAAAACCTGTTGACACATTAAGTGCTCAAAAATATAAAAAGAAAGAAAATAGATTGAACGTTAAAGTATCAATGGTCTGGTTATTATAGTAGAAAAATACTAATAAGTCTGTCGATAAACATGGGTATCTCTAGCAAGCAATGAGGATATCTCCGATCGCGAATCCCTCTGCGAGGACGAGTAAGTGCACCTTGATATTAAGCTATTTTTTTTCGTTTAAAGAAAAGCAATATTATTATGGGTCTAGCGTTTACAATATAAAACAGTAACTCATGGTCTTCGAAATTTGTATTTCTATCAAATTTAGTTAATATTTAAGTGTGTTTTGTTTTGTGGGGTTTTCTCCGTGCCAGTATTGTATTACTGCTTCTGTCTCAGAGCAATTTTGTTACGTAAATCAGAACGGGCCTCGTCACAAAGGCTTCTCCAGCATCACGCCGGCCTATACCTATGACGTTGTTGTCCAAGAGCCAACCTCTACGGCGGTCGATCCGTTGTGCATAACACTTTGTTTACTCCACAGACCAACCGGGGATTCCACAAAAATAACGCTCATGAAAGTGAGGAACTATTTCTTAAAATGTTGATCCGCTCTGTGTTTATACATAACAGATAGATCTCTCAGAGGTCATCTGTTTTATAACAACGATACTTATGGCGTTTGTGTGACGTTGTGTGTAAGCTCTTTGTTCCGTTGCCCCCACTGTGGATCCGCGAAAATGGTACTCATTGAAAGACAGGAGCTACAATTTAAACATACTTAGGGGAAAACATGCAGGTCTCTCCAGAGGTTAGCTTTTAAATAGGAACGGTTCGTGTGAATGTTTCCAACGAAGCTTTGAGCTTGGTTAGAGAACCCAAAATTGACTTACCATTTCCTTATATGAAAGTGCATTGCCACATGGTGACTATGTTAGGATTCAGTTTTATAAAAAAAACTGTTGGAAATTTAAAAAATAAATAAATAAAATGAAGGGATAAACAAGATACAGATGACTTTAAAGTTCCATTCCTTCGTTGATTGATTGATGTCCATGAACACACCATCTGAACTCCAAATTGCACGTGCATCTCTTTTTATGCTTATTTAGACTGAAGTTCACAGCAGGTTTAAAAACAATAAGTCAAATTCGCAGTGTTTTCTCTTTGCTGTAGCTTCTTTTTTCTGGGGGGGGGGGGGGGGTGGGGGAGTTCGGAAGAGACAAATGCTGAGTTGAAGTCGGGCATCCGTGTTAAGCATTGCGTCATTCTAAAACTATCTAAGTATTCATAGCACAAAAACACGTCTGATAAAAAAGCATTTCGGGATGTTTCGGGAAGAAACGTTTATGATAATTTAAGTGTCGTGCAAGCACTATGTACCAGTTATATCCGCCAAACTAACAGGACACTAAGTAACAGACCACGTTCAGTACAAATCCCGGGCTCGTAGAATTCTATGAGTGCAAGTCCGCATTTGAGGTCTTTTTTTTTTCTTTGCTTTTACCGCCTCGTGAACGACGACACTTGTTTTCTCGCCAAATGTTAATCAAGCCCAGTACAACTAACACTTCCTGTTTGGTGTTTACAAAAGGTCAGTGTAAAGTTTTAATTTTAAACAAAACACGGCCAGCCTGTTGTGACTGACCCGTGAAGAAACGAGGAGTAAAGCAAACTTCGAGTTTCGAGCCGTAGTCATCAGAGCCAATGCTCTGTTTGGGGGTAACGCAGCCCCGGGGTCCTCCGAACGTCTATAGGAGCGGCTCCGCAAGTACGAAATGCGCAATGACATCGCTACCCTCGGGTAGTAGTTTTCTGCGTTGGTTAAAAAGATTATCGATTGTTTCATAACAACCCTTTTATTGCCTTGGACTAAATATCTTAAAAGCTGTCAATGGCCAATCAAAAGGCCTTCTCCACATCCCTGACATCGGACTGATCCTGTTGCATCAGTAAAGCAGCCGGCGTCAGTCAGTACGCATGTACTTTCATTTAAAATGCTTCTCCTCAAGTTCCTTACATTGATTGATTGATTGGGTTTGCGTTCAAAATTTGCTGTGAACATACAAACGAGGTCCAGAATGGAATAATAACGATTTGACGATCCTCCTAAAATTGGGAAAATTTGAATTACATAATTTTTTCAATATTCTTCTCATGGATGATGTTTATATCGAATGCCTTCCAGTCTGATGTAAAAACTCGTCTACGATAATAAGTACTTTTAAGCGACACAGAAAATAGTAAAAATGTCGTCTTTTTTCTTCTTTTTTTTGGGGGGGGGGATTTTTTTTAGCACAGCCATATTCAAGTTTTTATAAGAATTATCTTAACCTCTCTCTTTTTTTAAATTAAAACTTCTTATTCTACAGCAGTTTTGAACGGATTATTTTCGATTAGATATCAGTGTTCTCTTAAAATATGTTTGTTGGTGAGCAGTATGAATTTGGCAAAGTCGCGACATTTATTTATTTATTCATTTGGAAAACTTCTTGGAATGCTTTTTCCTCTTGGTGTTGGTGTTTACATTTCCCAATCTGGCGTCTATGATAACGATATTTTACCGCACTTATTTCGTTAAATGAGTGAAAAAATAGCGGATGATGTTACTAACTGTACCTCGTCGAAGGATCTTGTCTAGTTATTCCATCGTTGTCTCGAGTGATCTGATTGTGATAACTTACCAGGTTATTATTTAACCTAGAGTGACAAGGTAGAACTTTCACTTCGGTTTCAATCTGATGTGACTGTTACAGAATAATTTATCAAAAGGGTGTGTTTTTTACCGAGTTGTAGATGGTGACAATGTCCTTGGAAATCCTTATTTAAAAAAAAAAGCAATAAAAAAAACTAAGTCGTAGAAATATCTAAAAAACATGTACATCTGTATTCTTGTAACATTGACTATGGCTAAAGTTGGTGATCAGCAAAACGGCAACAATGGAATGCATTTAGGAAGGATAAGGTCCTGCATGTGCTCACGGTAGGTTGGTTGACAAGGTGAGTGAATGTTTACATCAGTTTCTTCACCAAACAACAAACTACATTTCAATGCGTAGATCTTCGCTGAAATCAATTTATTTCTGAGGACGGGAGCGAAGGGGGGGGGGGATCTCTGTACAGATTGCATGTATATACTCATGGGGGAGGGAGGGACTGTCTGCGGGTGTAGTAAAAAATCTAGAGGCCTTTTCCCAGCAGTTGCCAAAATGGGGTAGGGGCTTTTCTCATTGGGCGTTTTCTCCTCGAGGATTTTCGTCGTCGAGCAAATGGTTGTAACACTTCGACCGTAGCTTCTGTTAAAAATGGCGCTTTCTTCCCCTTCCACATCGAAAAGTTTAATCCGCCACTGTTTATTGTGTAATGTTTGTCGAATGTAGCGGAAAATTGACGTGTTAAAAAAAATTAGCCGTTCTATTAACAGAGACCCACTTTCGGAAAGAAATAATAAATGTTGGTTTTGAAACAAAAGCAGTTCAATTTCAAACACTAGAGACCTTTTGTAAGCAGTAGAAAGTTTTTATTTTAATCCTATTCGATTCTTCTTGTGCAATCTTGTATGCGTTTTTACAACTGCATATATTTAGTACATAGACGTATTAAATTATGTTCCTCAGTCCCTTGTACACATGACAAACGATTCTTCCCATTTTGGTTATGAAGTTTAGCTTTAAAATACGATACAAACACCTTGTGAATTCTTAGGTATTGACTTCTTTTTGACTGATCACAACGCAGCTCTAATTCATATTCATGCATGTTTTGGGTTGCTGATTCAAATCAGGCTCATGTTTGAAATGAGAACATAATATGATCTAATTTATACTTCTTTTTTTAAAGAGGCAGAGCACATTTCCAAAAATTTATACAGACGTGGAATTTGTAAGGGTTACTTCTTGCAAACGGTCTCTACTGACTGCAGTTGACGAAGCTGCAGTCTATCAGCTGATTCTGTCAGGTTTTTTAAAAAAAAATTCGATTCCTTCTTCTTCAAACGTAAAAGAAGTGTAGAATTATGTCTGTCTGGTACATGTTTGTCGGAATATTGAATTTCCAATTGAAATTAGTTCTAAAAAGGAGACTGGCATGAAGTTGGTAGTCTTCAACAACCTTATTTGAGGACGGCCTTCTTTGAGGGGGCATGGTGGTTGAAAACTGAAGACCCACTGTTGACATTGAATTTAAAAATATGAGTGTCGTGGCTAACTCGCGTGTGGGTGTCATGTAAAAATACACAATGTTACGTCATCGTTTCATCCATTTGAAATTTGACTAAGATGTTCAATGAACCGCCTCACAATCGATTCGAGTGTTACAGTTAATGTTAATATCCTTGAATTTCTCATTGCACGATTGAAGCATGTATTTTATAGGGCCAAGTTTGAGCTGATCATCTGTCAGATTTTGACATTTTTCTTTTTCTTCCAACCTTAATGCAGGACAAGTAGTAATTTTTCCGTATGTATGAAAGATTTAAAAAATAACTCAATAAATAAAGTTATAAAATGAAACAAATCTCCATTAAACCACTGAATTAAATTATGTATGCCCTGAGTATTTTTACCACGTAATATTAGCTTATTTGAAGTGCCTTGTAAAATACTGTTACTTTAAAAGCATGTTTCGAGTGTTGTATATATAAAGATCTGATAGAAACGTCTTACACATACTCAGTAAAGATACTATCAAGAACTTGACAGTTAGGAAAAATGACAAATCTACACAGATTTCTAAGTGTCCTTGATAAGTTGTTTATTGTTTCGCCGATATAAACCCCGTCCTTGCCTCGTTTTGGAGGGAACAGGGGTGGAAGGGGAGGGTGGGGGGGGGGGAGTTAGCGAATTGCACCATTCGACACTATTTAATTCACAATTGCAAGCCTTATTTTTTCTCTTTACAAACAGCAGCTCTTATCTCTCTATTTTTAGCCTGGAAAATAAAGCTCATATATCACAGGGCCGTCATTGTAAGGACCGTATGTGAAGTCAGGACATTACAGTGATATCGTTTGGTTTACAGATAGACGCTTCCCTGCTTTGCGCAAGAACCTAGCAAAAATTAAAACACCTATATGCAACAACATTTTTGTCATTTTGTGACACAATTTTGAGGTATGTTATTATTGGTGTTTTGCTATTCAAAAACATTCGCTGCATTATAAAAACATGACTTTCTTTACGTTCAATAGACGTCGCACCCAATGCCGAATCAGCGTCTGGTTTTTGTTTTGGAAGTCGGAACAACCTCTGCCTTCCGACGTTGGAGAGATTTCGATTATCCGACGTCCTATCAACGTTGCGTAAAAGCTGCAAATGGAAGTCGAAAAAAGTCTATCCCCCAACTTTGTATAGACATCGGAAAAGCGACGTTATACAGGCGTCGGGAAATTATTACTGTAGAATCACCATCTAGACAGTGACAATTGTAGTGTGGTCAGCCCCACTCTTGGATCATCAGGTAACGCGATAACGAGGTACAAAGTCATTTTCCATGAATATTTTTTATAAGTAGGTGGAATAAACCTGCTCGCTCCTGAAATTGTTGTATTTTTACGTCTTCATTTTGGTCATTTTTAAAGTGATCTTTCATAACTTCTATTTCCGGTAGCCGATAACACGAAGAGGTTGCTGTTTGGTTGTAAGTCCAACGTCTATGCACCGTCGATTTTTTGCCAAAAGACATTGATTAGACGTTGATCTATGTTCGCGAGAAATAACAACCAATTTACAACCAGAGTTAATGTTATCGCTTGGTCTGGTCGACGTCGCAACCTGAAATCGACGTTGGACCGGCCTTGGAATGTTTACTGGTGAGTTATTTGGAGGTATTTTTTGGCTAGTTATAAATTTCCTTTTCCTCTACACCAGAAATCCTGAAATAACATCACCCTTGGTACTAGTCAATAGTGGTATAAATTCTTCGATTTTCTCATTTTAAGGTTTTCTTATACCAGGACTGACTTTGAACAGGACTGGCAAAAAATGTTTTATTTCTGGTTTTAATTCTGGGATGGTCTCATTCTGGGGCTGGTCTCATTCCGGGGTGCTTTCGTTTCGGATGGTCTCATGACGGGGTGGTCTCATCCGGAAGTGGTCTCATTCCTGGGGTCTCACTCCAGGATGGTCTCATTTCGAATTGGACGTATTCCCGGAATCTAATGTGTTGGGACCTTGCCAGATATTGATCTCTTTCTAACTCGTTCAATTCGTTCACTAGGCACTTTGCATTTTTGCTCTTGTTTCTCACTTAAAGTTTTAGAAATAATCCCGAACCGGAACATTACAATTCCAGATATAAGAAATACAGCAAGCTTATCACAGCTGACCTGGTTTATTCTTAACATGCTTTTTCTTTATTTTCTAAATTGCATTTTGACTTTTTTGTTCAATAACATCTTAATGATGATAATGTACTGGACAAAAAGAACGGGTTGATTTTGATTTATTCTGAGTCAGCATCCGGTGTTATTGACAAGCAAGAAAATGTTCACCTGCGTGGGTGCCTTTTTATAAATGTTCACCTACTTGGGTGCTTTTTGTAACTGACCAACAAGAAATATTCACCTGCATGGGTGCCTTTGATAGTGTGAAGCTTTGTTTTGCAAAGTTTTGCAAAGCATGGGTTAAGCCTAGGACTAAACTAGGATTGATCCTAATCTTATGGCAGAAGAGGGTCGCACTAAAATGCACTTATACGCAGAATTAGCATAGGCCTTAAAACTCGTCAAACTAATGGGGCAACTGTTAACTGTTGATATTGAAAAAGACAGCGGGGTTGGGAGTTGCATCATAAATCGTATGTCACACAGTACGCTGTAATAGACCGTCAAAAGTGCAAAAATATAATTCGATACGACCATACTTAAATTCTGTGGAGCATTCAGTGATTTTTAATGGTGCTTTAAAAACCAGTCTCAACCCTGCACCCCAACTCGCTCAGTATGAAAAGGTAAAACCTTGTCAGTTTTAAATCACCATTTTTTATTTCATTTCAGCTGGTCTTGTTTTTATTTATCACTCATATTCAAATTGTTATTTATTGTAAAGCGATGAGGAAATTCCAAGGGCAGCAAATGAAATCGTTGTCTTAAACCTTCAACTGAAAGTCAATTACATTGTCGCGAATACGCACAAAATTAAAAAAAAATAGATCTCCAACTGTAAGCAAACTTTGTTCTATTAAAAAAATGTTTCCTATTATGGTGGTTCCCTTCCGTTTTTGTTCAACAGCCAACCTCCACGGGGGTTCGGTCTTTAGTGTGTAATACCTTTTTACTCCGCAAACGCATTGGGGATTCCGTGGAAATAGCAGTCATAAAGAGAGGAACTACTTTTTAAAATATCCCCCCTCTCTGTGGCTATACATAAGAGATAAATGTCATCAGAGGTCAGCTGTTTTATAACAACGCGTTCCCTTTTACATTTCCCACTAAAAACCTAATATTGTCGTTGGAGGTCAAAACAGCGGGGGGCTATAGTATTCGGGTCTGTCCGTCTGTCCGTCCGTCTGTCCGTCTGTCCGTCTGCCTGGCGGACTTGGAAGCACAAATTTGTGCACGCCATATCTCAGCCGCTATTCAACGCTGGCTTTTGATTGTTGCTACAGTGAAAATATATATTGAAGTTGTGCGACGTCGCATCATTTTTCGCTACGACGAAAAGATGACGAAATGGCGACTTGTTGAAAACAGGCAATGTTTTAGTATTTCTGTTGCCTGCAGTGCAACTTTGTGCGCGATATCTCAGCCGCTATTCAACGCTCGCTTTTGATTTTTGCTACAGGGAAAATATATATATATTGAAGTTGTGCAACGTCGCATTATTCTTCGATTCGACAATAGTTCGTGAAGGTGGACATTCATCAGTTTCACTGATAACTTGTTATTTTTTATTTATTATTTATTTATTTGGAGGGGAAGGGTTAGATTTTTCACGTTGCATGATAAAAGCTGGACCGCAATGACCATTTGATAAAACAGCATGTTATTTGCCATAAATATGATGACGGGTATATAATTGTTAATTATGGTGTTCATTATTATTTTAGGTTGCCAATGCAATCTCCTACAGACAAGGACGCTGTTTTTATTCACCTGCCGCGGTTACGATAATCTCCACGCAGATCTCTTCACGTGCAGTATTGTCCAGCAGAGCGAACACGTGACACTTCTCTTCTGCTACACAACTGCGCATGATTTTGAACATCGGAGATTAAACCTGTGTTATAAAATTATTGCCTGTGCAAAGCCTATTTTTTCTTGTTGACGTGTTATTTAGGGGTGTGTTAATGAAGCTTGAAGCGAATTGCACTCGCTGGGAGAGACATCAGCTCGGAAAAATATTGTTACCCAATCAAATTTCAAGAAAAGCACTTTAAAAGGAAGCGCACACGCATGTGGGCATTGACAAACAAGCCTGAATAACTCGATTACCAACACTGAATGCGCTCACCATTGTGGAAATGTCAGCCTGACAATCGATGATTTATACAATTTTTTAATAATATTATTTGACACCAATTGAAACTATAGGCAGATGTTAACACTATATGCTCATTTTAATACGCCGGGTACATGAAAAATTAGATAGACTCTCTTATTATAACGACTTGAAAGTAGGATCTGAGAAGTAACCTAAGTGCAGATTAGAAGCAGCACTAACAATTCCAGATGGGTGCTCCCATCCAAAATGCGGATCCCGCCGCCCCAGACGGAGGGTGGGGATGGGCCGTCTGTTTTGGATCCTTTATGCTTCAAGCTCTTACAATTGGGATAACATACACGTTTGGTTTAATCTTTGTGGATTTACTGGATTATTTTGAAAGCACTGAAGCTGAGACCGCTTGGATTGGCAGCATTCAGCCATGTCTGCTCTATTTTACAGGTAAGCCCTATTTCTTGAGATAGAATATTGGGACTATCTATCAGGATTATGTGGATGATTTTAACTTCTTCTCCGTAGGCAAATACGTGTCATGACCCATTGTGAAAACTCATGATCTGATTTGATCTGATTTGCATCAGGCACTTGGTAAGAAAGAGCTTTTAAAAAAATCCTTGCCTGGTGGGGGGGGGGGGGGGGGGGGGTGGGGGACTGGTTAAGAGTTGGCAAGCGTGAATGACAGTTCGAAAACTATAGCGACCTAATCACAAGAAGGCCCCTGTTCACCGGTGTTTCTTTTTTTTTTACACAGTCAGAGAAGTTTCTTTTCTCTGTTTCTGTCTTCTACAATTAGGTATAGTATTGGTTATAATGTTATAACAGACTTGATTTGTTCAAGATAGGGTATAAATTATAGGTGCTGTTTTTGTATGTAATATTTGTGGTTATTTGTTTGTGTTTCCTGATAACTGTAAATGGGTAAATCGTATTACAAGTTGGTTAACTTCTTGATTGACCTATTCTTTCTGCACATCTGAAAATTTATTTTTGTCAGTATGAATATTAGCATGCTTACCAGAAGAATAAAAAATTAGCTATCTATCTATTTCTTCTAAATTAGATAATATTAAAACGCAGTGCTTCAAAATGTCAAGAATTAATTTGTTTAACTATATGTGGCATATGATCTGAAGAAAATGTTTGCTTCGATGGCTAGATCAAATCGACCAGTCGGCCAGTTCCCAAAAAATTGAACAAAATCTAGAGATAACGAAGCTTTGACCTTATGATGAGATGACCACCCGAGCGGTCAGCGTCTTTATGGCTTCCGTCTGAAGTGCTTAACAGCTGAGTCTGAACAAAATCCACGGAACCATTCATGGGTCAAACGCTTGGTGATTTCATTCAGCCCTCGGCCATCCACGCCCAATCATTTTACGAGACCCTAAGGCTTGTCGCTGTAGCTTCAAATAAAACTAGACCGAATTTCGATACACGTAGCGAAATGGCACTCACTTGCAATGGTACAATCCATCTGGTCAAAGACACATTTTTCGGTGTTTCGACATAATTATCAGCTTCTGAATTATTTGAACGAGTACATAGAAGTAAATATAATGTAATCTCTTTTGGGTACAAATAATCAAATTCAGTTTTCTAACCGTTTTCGAGATAATGGTAAACTTCCGATTTTTGACCTTGACCATGACGGAGGAGGTTAAGGTCACCGAGGTACCTCTTATATACTGTCTTATTTTAGGAACAAAGGGCCGAAAATAAGCTCAAATTCGCTCTATCTCGAACCGTTTTTGAGATAATGGTCAACTTCCAGTTTTTTACTTTGAACATGACGGAGGAAGTCAAGGTCACCGAGGCACCTCTTATATAATGTCTTTTAGGCCTAAAGTGTCGAAAAAAGCTCAAAATCGCTCTATCTCTAACCGTTTTTTTAAATAATGGTCAACTTCCGGATTTTGATCTTGACCATGACGGAGTAGGTCAAGGTCACCGAGGTACCGCATAGATAACGTCTTTTAGGCCCAAAGGGTTCGAAAATAAGCTCAAAATCGCTCTATCTCGAATCGTTTTCGAGATAATGGACAATTTTTCTTTAATGGATTTCAATATTCAAAGGGTACATGGCCTTGATCTGGACACTGAATGTCGAGATTCCATCCATGATGTTACTCCCTACTGACACCGTACACGTTTTTTGAAACAAGGATTTGAGCGCTATTTCCAGCAATTTTTCGTGATGGAATAGATTTTCAAAAAAATATTTTGACCTCAATTTGACCTTGACCTTAAAGGTCAAGGTAATAAAAAAATGGCGGATTTCAGGACAACTCATTACCCCCTATGTCTCTGCCAAATGCCGTCTTTGTGCTACAAACCGTGTAGGGGGAGTTTTCTGGAAATCACTTTCAGGTAAAAAAACTTTGACCTCAGTTTTGGATTTCATGACATCACATCACCCTCTATCTCTGTGCCAAATTTCATCCTCCTACGTCAAATAGCGTAGGAGGAGTTTTCTGGAAACCTCCGTGACGGGAACAAAAAACAAAAAAAAAAAACAAAAAAAAAAGAAGGAATAAACAGCCAGAATTCTTTGCAAAGCATACCCATTTGCAAACTATGTTTGCAAGTTGGAATGAAACCATAATCTCTCCAGCAGCGCTGTAATTAATGTGAGTGGGAGAACGGACAGACGTATGAAAGGGCATACAATGACAAAACCACACGAGCGGGTGGACTGATCAGAAAAAAACCCTCCTGCAGCCTGTTGCACTGGTAGCACGACTCCGAACAGTGCGCAAGACTGAGGGAGAGTTTTCAGATCTGCCCTAAAACGAGTATGGTTTTATTTCTGATTCATGATTTTTTGTAATAAAAAAATTGTTCTCTTATAATTTGCACTTCTTTATTTTGCGTTTCCGTGCGATGCTTTCTGTCGCGTAGTTACGTTGTTACGGCGATCGCAAGTACATACTCTGAGTAGTGCGCAGCGAGACGTTTTCGATACTGCAAGAGCCGCAAAAGATTATCATATAAATTGATGAATTTTAGGGTTTTGTGGATTATATGAACCTTTTATTAAAGAATTTAACCACGCTTTGCTAGTTACAAGTGCGGTCCAGAGCGAAAGATTGCGGACCACCTGGACCAAATTTCTTGAAAAATTTGATGAGAAACAAAAGTATTTTCTTCTTGGCCTGGACAGAATAGCGTAGTATCAAATTGTGTCAGGGGGTGGGATTATTATTTGGGTTATCTCAGATAAAGTATTGTAAAAGATGTTCAGAAAACGATAATAATCAAGTACATTTGGTATGTGATCGGTTCAGAAGGATTTTTTAAAGCAGCAAGCTTTGGCCGTGTCATGTAAAATCAATAAACCGTGGTCAAAAGCATAAATTGCACACTGGGGTATTCCAGAAACCTGCCCAGAAAGAGCAGGTTGGTACCAGAATCCGTTACATCCTTCCCCTCAGAATAAAAAAAATGTCTTGCATATATCTGTGTGAAAACGTATTTTCCAGCAGGTCTAACGTTTTGCAGCAGTTTTAAATGAAAAGGGTGACTTTTGGGTCCTGTAGAGTTCTGGTTTTTTTCTGTCGTTGTTTGCCAACCTCTATGCAATGCCTATAGAGCAAAAACACCGGGGAGACAGTCTGATTTACCTGTGCGAAAAATCTGCGAAATTTTAGAGTGACTCAAATTCGGTAAACTCGACGTCGCAAAACAGTCTGGATGTTGGTTTGACTTGGTCTTGTTAACTGGGATGTCAAAAACTGCGCAAATACGCGTAATAAAATGCCAGTATATTTTTTTACGACAGCCTGTGGATAATTTTGTTCACTTATTCAGAGTAGATATACTATTTATTAAAGTGTGTTATACTTTATGGTCTTTGGTCTTATTGTCTCAAGAGGTGAAATCCCTAAATGCACCGTAAATAATTATATATTCCACATTTTCACGGTTTTTAGCCCGTTGAAGGATCTTAATTAGGAGTGTATTTTGTTCTTAGGCCTGGAGAAAATCCGAATACCCTGCTGTATTTTGCATGTACATTTTTAGAAATTTTCTAAAAATATGAATTCGTATGATATTTGAAGAGGTAATGAGGGTTTTATCTTTTCATAAAATTGTGTTCCCAGTGATCGGTTTATAAATTGTATTTAAATCAAACCTGATATGAATATAAATATAAAAGTATATATACAAATAGAAATTGTATGCTTGAAGTGGACACCTGTAACTGCACAATTTCCTTTAGTGTTTTATTGAGTCTTCATATGGGAGGCCGAATACGTATATATCAAGACAATTGCTCTTCTAAGAATCCCTATTTCGCAAACTATATGGTAGTTCTGTCGGGGCATCCATGTTCCAACAGACACATTTCTAGTAATTAAGGTTAGCCATTCAGTTGGATATCGCATCCATCAAATTTTCGTCGTGTAGTATTACAACAGAGGTCGTCTTGACGAAAAAAACCCTTTTAACAAAGCTTTATTTTGTGCCTTTGCCCTCGTCTAAGGTGGTTTTTGACGCCAATGTTGTTGCAGTGCATGTTGCGACATCTCGATTTGACTCAACCATCCATTTGAAAGTAAAAATAAAATGTCCATAAAGGGAGTTATCATTACCGATATGATGTTTGTGACTGGCACTAGGGTTGGGACCCTGTATTAATACAGATGTGGATGTGAAAAGCTTCGTTTGTACATTTGCCGGCACTTATCTAACTCCAATTTAATGTATAATTTCACTTGTAATTGCAATATATTTTGCTTGAGAAATGTTTAATGGTATATAATAGTATTCTCCACGGGTTCGCGATTCTAGCATTTGGATCCGAGACCCTTCGGACACATTCCAGTCCTATTTGTGACTATCCCTCGTGTAACGATGGGATATAGGTCGTCCGTCTGTCCGTCTGTCGTCTGCCTGTCCGCTTTTGTGCGCCCTCGTGTCCAGGCTATATCCCCGAAAGTATTTGTCGTATATCCTTTTCCTTTAACAAACGGTTAGAAAGCAAACTTAAGGTTTCCAACGCCGTACTATTTCTTTAACCAGCCGAAATTCTCCAAAATACGGCTTGCCAAAAAAGGCTGCTTTTCAGGAAATTTGTTAGCACAGAGATAGCTTTTGTCCAGACGCGTTTTCCAAAACTATTCAATCCTGCGTTTCTGAAACTTTATGCAGTGAAAACATATCTATTGAACATGTGCAACGTCGCATTATTTTTGAAATCGGCTAAAAATTGTCAAGAATGCGACTTGTCAAAAATGTATATTTTTATGGTAACTTATTTGCACGGAGATAGATTTTATCCAGACACGGTCTCTGAAACTACAGATTTTGTCCAGACACGTTCTCTAAAACTGTTCAATCCAGCGTTCTGAAATTTTATGCAGTGAAAATATATATACTGTCGATGTGCGGCGTCGTCTCATTTTCTAAATTGATCAAAAATAGTCAGGCAATGTAGAGTTTTCAATTTCATTCAATTTACTAACATCAAATGATGTGTGTTACACGGGGGATCCTGCCTCACTGAGGTAGTTACAACCTGTTTAGAAAGCATTTTTATTTTGCATTAAAACACTTTCTGAAACAAAAAACGGTTATGATTTTTATTACTAGTCACCAATCACGTGATTGTTTGTCGTTGCTAGGTATCGTAGCGGGGCCGCTGTTGCTGCGTTTCGGCTGGCGCATCATCGCCATGAGTGGCGCTGTTTTGAGCTGTATCGGATTCGCTGCCAGCGCCTTTGCGCCATACCTATGGGTGCTGTATCTCACATATGGCGTCCTAACAGGTGATGTATGAAAGCGCTTTTCTCTGTGATGAAAAGATGAAATCGGTTGATTGATGAAATGGGAAATCGCGTAATGCAGTGTTTTAAAATCCCTTCCCGCCCTTCTAATATAAAAAATATACCGGTTTCGACTCTATCTATAATGCAACATGGAATAAACGTCATTGACTAAGAAAGCAGAAATTTTAATACCAGAGAAAATAACGGAAATATCGCAACTTTTTTAAAAGAGAAATACCAATGTCACACAAATAAAATTAATATTTTTAACATTCGCTGCTTATCAGAGATTGTGAAAGATTTGTTAAGCCTACAAATGAAAATTACAGTATGCTTAAACATAGCTACCCCGTATTAAAATAGTTTGCAGGCACGCTTTTTTAAATAAACACCCCTCTTCCTCCCACCCCCGCCCCCTGTCCAACACGCACCATTCACCACAAGCAGGATGCGACGTGTTGCAGAGCAATGCCTCGTACATTTAAGGTGCACATATGGTGCAATTTCTCCCCTCTCCGTGGGTGTCGGTACTCCAAGTTCATCGAAGCGAGCGCTCTCCTGCTAAACAACTGCTCACTGTCACGCTATGAAAACGCACTTTTACTTCGTAAAAGCTTTGAATTCGCTTATCTCCACTTTTATATGGGTTCCCTTCTGGATAATAATATCACGCAAATAGAAATGAAATTTTTCTAGTGAATAGAATGGTCCCTCTACTCTCCATCCTGTTTTCCCTCCAACTCCAGCCAATCAGCAAGCGAGAATGAGAAGACTTACGTCATTCGAAGACATCAATCATTCCCTTCAAGCGTGGTGTTGACAACACACGCAATTCTGTGTGCTCCACTTTTTCGTTGAAAAAGGGAACTAGGCAAGGTGCGATTTTGCTTTTAACTTTCTATTTCTTTGCATTTAAGGATATTCTTCATCCTCTGTAATGTTGGATTTATTTGATTCAGGATTAGAGCAATACGGTCGCACTCGTGACTTCGGTCTGGTAGTTGTTGAGTTTACACGTAGCGGAGACTTTTTGTCCCGGGAAGTGTGCCTCTCTTCTCCACTCGGAAGCTACAAGACGTGTCTTCTTAGTCTAGTTCGTGCACACATCGCCTCGGAGTTGGTTGAGTCTCTGCAGCCCACTTTGCCTGCTTTGATTCCCAGTCAGCTACAGCTTAGGTGTCATCGCGTTATGGCCCGTTTTTGCTGTATCAGACACTCCTCTGAGACCAGTTAGTTTCGTCCAGTTTCTTTGGTCCAGACTTTCAACGTTTTTTTGGCGTTCTGGCGAATTTTGGTGAATTTTTAAGTTTTAGCCCGTTTATGGGACTGCTGTAGCCCATAAACGGCACCAGGGTGCCATAAATGGCATCTGGAAGCCCGTTTATGCCCCCCCCACGTAGGGGACGGGCCTAAGTCGGGATTAGGATCCCATCCATAGAGGATCCCATCTTCAGGCACCAAGGACGGGTACCGTTTTCGGGCTCATGGGCAGATCCCGTTTTCGGGATCGACCGAAGATCCCGAAAATGGGCCCAGGTGTCCCGTTTCGCGTTTTATCTGGTTCTGAATTCCTGAAACGCCATTAAATACGTTAGTCACGTCTGGATGAAAGAGAGTGGTCGTCGTACTGCCTACTGTCACTCGTTAAATGCCCAGAATATTAATATCTGTTACTTGTATGCTTTACCTGTCTACTGGGGACATGTACAGTTTACTCATCAGTGTTTTTTCTTCTGCTTGCTTTTCAGATATGACAGAAGCCGGTCTGCGGGACCCACCGACGCTTCCGCAGTGTTCACATCCGCCCTCAGCTCTTAACCCTCATTCGGTCTGCGACCGTTGTAGACGGAGAACAAGCTTGCCCCTCTGCGACGAGTGGAATACGTGCGCTGAGTGTCACCACCTTTCGGGGAAGGAGTGGAAACTCATTTACAGAAACAGGGTTCGCAACGACCGCAGGCGGGATAAAAGGAAAGCCTTATCTTCTGCACCGTTCCTCACGCCAGAATTTTTAGAGGGGACTATGCGTAAGGCCAGTTCAGTGATCTTAGAACAGGTCTCCACACCGGTGCGAATGGATACAGGCTCTGAGTCGGATGCCTTCGCAGTGGATAAGAAAGGCAGAAAATCCCGTAAGCGGACAGCATACTCGGAAACGGTAGCTGAATTAGACGTACCAGAGGGCAGGGAAAAAGAGACTTTGAGGAAGGTTTGGGCTCTTAGTCCTACGGAAGGTGCTAAAAAAGAAACAGTTTCGGAGACAGTACCCACACCAGAGCCGGTCACGGTTACTCACACGGATTCGGGTGCAAGTTTCTCGACGATGTCGGGTCAACTTGGGATCCCATCTCAGATGGAACTCCCCCCTACTCCTCAGGTTCCTCGTTTGCCCAGTGAATTTTCTGCGTTTCTGTCGTTACAGACTCAATTACAGAAACAACTCCAAGAACTACAACAACAGTTCAAGAAGCAGACCTCTGAATCGCGGCGTAAACGTAAACCATCGGCTACGATTTCACGCCCGCATCCGGAGACGCATCCATCGCCGTCCCATTCTCCACCTTCTGGTTTGGGCCCGAACAGTCAGCCACCGGAAGTAGAAGTTATTAGCGACGCCGGTTCTTCGGAGTTTCCCCCGTCAGGTCAAGTATCAGGCCTAGCCGGGGAAGAGGATGACGACTTTTTTCCTTCGGTGACCTCGCCTCTGTCGTCGATCCCACTTAATCGAGAACGGGAGATTTATACTCCCATCTGCGCAGCTCCCTCACGTTCGGAAGCTGTGGAGAATAGGGAAGAGTCAGCGCAAAGCTCGGAAGATCAGGAATCCGAGGACGAGGGGCCGGATGAGGAAATGGGAGATGCGCTCCCATCAGCCCAGTTTCGACTGCCTCTCCGAGAGATGGATTACGTCAGGTCTCCGAGTAGTGGTCAAAAACTCTGGAAAGATCCAGCAGCGGCTGGAAGACGCCCAATTAGGACCCCGTCTCCACCGGACCTTGCGCCTCGTAGTGAGAATGCAACGCCTTCAGTCACGTCGTCTACGATGACTCCGGAAGATGTACCTTTCCGAGACGCAATCCAGGAGATCGCTCGCCTGGCGAACGTTACAGTCGGTTCTCCAGTTCTCGACAAGGAGGATCCCCCGATTCGGATGACCTCCCAAACAGCTCCCATGAATCAGGATCCATTCATCGCACTTCCGACTAGCGAGGGCATAGCCAACGCCATTTTAGTGCGATCAAGAGAGTTTAAGAAGATGGACAACGCGGAAGGGCGTGCTTTGTCCCGTTTTCACGCTTCACGACATTGCGCAGTGAGACCGGGCCCATATCGGCCATCGGACGATTTGTTGCCGACAGAAGCTTTAGAGCAGCCCGCCAAACGCACAGTTTGGATGCCGTCCGTCCGTAACGACTCAGACATACCTCTGGTGGAAAAGGACGCCAAAACTATTGAGACAACCTCCCGCCACGTTCTCAATATTATGTCTTTTCAGGACCATACTTTAAAAGCTCTGAAAACGCGATGGGACGATTTACGCTTCAGTGACCCGGTGACCTCCAAGCTACTGGAATGTTTGGCCCTGGCAACTAGAGACGTGGTCAAGTTGGCAACTTTTTTGATGACGTCCATGGTTTTTCTTAGACGGGACGCATTCCTACAACATTGTTGGTCCAGCGTTAAAGGACTAAGAGAGTTACGCCACGCCCCCATCCTCGGCGAGAAGGAGTTATTTCCCCCGGCTGAGATCGAGAAAGTCAATCAGGAGAGCCGTTCCCTGTCGCAAGACTTTGCACTCATGTCGAGAATGTCTCGGTCTTCTATCCGACGTCCATTCAAGCGCAAGAGGTCCCAGCACCAGAGCTCAGAGCAGTCAAAGCCCAACGCGCAGCCTCGGCCGCCCCCAGCCAAGAAGCCGAAACAGAATTACGGCACCAGGCAGGAGGGTCCATCGCCGCAGCAGAGCAGGTAGCAGCCAACCAAAGTACCGCCCAGAGATTCCTTGGTCTCTTGGCGATACTTTAATAAATGCAGAAAACTTAAAAGATTTGCAATCCTACAACGACTGCTGGCCCGTAGGAGGAAGGCTAGGCAAATTTTGGCAAGATTGGGCGAAAATTGGGGCTTCCCGCCGGGTAGTCCGTTGGCTAAAAAATGGCTACTCCCTCCCATTCAAACGGGATCAGAGGGGACACAAAGTTCCCATACCTCTCACCAGTCAGGCTCCAAAAAATCTTGCCACCTCCTACGTCCAGGGTTCGGAAAAGGATCTGGCTCTGCAAGAGATGCTTTTATCACTGCTAAGAAAAGAAGCCATAGAGGAAATGCCCGAAGCCCAAACAGCTTTCTTCAGCAGGGTTTTCTTAGTTCCCAAAAAATCAGGGGGGTGGAGACTAGTCATAGACCTCTCCACCCTCAACGAGTTTCTTCTGACAACGACATTTCAAATGGACACGGCCCAAATCATAAAAGAAAGCCTACAAGCAGGGATGTGGGGTACTTCGATAGATCTATCCGACGCTTACCTCCATATCCCATTACATCAATCAGCCAAAAAATTTCTAGGCTTCCAAGTGGGCACAAAACGTTTCTGGTTTCGGGCACTTCCCTTCGGCCTCTCCACAGCCCCATACGTTTTCTCAAAAGTAATGAGAGTTCTGAAAGCGTGGGCTCGTCTAGAAGGCATGCTAGTCTTCCAATATCTGGACGACTGGCTGTTAGCCCATCGGGACAGGGGGATAGCCCACCGACAGACGGTACGGTTGGTACGAAAAGCCCTGCAAGTCGGGCTGGTGGTCAATCTACCCAAATCAGAACTCTCTCCCAAGCAAAACATCATATTTCTCGGGGAGAAATGGGATCTAAAAAATGCCAGAGCATTTCCCACCGAAGAAAGGTGCCTAAAAATTTCTCAAGCCATAAATGCAATTCCCATCGGTCGAAGAGTACGTTTGCAGGCAATGGAATCCCTTCTAGGCCTTTTAGTGGCAACCGAAAAGACGGTCCCCCTGGGCCGCCTACACTACAGACCCTTCCAAAGACGGGTCAAGGTTGCACTGAGGCAAGGAAGGTTCCCACAAGCCAAAACGGAAATTCCCGAGAAGGCACAATCCCTTCTACAATGGTGGTGCGATCCCATCGTAATGACCGAGGGTGTCCCTTTTCATTTCCCAGCCCCAGAAATGGAACTTCAAACGGACTCGTCGCAAAAAGGTTGGGGAATACACTGTCAGGGCCAAGTATGGAAAGGGATATGGTCTCCCTCTCTGAACAAACATCATATCAATTGGCTGGAATTACGGGTAGTCTGGATAGCCCTAAACAAACTGAACCATCTACTCAGAAACAAATCAGTCCTATTTCTGTTGGACAATTCCACAGCAATAGCATACCTGAACAAACAGGGGGGGACCAGATCCCTATCACTCTCGAAACTAGCTTTCAAGATTCTATACCGAGCCCGTCAATGTCATATCACCCTCATAGCCCAACATTTGGCGGGAAAACTCAATGTTCTGGCAGACCTAGCCTCCAGGGAAGGCCAAGTAATCCACACGGAATGGTGCCTAGCACGCTCATCTTTCCGATGGGTAGTAAATCAGTCACCGTGGGGTCCTCCCACCCTGGACCTGTTTGCAAACTCCAGAACGACACAGCTACCCAAATTTGTCTCTCCCTGCCCAGACCCATCGGCATGGGCTGTAGACGCTCTCAATTGCCCATGGCCATTACAGGAGGTACTGTACGCCTTCCCACCACAGGCAATCCTACTCCAAGTCCTCCAGAGAATAATCAAATTGAAACCCCGATTTCTCCTCCTGGTAGCTCCGTGGACACCAGAAGCCCCATGGTTCGCTCTGTTACTTCAATGCTCGGTGGTCAAGTCACTTCCGATCCCATGCCACAAGGGTCTTTTATCCCAACCACATTGGCAACACTTTCACCCGGCCCCGCACCTACTGAATCTGCATCTATGGTGCCTGACCAATCCTTCTTGAAGAAAAAAGGATTCTCGGAAAAGGTAGTGGATAAAATAGTCAATAGCCACAAACAATCCACAACTAAGGTATACAGGGCCCAGTGGAATAAATTTGCCTCATGGTGCAGTAAGTCTAAAATAGACCCATTCCAAGCGTCCCCACCTGTAGTAGCGGACTTCCTGGACCACTTATTTTCTAACGAACACTTGAAAGTGAGCTCCATTGAGGGATACAGAGCAGCCATAGGCTCTAAACTCAAAGCTTCCATAGGGTACGACCCAGGGGAAGATTCGGCCCTATCTCAATTAATTAGACATTTTAAAGTCAATTCTCCTCCGACTGCGCCCAACATAGCCAAATGGGATCTGGCCTTAGTGCTTCGTTTCCTGCAAAGACCGGATATATTTGGGGAAACCTTGATATCTGCAAAGAATGCAACTCTAAGGTTTACTTTCCTTTTGGCCTTGGCGTCGGGCAAAAGGAGAAGCGAGATTCACGCGCTGGACAGAGTAGTGAGCAAGGAAAATGGGACCTGGGATAAGGTTTTCCTCGTGCCCAGGGCAGGCTTTATGGGTAAAACCCACATCAAAACCCACGGGATGGGCACATTTGATCACATAGCACTCCCATCCCTTCCAGAAGAACAAGTCCCCACGGGACTAATCTCTTTATGTCCTGTGAAAGCATTGCGTCAATACTTCCGATGCTTATAGGTCTTCTAACCAAAATGCACTAATCATCTCCTATATGCCGGGATTTAATAAAGATCTCTCGAAACAAACTATTTCCCGGTACATTAAAGAGATAATTGTCACGGCCTATGAAAAATCTCAGTCAGACACGTCCCTTCATACAGAGTTAAACATCAAAGCCCATCAAGTCAGGCAAGTGGCTAACTCCCTTAGGGCCATTCATAACGTGTCATTATCAGAGATACTCAAAACGGGTTGTTGGGCTTCACCTAACGCGTTTATTAAGTACTACCTTAAAGATTTTTCCCAAGACGAAATTTCGGGCATTTATTCTTTAGGTCCTTTCATTGCAGCGGAAGCAGCAATTAAAACCTAAATATTTTTGTTTACAGGCCCTCTACTCCCAGACCTAAGGGCAAGGGCAAACCGAAGGACCCTTCATCCAAAGGCCGTGGTGGATACCATCACAAGTTCAAGAAATGATCTGGTTATTTCTCAGCAACCATGAACAAGATCTTTCGTCTTTTTCGAATGTATTTTGAGATCCAAATGTATGGGTCTGAGGACGTGTTTATGTCCCGTACTGTTTTTATTTTGTGTAAGGTTCCGTCACTGCAGCAGCTCCCCTTCTCATAGAGACAGTCATGGTGTTTCGCCTTTTTCTAGACTCCCTCTAGAAAAAAGAAGGGGGGGGGGAAGTGACAGGTGTACGGTCTCTCGTCTTATCCGATAGACAAGGTCTTACCACCACCTGATCCCATGAGAAGGAGAGCCCATCCGGCAGTGACCATATAGGAGTAGTTAGGGTACCGTTTTCGGGATCTGTACCCATAAGTGCTTGATTTGCGGATAATCTCAGCATGTTTAGTTTCCTGTGATAAATTTTACACTCTGTGAGTGTAGGAGAATATTTTATCCACGATGTAACGATTTTCAACAGTATTTCGTTTTATGTCTCATTCTGGGCAACACCTTAGTATATGTCCCATGTGTACTTACTCAGGTTCGTTTAGCCAGCATGCATTTAAGGACACAGCTAGAGTTAATTTCTCCTGTGTCAGTTTTACTTTTTACATAAATCATTTAGATTTAGTGTTTTAGGTTGAACTTTTGCAAGATAATAAAATGTTATTATCACTTAGAATTGTACGTTTTAGATGTAACGTAGAGTATCCCAGGTTGGGCTCCATCCAGTGGGAGGCAGGAGGGGGATGGATTGGATACTCAGGTTCGTTTAGCCAGCATGCATTTAAGGACACAGCTAGAGTTAATTTCTCCTGTGTCAGTTTTACTTTTTACATAAATCATTTAGATTTAGTGTTTTAGGTTGAACTTTTGCAAGATAATAAAATGTTATTATCACTTAGAATTGTACGTTTTAGATGTAACGTAGAGTATCCCAGGTTGGGCTCCATCCAGTGGGAGGCAGGAGGGGGATGGATTGGATACTCAGTCGAGTGGGCTACGTGGTCACTATGTACAACCCACAACTCTCTATTCGGTTATTTCCAATTTATTTTGTTGGATTTTTGTCATCAGTTCGGGAGTGTTCCCCCCGACCATATCTTAGAAGAAAATTAAAAGAAGTGGAACTTAATTTGAGCCTTTTTATTCGTCTCAATTTCACTTCGTTAAATGTCCAAGGACATGCGCTCTGACGAGCTTTACAGCGTAATTCGCAGATTTACTTTCATGCAATTTTACAGAATGGCAGGCTCCCCTACTCCGGACTTTAGTCCCATATAAAAGTGGAGATAAGCGAATTCAAAGCTTTTACGAAGTAAAACTATCGTTTTATTTTCGTAAAACGCGCTTTTACGAGTAAAAGCGCAATTCGCGTTCTCCACTTTTATCCTATCTTCCCTCCCAGCCAGCCCGCAACAAGCCTGGGTGCGTTGTCACCAATTTTTGGGCTTGAAGGGAATGATTGATGTCTTCGAATGACGTAAGTCTTCTCATTCTCGCTTGCTGATTGGCTGGAGTTGGAGGGAAAACAGGATGGAGAGTAGAGGGACCATTCTATTCACTAGAAAAATTTGATTTCTATTTGCGTGATATTATTATCCAGAAGGGAACCCATATAAAAGTGGAGAACGCGAATTGCGCTTTTACTCGTAAAAGCGCGTTTTACGAAAATAAAACGATAGTTTAAAAACAACACTATTTTGCACGCAGGTTTAAAAGTTTAAGTTTGAAATCTACTATTTTTAAAATATAGTGTCAAAAAATCTACCCCCCCCCCCTCCAATCTTCACCATAGACATATGCAGTCAAGCATAATTTGTAAACTTCTGATTTTCACTGAAATACAAATTGTAAGGTGTGAAGTCTATTCTTGATTTGTTTCGGCACAAACATGCTGATTTCAAGATGTGGATTTCGTAAGCAACTCAAGAGTCACTCTGTCGCCCAAACTAAGTCATTACAGCCGCCGGTGGTCCCACCAGATATTGAACCATGCTTCCCAATCTCTACCACATCATTGGTCTCCAAGTAGACTAACCAAAGAATGATCAATGCCCGCTCTTTCTTACCTATATGCCTTTTACTTTCTACGCTAGAAAACCCTGAAGTCTAAAGTCCATACATAAAATCAGGGTGCGGAGGGGGGCTTAAATTTTTTTTTCAGGACAGTATAATTTACAATTTTCATCAAGCGCCGCTTCATAACATTATCATGAAAACCTTCAGCAGAATTTCGTCACCGCATTCAGATCTCAGTCCAGAATCTCACCGCATTTAGATCTCAGCCCATTTGAATGTACCCTTGACATGAAGGCCGAGTCCAGGGTCACAAAGTTCACGCTTTCGCTCCGACAAGCAAGGATTTAGTAAAACAAAAATAAAACAAACAAACAAAACAAAAGAAGAAGAAGAAGAAGAAGAAGAAGAAGAAGAAGAAGAAGAAGAAGAAGAAGAAGAAGAAGAAGAAGAAGAAAAGGACATAAAGGTCATGTACGAAAATAAGCTGATCTGTTCTGCTTCTTGTGTTATTCGAGGCAGATTGTACTTTTTTTTACACAATTACACGATTAAAAATTACACGATTGCTAAAATTCCTCTATATTCTGTTTTCTATGTCAGTTTTTTTAATCATGCCGAATAAAAAACGAGTTTCTTTACATAGTTCAAAAATAATGAAAAAGAAAGAAATATCAGAAAGACGAGTCTAGGCTCAACCCCACCCCCGGCCAACCCCCCCCCCCGGCCCTACCCCCCCCCCCCCCGACTAAAACCCCCGGCGGCCTAAACCCCCCGACCCAAAATCCCCCGGTTCTCAGGTCTATTTTATACTTTGTAATTGCGATACATCCAAATTGCAACTCGTATGCCGGTTGCGAGATCAGTCGAGTTTACAAATTGCAATTTCTCTTGCGATAGATGTGACTTATATCCATAATAGCTTCAATACTAACAAGTCCTAAAGAGATCAGCTCCAGTTCATCGACTCCGAGTTCCGGAGTAGGTTTGCAGGAACGGAAACCAAAGATATTGTACCAAGGGCATTTTTACGTAAAGCAAAGAAATCTAGCAAATGGCTATGTTTCGTACGAGTGCGGGGGTTAGGGCCGGGGGGGGGGGGGGGGGGTTCGGCCTCTCCCCAGAAAGACATCTAAAACATACCCATTTGGATTTCCAAGTTGGAACAAGGCACAGTCCAGATTGTTGCAGTTTTTTTTTGTTTGTTTGTTTTGTTTTTTTTTATCTAATTTCATAACGGTGAACTAATTTTTTTTCCTGATGCCACCCTTTCAGGCATTGGTAATGGGCTCATGTATGTTACGTCCATGGTGGCGGTTCAGCACTACTTCAGCAGCAAGAGGGCCATGGCAACGGGTCTGGCGGTCTCCGGAAGCGGGGTAGGTACTCCTCCATCTGTGACCGGGACTCCGTGGGTCAGGCGGTGACCGGAGGCGGAGAGGGTACTCCTCCATTTATCTCCGGGGCTCCGTGGGTCAGGCGGTGACGGGAAGCGGGGTAGGTACTCCCACATCCATTCCCGGGACTCCGTGGGTTTGGCGATGAGGGGAAGCGGGGTAAGTACTCCCACATCCATGATCTGGAACGTTATCTTTTATGCCTGTTGTTTTAGAGTGTACATATTAATTACCGAAACAAGGCCCTTGATCTTATATAAACACCTTGGCACTGAACATCAGAAAAAGTGGAATAAATGCTTGTCTCTGTAACAGGAACAGGACGCTACTTTCTTGTTTGGTAAATCGTACATTGGGCTGTTTTACTTATTTTCCGTTTGTTTTTCGTTTGTTTTATTTATTTATTTATTGTTTTACCATGTCGGATTTCTATCGAGGGAAACCAAAATTTTGTTTCTGTTGAACTTGAAATTCTCAATCGCCTTTACTAATAGAGAGCAGGTTAGAGAGCCTAAATATGAGCAGCAAAAACATCTTATGTTTGAGATATCACTGGCAAGGACCTCATATGTATGCGCAAAGATCGACGTTTCTCTTCGTTCTTTTTTATTTTATTTATTTTGAGTAGTTTAATATTTCTTAATTTCGCCCCACCGGGCTATTATTGCCGTTACTCCACCACAGACTGCGAAATGTTTCTGCACTGCAGGTTGGCACGCTTGTTTTCGGGGTCCTCATTCAGCTGTTACTAGACAACCTGGGATGGCGATACACTCTCCTGGTCAACGCTCTCATCTGCCTCGTTGTTGGCTTCACGTGCGGGGCATTATTCCGACCTCTTCCGAAGGTTGCCGAGGATTACGAGAGTGGTAATGAATCGGATAGCTCTGACGACGAAATTGACGAAAAGACACTACTGCATGCGAGTCCCAGCGCTCGTAAACTCTACTACGGTACGGGCAGTCCACGATCGTCTATAAGCGGAGTGAGCAAAGTATCCAGCTTACCAACGCACAAAGAAAAACAGAAGGAGGAGAGCGGGGAAATCGAATTCCGCGCGGAACCAGGCTGTTATTGCTGCTGTTGTGGGCCTTACAACTCCCCATTCTGCGCAATTGTCGGCGAAATATTTGATCCAACACTTTTTAAGAATCCGGTCTTTGTTATATTCGCCATTGTTTTAGTACTCTTCTCCTTTGGGTACCACACACCGTATACTTATGTACCGGAAAGAGCAATAGAGCTGGGTATCGGCACCACCAAAGCATCACTACTCGTCTCGGTTATGGGTATTTCTAATGTGGTGGCGAGACTGTTATTCGGATGGATAGCGGATCGGAGTCCGAAAATTCGATTCTATTTTGCCGGTATTGTGTTCTGTCTGGGAGGATTATTCACCATTTTAGTGTTCCTTTACGAAACTTATTCTGCCATGGTTGGTTTCAGTGTAATCTTTGGTGCTTGCTCAGGTACGTGAAAAAAAAGTATAATCATTATGTACTCGTTCAAAGCAGCATCTGTGCATTTTAAAGATAATTTGTTTTTTATTTAAAACCACAGTAATAGGAGCGGAATTCTGAAAAACTTCCGCAATTTTATGCCAAATTATTAGAGTCATCAGAATCTCGGAATAAGACCGCCCCGGAAATTAAATCATTTATTTGTCATCAACCCCGCTAAAATTCACGCCCATTATAGAAAAACCTGGAAATAAGACCATCACGGAAGTAAGACCTTCCCCCGGAAGTAAGACCAACCTCCCCCGGAAGTAAGACCACCCCCCGGAAGTAAGACCCCCTAGAAGAAAGACCACCCTCGGAAGTAAGAACACCCCCCGGAAGTAAGACCAACCTCCCCCGGAAGTAAGACCATCCCCCGGAAGTAAGACCCCCCAGAAGTAAGACCACCCCCCGGAAGTAAGACCACTGCCCCCCGAAAGTAAGACCACTTTGACCAATTCCAAACGCTGGTCTTATTTCCAAGGCTCTGGTGAACAAAATCTATTGGTTGGAGAAGTATGTGGGGGAATATTGAGAGTAAAGGCTACACAATGCACATGTTTCATAAGCACATTTTCACTTCTGTAATACAATGAAAATGTAGCTTAATTAGCAGAACAACTTCCAAACGCAAAGCAATTACACATCACCCTTTTTCAAAACAAGCCGAAACAGATAGTTTTACGTTTTTATTATTTCAGGGTGTTTTGCAGCGTTATTCCCAGTTATACTTGTGGACTTACTTGGCCTGGATTTGATAGAGAAGTCCCTAGGCCAGGCCCTGGCTTGCGCTTCCGTTGGCTTCCTCTTCGCGTCTCCCATGTCAGGTACGGGAAATAGCCACAACACGAACCAATACAAATGCCTGGCACAATAGAATTACAGAGAAAACAGGGCAAAAAGTTTACCTTTCAGCTCGGAATCCTGTGGGATCCCGACCACTGAAACCAGGGGGCCCGAGGTGAAGTGGTGGGATCCCGACAAAGTTAAATTCTATAAAATCAATTTTATTGCAACAAAAATAAACTCGATGAGTGATATCATGCAAATCACAAAACTACTACTTCTAACAACAACAAGGAAATACTGAGTGATGCTACATTAAACAATGAAAAAAAAAATCAATTATTTTCTATCTTAGCGGTGATACTGAACAGTTGCTATGGAAATGAACGTTTCTATCCCTGAATTAATGCTGCCGACTGTGCAGGCCATTACGCTCTCTTATAAGTTAGTCTGCACTGTGACACAGGTAACTTGCAAGAGAACACAGTCTTTTTTTCTGGGGTCGAGATGGGTGTATGCCCTTGGTAATGACGTATGCTGACGGTAGTGACGTATGCGTCCGGTAATGATATATACTCCCGGTAATGATATATGCTCCCGGTAATGATATATGCTCCCGGGCATGATGTGTGCTCCTGGTATTGGTGTGTGCTCCCGGTAATGATATATGCTCCCGGAAATGATCGATGCTCCCGATAATGATGTATCAGGAAGTGGAATTGATATTAACTAGATAAGTTATAAAATCAAGTATTTAATTTTCTCTCAATAAGTAGAATGTATGATGTTAAATGCAGACGGTAACGGGTAATGCGAAGTGCTCGGGACCGAGGAAATACAAATGATCAGAATTTCAAATAAACCGTGTAGGTTTTAACAGAAAATTGACCCCCTGTACTAAAATGATACTTCATACTAACCGAAATCCAAACAAAGCGTGTTCAATATAAACGTCACCTGCTGAAAGTGTAGATCATGAAATCCCGGTCCACTGAATGATCTTCCTTTCCTTTCTTATTTTTTATTGAATTTATTCATTTATTTCGTTTTGCACAACAGGTCTAATTATAAACCAGACCGGAAGCTTCGACGTGCCCTTCTTCGTGGTCGGCACGATGGAGCTCTTCGGCGGCGTCTTATACTTCACCATCAAATGCTTCCTTCCCAAATACGGCTACAAACCAATTGAAGACCTTGACCCACGGGAGAAGGCTATTGAGCGAAAGGTAGAGAGGCAGACTGCCCAGCGTTCTCGGAGGCGTAGTCGTATGATTTCAGAGTCCTTCGCCTAGACGGCTTGGGTTGCTTGCTTGCAGAAGAGGGGGGGGGGGGGGGGCGATTGTGGGGATGTTTCGACGAGAAGTTGGTCTTGGTGCTGTGGTGGGGGTTTGGGCCTGGTTATGTCATGATTAAGAGCATCTCGCTCTCAACGGAAGGGGAAGACCTTTAGGTCAACAGTTTTCTAACTTGTCAATAATTGAAATGTCAAAAACAATCTGTGCATTCCATTTATCATGATTCTTTCTGAAAGGCGCTTATTCATAAAGACCGCAACCTTTGTGGACAGTTGGGAATTCTTGTTGTAAATAAAAAAAGTTCATTTTTTGCCTTATAATATAAACTTTCTGTTTCCCATTGTGTCATTATCATGCTTACTGCTTCATTCGAGAGGCTTCACAAATACCGTCATAAGGTTATTGTATTTTCCAGCTGTATCCCGCCTACTCACAAAAAGCCGCATAGTGGTATGTTTCTTTCTAAGTGTGTTTGCATGTGTTTTTGTTTATTTTTTACGAGTGCACCTTATTTAGCCCTAGTCGTTTTGTACCGGTATTGTAGTGATTTCATCCTTTTACCCGTCGTACGTGTTTCTTTTTATTTATTTCTTTTCTTTTTTTTCTTTTTGGCGTTTGTTTACATGTCTGTACGCTGTTTTAGAAGGCCGGGCGCAATGTCCCCAGGCACCTGTATTGTAGAGTGTGCACCCTTGGTTTGATCCCCCTGTGGGTTCGTTTGTTTCACAATCTCATTATTAACAGCAACGTTAGTTAAATTATGGGGTGTGAACGATTTCCCTTTAAAATATGCTTTAGAAATACCATTGTGTGACTTCGAAAAAGTAGAAACGCACAAGAAATCGTTGACAGCAGGTGCATTAGCTAAAGCTACTTTATTCCTTTAAGTTCATATAAATAATATGAATTCTCAAGTGGATGTCTAGCTTTATGTAATGTATTAATACATATTAATCAACATATAAAAACTTCTTGTCCACGCCTGCTCAACCCCCACCCCCACCCCACTCCCCACCCCCTCCATATCTTGGGTGGGATATTGGAGTTCCGATAGCAAAGGTTTTGATGCAAGACTACCTTGCTGCTGTTGCAGGCGTTAAGAGTGAGCGCAGTTTACCATTTTTGTGCAGGGACATTTGATACTGTGGGTGAACGTTTGGATTTTCACAACTACGATTTTTGTTATCAAACTTGGTTTAATATCTCGTTTGTTTGTACGTTAAAAGTCTCTGTCAAGTGTTGCTTATGTATAGATATGGTTAATGTTTTAGGGGGCATCGCTTTCGGACGGGGCCACTTTCAACATTTTAACGAAGCTGCTGTGTTCAATTAATACCTCTAATTTAAGAATATCATATAAATTCTTTAACAACGAAACTCTTGTTAAGCAACATTGTTTATTTAAGACTCACATTTCTCAGTCACAACGATGTTTTTTAGAAACCTGTTTTTGCATGTCTGAAAATATTGAATTTTGAACTCCTGTGGTGTTCTTGAACCCCCATTGAAATTTTCATTATGTGGTTCATTTTGGTTTAATTTTGTGTGCACTTTGTTGTTATAAAAACGAGTTTGCAAATAGCGTTTTCCATTCGTCTTTCTACTGATTTCAAGTTTGTTGTGAAAGTGGCCATTTGAGACCTTATTTTGTTGAGTTTAAGGCTTGTTAAGAATAAACTGCACAACAATGTTTAGTTGTTATTATAAATTCGTCGGTGTTGTTAAAGTACATTATGTAGTATTTGCTGCAAAATATGTTCATATAATTATGCGAGTAATTAATTAATGTATGGAACTTTCAATGTACCTGAAAAGCGTGTTGGATACAGCCATTGTTAATAAGGAAAACATTAATGTGTGTACTTACTAAAAATGTAATATTTTATGGATTCAAACTGCTAGTGAAGGCGGAAAAAATTATTTTAAAATACTGATTGAGGATATTATTATTCTATATAATATTTTAAAGAGACTTGAATTTACTCCGGAGTCAGAATCCTATGCTGGCTCTGACCCGTCGTGTAATGTGAGCCAAGCCCGGTCAGGCCATACCCGTCACCAAGCGGGGGGCCTGGCTTGGGACGGAATACAGCCGCATAGTATGTATGGGTTGTTAGCTATATTTTTAAAATTACTGGTTTCTTCACCACCCCCCCCCCCCCCCTCCTTTTCCGCAATAAAATTGCGCGTTTTTTTGTTTATCAGCTGGCTCTGCGAGCAAACACCTTTTTGCCCATTGTCTGACCGAGTCACTAGCATTGCCAAGAAAAAAGAAGTGACTCAGCTGAGTTTGAAAAAATTTCGAGTGAAAAAAAAAATAAAATGGACTGGCCGGTCTAGTGCATAAACTGTTCAAGTTTAAAGTTTTTCTTTAAATGTAGAATTTAAAAAGGGATGAGAAACAAGGCTCTTTTCTTCCTGGCCTTACGTGTTAAGTCAGTTATGGTAATGAAGAGTTTATTGGTTATATCTACTAGAGTTGGTTCTGTAGTGTAAATAACACTGCTCTTGTATAGTAATTGTTACAAAATAGTAATTTGTTCAAATATTGTCACTTCAAATATTCACAGCATTGCAAAAGAGAGACTTGTCACTTTTAAGCCAAAGGTATTATGTCTTGATGGACACGATTTCCCGATATTTTGAATACCGTTTCCCGAAACAATTTTCATTTTCAAACTGAAAAAGCCTGTAGATACTATTTACTGTTGCCAATTTTTTTCAGCATTTATTTTAGTACACACATACCACAGAATAGTTGTATTCTCTCTATTTTTTTTTGTTTTTTTTTTTGAGTTGCTGTTTCTGATAAATGCGTTGTGTGTAGTGTCTCGGAGTGCTGATTTGTAAAAGCTATATGATGCTCAGGCGAATACTCTGCTGTTACTGGCATAGTAGTTGTAGACATTATGGTTTGGTAGTTGTAAACACTTCGTTTCATGTAGAATAAGGCAGTAGAACTATATTTTATACATGTCGCTTATTTAGTTCACTTTGAAGTATGTGACATGTACACATGTTGTGCAAATTTTATGCATTGAATGATTGTCACAAAATGCTCGTGATCAACAAAAATCATACATTGACTTGTTTTGCGTCAAAGGAAGTATTAATGACAGGTCAACAACATATTCGTGTTGGCGCGAAATAAGTCAATGTATGCTTTGTTGCATGACTTATTTGGCATTTTGATTACAAATAATTTTTCATTCGAATCAACAATGAAACATTATTGACTTGTGAATTGACTAATCAGAGCGCAGCATTTATCTAAGTCATGCAATCACTGCAAATATAGCATCTAGTTATTCATGTCGTAGTATTCTAAACAAGTTATTGTAACACAAAGTTTTTTTTCAATAATACCTTTTTTGTCAACCATGTCACTTGGTTTCTTTATATCTCTGTCACTAAACTGCGGACCCATGATTTACTCTGGCCTAATATGTATTGGAGCATGTGGGTCAATTTTAATAAACTACATGTTAATATGGAACATTTGTTTCCACATTATTCCCCACTTATCCACATGGACTGTTATGTTAAAGCATTGCTCTCCATTGGATGGAGACGAAAATGAAGTCTTGATCTATTAATAGCAACATACATGTGCTGGCGATGCATGAATATTACGCAACATATTTTGTGGGATATCATTTTAATTGGTTTGTTATACAATAATCTAATTTGATAATATTTTAAATCTTGTTCGCATTGTTTACGGAGCATTTTACCAAAAAGGGATCTTTTTGGGCCATTTTACCAAATATTCTTTTATTTTGCCCCCCCCCCCTTTCACGAAGTTTTTTTTTTTTCTTTTTTTTTTTCTTTTTTTTTTTTTTGCTTTAAATAGTGCATTTAAGTCCACGTTTTCCTGGTAAAAATTGCCTATAATAGGTTCTTCGTTATATTTTTTTGAGTCTATAAATAGGCACTCGGTCTCGCTGGAATCGATGAACTATTGCGAACATTTCTCCTGCCCATCTCTGGTCGTTTTCGGCTGAATTTATTTCTAAGGTTATGTGCGGACTCTGTCACCTGGTTTAAATCTATACTGCTGTTAATGTATACTTATTGCCCTCTCACTGAAAGAAGCTTAATTTTCATCTTGCGCAAACAGTAAGATTTCTTCAAGGGCATTTGCATGGTTTTTTGGCCATTCTCACTTCATACATTGTTCGGAACATGTTCTTCATTGAAAATATCCTTGAAAGCTTTAACGACAGATACTCCAGTCTTATCTTTCAACGGGTGTAGCCATAATTATGTTGAAAATGTATCCGCACCGACCAGAATGTACTTGACATTACTGTTGTCTTTGAAAAATTTTACCCTATCCACAAGGTCTGCTGTCTCTGAGGTAATTCTCCCCAGGGTGCCATCTCTTTGACCTTCAAATATAAAATGTTGAGTTTGAATAAGTGCTGTCTAGTTACATCAGGAGGCATATCCATTCAAATGGCACACACACTGACCTTCCTGCTGTTCTTCAGAATCCTCGGTTTCGCTGTTTTCAGATCCACCGTCATTGGATATTTCGGAATGGTCATCTGATTCCTCATCAGAAGCTTCGGAATGGTCATCGAAAACTTCAGACTGGCTGATTGGCTGTCATCGTAATCAGCGGAAGCTTCGGACTGATTGTCACGGGAGCTCTTTGCAGTTTTCGTGCTGTTTCTCATTAAATCCTGCCTTCTATAGCTCTTGAATTGTTTCCATGACCTGATTGTGTACTGCTACTTGTTTCTTTCAGAAGTATGGCCACATCTAAAGCTTTACATTTATGGAAGCCTTTGTCTTCTGCTTTTTCTTCTTTTATCAAACCTTGGAGTATTTTTTAAATTTTTCTTCGCCTCTCCTCATTATTTTGTTGTGCAGTTGGTTCCATCGTGCACTCAAACATCGGTATCTCTGGATCTGTTTGTAACTTTATTGCAGGTTCGTCGTCTATTTTTGGCCTTTTCCGGTGACACCACTTCCGGACACCAGTTTTTTAACCCAGCCAACTGTCAATTACACACACACACACGCGCGCGCGTTCACTAAGTTATATCCATCACTTGTGGTGAATTTGCGTGCGTGCGTGTGTGTGGGGTGTGTGTTCGTGTGTTTGCATGTGTGTTGGGTTGATGTGGGTGTGGGTGTATGTGAACAATTCTTCAAAAAATACTACCCTTTCTAAATTTCTGGTCTGATTCTTTTGAAATCAGGCAGCAATGTTGTTTGGACAATTCTCCATACAGCTTACATTTTTTGGGCGTTTACGCCCAAATATTGGTCAAATTTGGAAAAACAAAAATATGCTACTCTTTCTACAAATCCGGCTCGCTTGGGTTGAAATTTGACAGGAGTGTTTCCATCAAGCTGCTGGTACTGGTCACATTCACAGTACTGGTCACATTCACAGTGTCATATTCACAGTACTGGTCACATTCACAGTATCATATTCACAGTACTGGTTACATTCACAGTACTGGTCACATTCACAGTACTGGTCACATTCACAGTACTGGTCACATTCACAGTACTGTTCACATTTACAGTACTGGTCACATTCACAGTACTGGTCATTTTCACAGTTCTGGTCACATTCACAGTACTGGTCACATTCACAGTACTGGTCACATTCACAGTACTGGTCACATTCACAGTACTGGTCACATTCACAGTACTGGTCACATTCACAGTACTGGTTACATTCACAGTACTGGTTACATTCACAGTACTAGTCACATTCACAGTACTGGTAGTTCTTGGTTATGGGATCTTCCCTGCTGCATTGAAAAAAAAACATCCTAGGTACACCCAGAAAAAAATATGCACGTTGACTATTATTACCAGCGCTATTATCATCAGTTTTTTTCATGTGCCTTCATGACCAGGCATCATGTTGCATAAGCTGAACTGTTGCCCTTTTCTGTTCTTTCTTATGTCGTTCAAAGCACCGTCGGCCCTTCAAATATCTTTGACACTTTTATAGTATATTCTGCACTTGTCGGCCTCTTCGTGAATTTTACGATTGAAATGGCAACAGTCGTTATATACATGGGATTCTTTATTACTCTACCCTTGTTGACATGTGTGGCAACAATAGGCCTTACTAAGAAAGGCTGACATATAGAGATAATTACATCATAATAGTCGTCATCATGATACAAATAGGTCTTGTTGTCCGCCTCTGGTCCTGAATAAATAATACTGTTGATGTTTTCTGTTGGAACTCTGAAGTTCTGATACTCATGTAAAACCAACTAAAAATTATTTTATTTTTTTCTAATCCACATTTGCCCAGCGGCACTCTAGCAAGTTCACGCAGTTCATCGGCAAGCTGCACTTGTTTGATCCTGTCCATTCGTGCACTAGCATATTGAAGACGCTAACAGTTTGACTTTGGCTGTCACTATTGCCCTCGCAAAGCATAGGTCATCTGTGTTCTTAATGCTTATGATGCATTGTTTGTCTTTCAAAAAATGTTTCCAGAGAAATGCAGTCAGATCATCTCCAAACGAGTCGTCTAAAACAAGCTGTTCAAATGATTGTAGAGTTCGTCCTGTCTGGCCCAACAATTCTCCAATTGTAAGCTGCGATTGCTTTATAAAAGGTAGTTGTACGGGAAAGTCTAATTTTTGACCTTTCACTTCAAGGTCTTTTAGATTTGCTTTGTATAAGGTATTTGTCATGTTAAATTTTGCCGGTCTCATATCTCTTATTTTTTTAACTACATAGAATTTTCTTGTTTGAGTTCTTAATCTTTTAAACGCAGGATTAGATTCGTGCTCAAAGAGTCGCTTTCCTCCGCCTTGGTATTTGCGTTTGTGTGGAAATAAATTGTCCGTTCAGGTATATTGCTCCCGTATTCACAAAGACAATTGTTGGCAGCCACGGGTTTTTGTGGCAGTTCAGACTGTTTTTCCTTCCAAGCATCTTGTTGCATGCCCTGTTAAGAGCTTTGCATGGACTTGGCAAACATCTTTGGTGGTAGTTTATAGAGTACAATCTGAAAAAAACACACACAATGACGAATTGCACGCTTTTACACCCCTTATATAAGACCTTGCAGTATTGTGAGATTATGAAAAGGGTCTTAAAGGGGCCCGAAGAAGCGCTGTGATAGTTTTGCAGTATTTGTCTAATACATGCGAATGCAATATTTTATAACTGTGCTCTAAGTGAAATTTTGTATTAAGAAAAAATATTAAAGTGGACTTAAAATGTACTTATGCTATCAATACTGAGCATATTATGCATTCATCGTCAGTCCAGGTATGTTGCTATCAATAGAACAACACGTCATCTTCGGTTCTACTCAGTGCAGAGTAATACTTTAATATAGAAGTCTGAGGAGAAAAGTGGGCGATAATACGGAGTCAAATGTTTCATATCAACAAATAGTCTGCTACTTCTGTCACTTGAATATCGTTGGTTTTTCTTAGCATTTTTGGTAAACATACCCCTTAGGAAAACTTCTGCTTTCCAAAAAACTTTCACCTGTGTTATTCCAACTTGGCATTGAAAAGCCAAATGGGGGTGGATTGCCCCGAATTCTTCACTTATTTTTTTCCTCGCTTTTTAAATTTTTTTTATCTTCTTCCGCGGATTGGTTTCCAGACATCTCCTCCAAGACCGCTTATTGATCAATGTCAAGTCGCGAAAACGGTCAATCGGTTTCCAGACATCTACTGCAAGGTCGTTATAGCTAGAAAAGTCAAACTTGGCACATATATAAAGGACGGTGTGATCTGCGACATCCGTTAAAATTTTTTGACCTTGACCTTAATGGTCAAGGTCAAATTGCGAAAATCGTTATTAAAAAAAATGATTTGTCTCGAAAACGGTAAGAGATTTTGACCTCATTTTCGACCTGCATTCCCTATATGATGTTACGTAAGGTATAACTTCCGGTGTCCTTGACCTCCAAATCACTTTCGAGCCCCAAACCGGAAGTTGGCCTTTATCTCGAAAATGGTAAGAGATAGAACCATCAGTTTCCAGACATCTCTCCAAGACCGCTGAAGCCAGACCAACCAAGTTTATCACATGTATGGAGGGTCATCTGAAGTGGTGCACCTGATAAAAATTTTGACCTTGACCTTACTATGCTTCAGTTCAGTATCCGCACCTTTTTTTTTTTCTTTTGTGAATTCGGAGCGTTTGAAATGTAAGCTCAATTAAAAGAAAAAAAACAAGAGAATTAATAAAAATTTGATTATCATCAATTGTAGAGGAGGGGAGCGTGATCTTGAAGAGGGGTGACTCGCAAATATAACCCCCCTCAAAACAAAACAACAAATAAATAAATAAAATAAAGTCATATATCTAGGATAATCTAAATAAATTGTACAAAGAATTCTGTACAAAAACATTTCACAGCCAAATGACATAAAATTCCAAAATAAACATAAACTAGACCGTTTTCGCTACTCGAGTAGCGAAAATTACACTTGGGGGTCACAAAAAATACGATTCAGAACTCTTAACCTTTTAATATCTTTTTTTAATCCCAGAGGTTCGAAAATAAGCTCAAAATCGTTCTATCTCTACCGTATTCAAGATAATGGTCAACTTACGATTTTTGGCTTTGACCATGGCCGAGGAGGTCAAGGTCACCGAAATACCACTTACATATGATCTTTTAGGCCCAAAGGGTATAAAATAGGCTCAGAATGGCTCTATCTCTAACTGCTTTCGAGTTAATGGCCCACTTCGGGTTTTTTACTCTGACCATGGCCGAGGAGGGCAAGGCCACCAAGGACACCTTACGTATGGTCTTTTAGGCACAAAGGGTTGAAAATAAACTCAAACTGGTACCTCTTACCTATCGTCTTTTAGGCCCAAAGGATCGAAAATAAGCTCAAAATCTCTAACCGTTTTCCAGATAACGGCCCACTTACGGTTTTTTACTTTGACGCTGGCCGAGCAGGTAAGGGTCACCGAACTACCTCTTACATATCGCCTTTAGCTCCAAAGGGTTGAAAATAAGCTCAGAATCGCTCTATCTGCAACGTTTTTTCGAGATAATGGTCAACTTACGTTTTTTACTTTGACCATGGCCGAGGAGGTCAGGGTCACTGAGGTACCTCTTACATATCGTCTTTTAGGTCCAAAGGGTCGAAAATAAGCTCAAAATCGTTCTATCTCTAACCGTTTTCGAGACAATGGCCCACTTCCATTTTTTACATTGACCGTGGCCGAAGATGTCAATCGTTCTGTAAGGTCATGGTTAAAAAATGTGGATTTTAGGCGTCTTATTTTACGGTGTTTGAGGTGATGGCCCACTTCTACTTTTTTACATTGACCATGGCCGAAGAAGTCAATCGTTCTCTAAGGTCATGGTTAAAAAATGCGGATTTTACGGCGTCTAATCACCCTCTATCAGTAAGCCAAATTTCATCACTCTACAGCAATTGGGAAAACTCAAACGCTGCAGCCAACTTAAACTTGCACATGCATGCTGTCATGTGGCTTTCACTGAGAATTGGGCGATCACTACACCGAGGCTGATATCATGCCAGTTTAAATTACTGCTCTCAGCTTCTTGCCGGATGTTTCGCAAATTTGTTTTGTTGTTTTTAATTGAAAAATTAAGCGAATTTAAAAAAATACAGGAGGATCAGCTAGACATATTGAGGTTTATTATATCCAAATTTAATCTTTCTAGCCCTCACGGCCTCTGACTAGTTCCACGGACAAACTAAAAAACCGAAAAGACATGCCACAACTGCGGCTAAAATTTTCGCACAAATTCAATACACTAGGGGATTTTGGCAAAGCCACAATTGTAACTAGACCATTTTCGCTGCTATTAAAATTCATACCAGCTTGCCAGTGGCAAGAAAAAAGCAGCACAGCGTTTGACATGTAAAATACTAGCAAACATTCTGACGTCGATAAAACGTTGATATGAGGTTGCATTAGCGACCAGGCCAAATAGCAGCTTTGGATCTGCTTGTAACTTGGGTTTGATTGGTCATAGATTAACGTCTTTGACACAACGTTGAATAAACGTTGGATAAACAACGATGTGTAGATTTTGCTCGCAAAAAACTAGCTTCCGCAACATTCAATCTGGTTGTAATTTGCTTGTGATCAAACGTCCGACCATTAAAAAAGCCTGCTCAATACTCAGTACTCTTTAATATCCATTGAGCGTACGTTTGATATAAACACTTTTGATTTTCGTTTGGTTTTGTTGCCGAAACCACAACTTTTACAGACCCTAAATTAACGTCTCTTCTTCAACATTGAAAAAAATTCGGAAAATCGACGATTTATGTAAACGTCGCAAAATGTCCGGATCACAACCAAAAAACATAGTCGTGTTAGCGCTAATAAGAGATTTTAGTCTTGTACTGGAAAAGAGCGGTCGCTTTGAAAGTTGACGAAAATCAGGACAAAGTACGTGCTACTGCGTACTTTTGAAATAGATTCCGAAAAACTGATTTCAAACATATCTTGTGTTATCCGATGACCCAAAAGAAACTTTGGAGGAGCAATGACTATTCCTTATGATTGTCACTGTCAGGACGGTGATGCTAAATATTTTCGCGACATATGTATGTTATTCTCCCGACGCCGAAATAAGTTAGTAGGTAGGTTGTGAAACTGATGGACGGAGCGCCTCTTGCTTATTTTGGCAACTGCAGGAAAAAACCACATCGGTGAAAAATACAGCTGCATATTCCGCCTTCCCCCAAGGAATAAATAAAAATCAGGAAAGATGATCTGGTGGTCAAGTGGCCAGTTTTTCACTTCGCAGGGGGACATATAGCTGCTAGTCTTTTGTGGCGATATTCATACGCAGCGGTTGAGAGGCGGCCGCTTAACAACAGAAATCACTGAATGTGTACTAGTGACTGACATTTATTTTTCCATTTTCGGACATAGCTTAACTTAAAAGTTGTATAGTGGTAATTTTAAAAGTTAGTGCTATGCATCTCCGGGATATGAGCAAGAGCAACTATCTGCTGCGTTCGGTGTCTTGTGAGCAGTCTTCAACCGTACTCTGCTAGTGAGCGTCGGGTGGCCACTTATATAGCGTGCAGCGCGAGACGTGCCTAGAGTGCAGGAATGTAGGGGATTCGTGTTATCTTTCCTACGAGAGATTTATGGCTTTTACGAGAAACTGCTACTCTTTTCTTATGAGAATATATGTGACGGTAAGATGTCGGATGCGGGAGTATATGTGACAGCCAGATGTCGGGTGCACAAGTTACGGAAAAAGTATGCATTAGTTTTCCAGAACAGGTAGCCGTCGACGCTAATAATCATTTTCAAATAAAGATTCTAAGTCCTCTAGCAATGTATATAATTCTTATTCTTTAATTATCCCTGCCCTAAACGAAATGATCAATGCTTTCTAACTTGGGAATCGATAATAATTGGATGGCTCCTGATACCTTCTTAGAGTTCTGACGACGCATACATAAGCCTGGGATAGTCTTTGTAAAGAAGGCGTGGGAAATGGCAGTCTAATCTCTTCGAACATTCCTGAGCCCCTTGTTGCTATTTGTGTTTTACCTAGGAAAACAGCTTCGGTACTACCGTATCGCAGGATCCATTTACCTTAAAAAAAATTTTTCTAGGATGTAGAGCTTCCAACTACGCTTGGAAGAAAATATATTTGAGGGTCACCATTCAGAGCGGCAGATAGCTGCTTCGCCAGAAAACGGCGTTATCAGACAAATAACCTAAAACTATCCCCGAATTCCACTGAGCCATATTTGACCTAACTGGGAAGGGGGTTTACTGGGTGGTAGTCTGATACTGGTTTTTACGATGAGTCAATTGGTGACTTATACTCCGCTATTGATGGGGTCTCAGATGGAGCTCCTCATGCAAATATTACAGAATCGGCTACTGTCACTGGAGAAGCCCCATATAAGGGTCAAGTTTTTGTTTCTCGCACCGCGCTGAAAGTTTGTTCTACTGGGAACCTTAAACCTTAGTTGTGGATAGCTTATGACTATTATACGTGTCACTTTCCAAGAAGCTCTGCTCTCTAAAACAGTTGAGGATAGGTACCACACTCTCAGGTCCAGTAGCTGTGGTAGGGTGTTCCCGATGGGGTTGGAAGAGAAGGATTCAGCGTCAAGAGATCTGTAGGCACTTTTACAACTTGCAAAGTGACATCAGGGTAAACCATGGGGCTTCTAGTTGTCACTGGGCAATCAGAATGACTCTGCTTTTGATGAACAGGGGCATTCTGAGTAGAAAAAAGTCTAGGATTGCCTGTGGCAGAAATGTATACAGTACTTGCTCCGGCCACTTGCGTTTAAGTGCAAGCTAGCAAGCAAGCTATCCCCGAAGCTAGCCACGGCCAGACATCTCTTGGTAGTTGGAATATGTGCAAACTGGTACACATATCTAAGTAAGGGGATAACACGGAGACCGAGCTACTACTCAGCAAAAAGAATTCTTGTCTCGGCACCATACTGTCTGAACTACTTTGCCTACTCTGGAAGCCAGATCTACTAGTTTGCTGAGATTGCCCGTGACATGTTCCTCTTATAGCAGAATGTCATGGATGTTCCCTGCTGCAAAGATTGCCAACTGCTGTGGAGTTGTCTAACAGTATCTTTATGGCTCTGCCCTTCAGAGCAGCTAGTAGTTGAGACAGAGCTGTCCAGAATTCTTAACTCTAACCAGTTGATGTCAACTGTGGTGCCCAGACGTCCTTCCACAGCTTATTGCAAACGACGGGAAAGAAAAGCCCAAGTTTTCAATTATGCATCTGTTCAGATCGACAGAGAGGGTGTTGGGGTTTGAATCGACAGCCCTCGGTCATGTGACTTGATACAACCCACCACTGAAGGTTCTTGATGGCTTGCTGGGGGATAGACACTCGCTTGCTTACACCATCACCTGAGCTACGGCTTAGAGCTTCTGTAATTTCGCTTGCCTAACGGCAATGTTTTCTCTGTGTTGCAACTAACAATCCCAGAAGTGGGAAACAGGCGGTCTCCCCCCTGGCGCTTTCCCCCCCCCCGGCGGTTTCCCCCCGGCGATTTCCCCCCTGGCGGTCTCCCCCCCGCTAGGCGGCCTCCCCCCTGTCCTTCTACCCCCGAAGCAGATTTTTTTTTAAACTTACATCAGTAAAACTTGTACGTTCCACTCTTTTTTTTCCTTCTCCCCCCTCAAACTTGCTTTCCTTATTGATGTATGAAGACCAAAGGGTTATTGATGTTCCTTTAATCTGTTTAATTAAGTGATTGATATTTTGAATTTTTGACCGAATCAATGAAACGTCGGATCTAGTGTTATGCTCATTGCATGCACAAGAATTGCAATTGTTTATTAGCCTTCACCGCCAGAGAAGGCTACTGATGATGATTTTTTCCGGAGTAGGTGGTGACACAGTAAAGCTGGTGACACAGTAATTTCGTAATTGGATTTTAAAGCAGATTAATTTCCTAGTGACTTTCCTAGTGACTAACTAAAAAAAATCTGCCATGGGGGGGGGAGAAGGACGGGGGGGGAGTCAGCCTACGGGGGGAGATCGCCAGGGGGGAGTTGGTAGGGGGGAGTCCGCCGGGGGGGAGACCGCCGGGGGGGGGGAGACCGCCTAGACCCCAGTAGTGACCTCATGACGGATGCTTTAATGGGATGGGTAGGGGAGATTCTCTCCACTCTTTTCTCTGTGGGGAAATTTCTGGCTAGTTCCAAATCCAATCTTTCTCCCAGAATCTCCTGCTCGGGCAAGAGCTCTGACTTTGAAATATTTACCTGCCTTCAGCGCCTCAATCACTAGGGATAGAGTATGGAGCCTGGCCAGAGCTCTGCACAGATGAGCCAGGAACCAATCATCTAAGTATTAAAACACTAGCACGGCCCATATCTGAAAAGACGTAAGAGGTTGAAGATATAGAAAGGGTGGTGAAAGTGTCAGAAACCACTATCTCTTTTCCCCTACTTCAAAGCACTGGTATTTAGATATAGACCACATTTATGAGGACGCAAAGGCGTCGGACAGATCTATTCACGCCACCGACATCCCCTGCTGAAGCATTTATTTTATTACATAAGATGTATCCATTATATTGGTGGTTAATTGCAATAACTAATTTAAACGGCACAAATCGATCACCATGCTCCAACCCCTTTTGCTTAAAAAGACTGAAAGGTTTACTTTATAGTCTGGATCGACTGTTTGTTTAGCAGTTCTTGGAATATGTCTGCAAAGCCTGCTCTTGCTCGGAGTCTGGGCTGTGGGAGAAGGTTAGTTATTTCGGGGCTCTTTTTCATGGAGAGGGATGGATGGGGTGACGCCTAGTGTATCCTTCTTAAATGGGAGGGAATATCCTTGACGTAGACATCTGATGACCATATCGACGGGCACTTAGCTCTTCCAAATCTTGTAAAAGACGTCGGAGTCGTGAAATTAGAGCCATATCCTGATGTACGGCCTGTGCTCTAGGTTAACGCGTCCCACCACCTTGACTGGGAAAAGTTCCGTATAGCTAAGCAAGTCTGTACGACGCAATGTCCCTAGCAGCGGAGCCAAAGGTATCGTATCGCATCTTCACCTTTTACGACAATTGCTGGTTAGCAATCTTCGCTGTGTCCCTGGTGGCTACCGACACGCACACCAGCAACTTAAAAATCACGGGATCCGCAGTCTCATGTTTGTTTGAAAGCATTTTTCAGAGCTGTGAGTATGTGGTCCTCTAGACCCTTCAGCATCTTTGCATCCTTCCTCAACATGGGGATATCCGAATTCGGCTTAACTTTGGTCATATAGACTGTTCCAGCATCTCCATGGGGATCAAATTATCCGTTAACACATATGGCGCAGATTTTACTGTCAATTGCCTCGATGGGTGGAGCCTAGCCAACATCGGAGATGTGGCGCAGATTGGGCTCCATTCTTCTGCCACTGGATTCCTTCAGAACTGCTCTTATTTCTTTTTGCGAGCACACCTGATCAGTTAATCGTATTCGGTGAGTAAAGCCCACTAACTCTCTTGAATCTCTTCACCTTCCGACCCGGTCCTTCTTGCTCTTTATACAGCAAAACTCGAGACCTCTGCTCAACGTCTTCCATGTCGTCGTGCTCCTCCATCTCTGATTCACACTTCTTTCTATCTCTTAGATATGTGTACCAGTTTGCTTCTTTCGATCAACTTCGGATTGTGCTTTATTATAGAAGTCAAAACAACGTCTACTTGCGATATTAAATAGACGTCGATACAGTGTCTAATTTACGTTGCAAAAGGGTCGCAAATGGAAGTCGAAACAACGTTTACTTCCTAACATTGTATAGACATCGCGAGAGTGACATTGTATAGATGGCGGTAAAATATTACTCAAGCATCGCCATTTAGATAGTTATAATGACAAGATTCTTGGTCACCTCTGCGTTAAAGTACATTCACCTTGGGTCATCCAGTAACGTACGACACCTTTGAAGTCAGTTTCCATGAATGGTTTTCAAAGTAAGTGGGGAAAAAGCGCACTCCCAAAAGTCCCACATCGTCGTTTCCATATTGGTTTATTTTAGAAACGCTCTATTATGGCTGCCAATTCCTTTGAGCGATAACCAGATGAGGTTAATCGTCGGTTGTGGCTCCAACGTCGAATATGTTCTTTTCATACTGCGTATTAATACTCAGCATGGCTAATCCTGAATAGCATAAATCAGCAACTTGCTTATCCTTCGAGTTGATTAGGATAAGCTCAAATCACAAACAGCGAATTACAAATCAAGAGCAAGCTCATCAAGGCTGTTCCGGATATTATATTGATTATTGGGAATGTATAGCATAAGATTTGTAAAATCTGTCAAACGTTGCAGTTTGATCGCACCGACTTCGCAACTTCGAATCGGAGTTCAAATGTTTACTAGGTAATGTTCATGATTTGCTAGTGCCTTGTTCACAATGCGCATGCTTTCAAGATTAACTTTTTCATTTCGACTGCATTTAAATAAGCAAAGTCAATCCAGGCAATGTTCTTTTCATACTGCGTATTGATACTCAGCATGAGTTTCTTAGGATAAGCTTACGCACTCTGCACCCGAATACTGCATTACTCTACGATAGATTATAATTCCACGAATTTTAAATTAAGCCAAGTAAATCCGATGAGCGTTCATACTAGAATCCACAGTATAAAAAAAACATAAGATGCCCACAATGCTATAAGCTGGTCATCCCGCTTAACTAAACATCGCAAACATCGCAAAGGCCCTGTTTGTTCGCAGCACCCTACATATATGACGTAACGATGAAGTATCAGGCGCACCGCAAGCTTTGGAAAAAGCTGTTGATTCTTGCGGTCACCCACTCCTCAACATGTATCCCCGGCTTCTCTTGTAACCGGTCACTCTGTTTAGTAAGACTTGTGCCTTTAGTAAAAACTGCCCTCTGTTCATGAACTGCATCTGTACCTAGTTCACAAGCGTCTTTCTAATGTCACAAAAACCAGACAAGGGTATAAAAATAAAGTAACACCTGTATAATGTGGATATCTCCCTTATTCGGGCAAATATTTTTAGTACCTTTTAATTTTCCATTATTTTCTATACAGTGCGAACCTGGATCATTCTGACGTTTCCCCATTCTGGAATTTCGCAGCACTGAGGGTTTTCTGACAAGAGAATACCCTGTTTAAATCTTTCAATTGACTTTTAAACAGGGTTCTATGAGAAAACTAGCCTGTTTTCTCAGCAAAGAATCCACCCCAATATACCAATAGACTACACATAATTATGCCGTTGAACTGACATGCTTCTCATTATTTGTCACAACAAACTGCTCATGCAATGCTATTCAATTTACAAAAAAAGTATTGTGCATAGAGCATGCCACTTTCTCAGGAACACCAATGAACATTTGCTGTTTGGCATTTATGTCTTGAAGTAAAATATAATCACAAATTGTCAATTACAAAGGAAGCTCATCAAGGCTGTACCTGATATTATATTGGTTATTGGGAATGTATAGAATAAGATTTATAAAATCTGTCATTCTGTCATTTCACCTCCGCCTATGCACATTTCATGCGAGCCCTCTAACACTTAACCCCAAAGGACCTCCTACCTTTGTATAAGAAATCATGCACCTGTGGCGACAAAATTCAAGGCGATAGTTAAGCCTAATTGGGTCCCATTGATATTGTGAGTTATCTAAGCCTACCTCACATAACTATGCCTGCATTTGCGCCTTTCATAGTTATGTCAACTAAACTTACTTTATTTAACTATGCCTGCGTTGGAACCTTTCATATCGTGATTTGGCTAAACCTTCTTTACTTAACTGAGTCTGTGTGGATATCTTTCATACTGTGAGTTAGCTAAGCCTAACTAACATAACTAATCCTGCGATGTACCTTTCATGCTGTAGTTTAACCCAGCCTGACTCGACTAGACACTTTTCGTACTGAGGGTTAGCTCTGTTCAGTTTTGTCAAGGCTGATTTAAGCTTTAGTACTAAATGAGAATGAATCCTAATCTTCTGGCGGAAGACGATTGTACTAAAATGCACTTACACGAATAATCAGTGTGGTGAGGCCTTAAATATCCCGCATCTTAAAAGGGCAGCCGCTTAAGGGTTGGTATTGATAACGAGAGTGAAGTTATGCGTTGCGTCATAAATCGTATGTCATGCAATATGTGACTCAATCCTATACCCTAGCTGCCTCAGTATGAAAAAGGTAAAACGATATCAGTTTCAACCACCATTTTTACTTCAGTTAGCCTAATTTTATTTGTCACCCAAAGTCATATTTTTATTTATTTTAAGCCGATTAGGAATTCTCAAGGACAGCGAATGTAAGTGTTACTTTAAAACCACCCTGCTCGGTTGAAAATTTATTACATTGTCGAAATTACTCACAAAATTAAAAAAGGTCGGAAATTATAAGCAACATTTGTTCTATCAAAAATGGACTCTGGTGAAGTGGTTCATTTCTAAATTTCACATTAAAAATTGATGGCTACCGTCACAAATTTTGGGGTCTAGATTGTTCATGTTGCATGATTAGCGATGGTCCACAATCATCATTTGCCAAATCGGCATGTGTTACTTGTCATAAATAGGAGGACGTTTATTTAATTGTGGTTAATTATGGTGTTCATTATTATTTTAGATCACCGAGAGAAGAAGACGCTGTTTTTACTCTTCACGCAGATCGCTTCACGAGCACCATCACCAAAAAACTAAAATTTCCATTCTGCTTCACACTGGGCATGCGTTTGAACATTGGAAATTAAATATGTATCAAGAATAGAATTAAGCAAGCTTGAATAACTGAATAACCAACACAGAATGCGCTCAGCATGTGGAAATCCCATCTTGATCGTTGACGATTTGCACATTTTTTAAGTTTAAGTAATTTAACACGAATTGGAACCACGGGCACATTTTAACACCACATGCTCATTTTAATACGCCTGGTAAATTGGATATTAAATGGAATCTTATTATATGACTTAAAACAGAATCTGAGAAGTAATGCAGAAGCAGCATTAATAGCTCCAGATGACCGCCTCCATTCACAATGCGGATCCCGCTGCCCCAGACGGGGGTTGGGGATGGGTCGTCTGCTTTGGAGCCTTTATGCTCCAGGCTCTTACAATTGGGATAACGTTAACGTTTGGTGTAATCTTTGTGGATTTGCTGGATTATTTCCAAAGCTCTGAAGCTGAGACCGCCTGGATTGGCAGCCTCCAGCCATTCCTGCTGTCTTTTACAGGTAAGTGCTATTTCTATCAAGAATATTGCAAAAGATTTTTACCTCTCCCGAGTACGCAATATTTGTGGCGTAACCCATTATGCAAATAGATTTATATTTTTCTACATCTGATCGGATTTGCATCAGGTGCTCCCTTACCCACGTCATAAGGGACTTTTTGAAAATCGTTGTGCAGTGTGGGTTGTGGTTGAGAGTTGGGGAATGCAAAAAGTTAATGAAACCTCAAAAACTAGAGGACTTAATCACAAGAAATTCCCTGCTTTTTTTCTTTTTTTTTTGTTGACGGGGTTCGAACACTTCTAAATTAGATAATGTTAACACACAAAGCTACGAGACTTAATTATGTTCAGTTGTACGTGGCCTATGCTTTACACAATGTTTTGTTCTTACGGCTTGACCAGACACAGACTGAACAAAATCTAGAGATAAAGCTTTAACTTTATGGTAAAATTACTATACCAACGGCCAACGTCTTTATGGTTTGAACTTGAATTACTCAACTGCTGAGTCTGAACAAAATCCAAGGAACCTCTCATGAGTTATGCCCTTGATGATTTTATTGAGCCCTCGGTCTACAAAACCAATCGTTTCATGAGACTTAAGGCTTATTGCAACAGTTTGAAATAAAATCAAGCCTTAATGTTTTCACCTGAGCTGTGATAATGAAAAAAGAGCAGACAAAGAAATGGCTAGCAGCAAAACCACTTCGCTTCAATAGATAGGAATCCGCAGTGATGGGAAGGAATTTATGGATTTGCAAACAGTAGCATCTTTTCTCACAACTCTCTATACTTCGGGGTCATTGAAATCCGAAATAAAAATATATATATATATATATATATATATGCAAATTAATAACCCAAGCTGCAAAATTAATAACCCGTGTTAAAAAAAACACAAACTGCTTTTTAAATTGCTTTTTAAATCACCGATCGCATCATAAATAATTGCAACGTTACCATTTTTCACGTTTTTAAATGCATTTTGTTATTACGTATGAAAAAACCCCCGAATCAGCAACTGAATGAAGAAATTCAGTTTCATTTACATTTTTAGATATTATTCTAAAGCAAATGAATCCGTATTATATTTGAAGAAAAGGTTCTATATATAAAATTGTTTTCCTAGTGGTCGGTTCATGAATGTTTGTGTCTGGCGGTCATAAAAGTTCCAGACATTGCTCTTTACATCGGATTAAAACTTAGAGTCTTAGGCGGTTGCTTCCAACCAGCCATGATTTCGGAATAACCTAATCTCTAGCACAGAATCAGGCAATATACAGTCAACTAAACTCGAACAAAGCTAGGAACGTTTGGGGAAACTGCATTTTCTTTTATCGATTGAACAATACAAAAAGATTTGAGTTAGGTTTGAGTACCTAAATTCTAAGTGTCGGGGTGACGCTGGCGAAGGCGAACATTTGCTTTTCTTCCAATGGCTGCTTTCTTGATCCGGCTCTCTTACTAGTAACGCCGAATGTCTGACCAATCCCTAAAACACAAACACATGGATTCTTGCGACACGTGATTGCGTAAGTCGGCGAAGGGGAGTGTGCGCGGTCGAAAGAAGCGTGGGGGGCAGAGGACTCTTGCGACTGAGTCTCGGAGCCTGCTTGCACTGCTGGTGATATACGAAGCAGTCAGCTTAATGCTATAGGAAACATACTGCACGTGAATATCCGTTAAAATATCCAAGCCCAGGCGAGCGTGTTTTTTGCTGAATCCCGATTCAACCCGGCGAGAGTAACCTTGTAGTATGCAAAAACGGACATTTTGCGGAACCCGAGAATCGGCAACCATTGCTTGGCAGAGAAAACCTTGAGCAGAGCAGTTTTGGATACGGTTTTCTTCATGACGAAGTTGCACGTGCCGTTGAAGGAACTGCAAAAGGTTATTTGGAACACGTAATTGGAACACTCGGCAAACGTTTTGGGTTATCCGGTGGAATATTCCAGCGCTTAGGGAATTCCTTAACTGGAGGCGCGTGTCGATCATATATGTGAAGTGCGAATCACCGACCCACTTCCACTTGAAACCCATAAATTTTTTGCAGGAACGGGCTGAGTCTAACACGGTGATAAGCGAATTTCAGGTCGATGGATGTAAATGGTGTTTGGCGGGCGAAGCAAAAAACTATTGAGTCATAAGCCGTGAGACTGGAAGCAGTCCTGGATTAATTATATGAGGTCCTCGTCTAGAACCGCAGAGATCAAGACATGATGGTTGCTTTCTGCTACACAATTAAGTAGCAGCTTAGATGCAGTTTTTTTCCTTTTTTGCCTCAACTTTATCTCGGCAGCGCGGCTTTTCGCTGCCTCTGAGGGTTCCACTTGGTCCGCGTTCACGTTTACAACGTTAAAACTATTTGAAAACCCGTCTAAAATGAATTCTTTGTCCTGATCATCTTCTAAAAATTGCTCCCAATATGAAGAACACGATGCAGGGATAATGTGAATTTTAGGGCCTCTAAGGCAGCACTGTCAATAAGGATAAAGCTATCCACATGGAAAAGTTCCTCCATTATGAGCACTTCTACAGTTTAAGTTGTCAGGAGCTTTTTCTTCTCCCGTTTTAAGCTTTCGGATGCCTGCTTTAGCCTACTGCTCGTCCATCTTTGAATGTTGGCGTATTGCAAATCTCGGCTACCTTTGCTGCCAACGAAATTAAGTTGCAGAATTTTGGCTGCTGAAAACAACTTGATACTGCTGTTTCCTCTGCTCCATGTAACAATTGATGAATAAAGCATGAAAAAAGAGTGATTTATATATATAGCAGCAACTCCCTCGAGGGTAAGGACTTGGCCAATGAGCACATAGTTTTGCAGCCCTGTGTGTATATATACACCTACGTGGATATGAACATTTGTGTTTGTAGATTTGCGAAACACATCTAACCTCATTAAAATTTGCAATTTCACTTGTAGCTGCAATATGTTTTGCTTGTGAAACATTTAACAATATATAATATTATTTTCCTCCACGGGTCTGCATTTGGATCCGAGACCCACGGATTCACCGGACACATTCCAGCAAAATTTGTGATTACAGCCAATTCAGAGAGTTTATTTTTCTGAAACTCTTGCCAAAACAAATTCAACCATGATTTTATCATTATTTACTGATAACGTGATTATTTGTCGTTGCTAGGCCTTGTAGTGGGGCCGCTATTGCTACGTTACGGCTGGCGCATCATCATCATGAGTGGCGCTGTTTTGAGCTGTATTGGATTCGCTGCCAGCGCTTTTGCGCCATACCTATGGGTACTTTATCTCACATATGGCGTATTAACAGGTGATTTCAAGATGTGATCTGTTAAATTATGAAATCGGAAATCACGTAAACCGTGTAAATACATAGTGTTTTAAAATCCTTTCCGTTCTACTTAAAGCTATACCGGTTTCGACCATATCTATTAATGTCTGCTGAAACATGGAATGATCATCACTGAATAAAAAATCAGAAATGTCAATATCAGAGAAAATAACGGAAATATCATATCTTTTATTTAAAGAGAATACCAGTTTTACACATTTCTGATAAAGGCAAATGTTTGACAAGAGATAATGTTTTAACGTTCCCTGCTGAATTGTGAAGAGATTGTGAAGCTTTGTTAAATGTACAAATGAAAAGTACAGTATATTTAAACATTTAAACAAAGCTATCCTACATTAACATAGGCTTTCTGATTAAGGTGCCCCCACCGCCCCCCCCCCACCCCGACATCATTTGTCGCAAGCCTGATACGACACGTTGTAGAGCAATGCATTGCATTGTTACGTGTAATGTCACCCTTCCTCCCCCAATTCACTGGGTGTAGGAACTCAGACTTCATCGAATCCAGCAATCCCCTGCTAAACAACTGCTCTCTAAAATGTGATTTAAATCGACATTATTTTGCACTCAGTTTAGCCTTGAAATCTAATATTTGAATTCATTTGTAATTTTTGTCAAAGGTTGCTTCATAAAATTATCATGAAAAACGTTTAGCAAAAGATTACTAAAAATTCATTTCATTCCCACACCTCAGCAATTTACAACCTACTTTGACCTTAAAGGTAAAATCCAGGTTTGGGACATAAAGTTAAACCTTATGCTACAACCAGCACGGCTTTAGTCTTTAAAATGAATCTATATTCCGCAATGATACGTCTGTCTTGATTCTTTAATTTGAATCGTGAGTTTTGAGAAAGTAAAAATGATGCTTCTGGCTTAATGTATAATTCTCTTTTTGCTACATACCATCCGAATTTGGAAACCAATCATGCACCAAAATAAGCTAATATTTGATTTGTTTCTTGCACTATTCGTGTTGTTTTTTCAACCTGAACTTTGATATTAATGCCAGAAAATGCTATTGTTGTTGAAATTGCTCTTTATCCTCAGCATTTTTTATCCCAAATAAAATAGCCTAGGAGCATTACTTCATCTAAAAATAATGGCAAAGAAAGAAAACCCAACAGTACATGTAAAACATACCTAGAGTGCCAAGTTTGAACAATGCACAGACCAGATTCGTGCTATTTTTTCTCTTGGCTTTACTTTTCATTTCTTAGCTTGTCTTTTCATAATGCTCATTTTCAGGTGTTGGTAATGGCTTCATGTATGTCACGTCAATGGTGGCTGTTCAGCATTACTTTACTACCAAAAGGGCCACGGCAACTGGACTGGTGATGTCCGGAGGTGGGGTAGGTACTCCCACATCTATGAACGGGATCGTTACCTGTAATGCTTAACGAAGACCCTTGATTGTATAGATGTGTTGGTACTAGACCACCAGAAAAATGGAATAAATGCCAGTCTCCGCAACAATAACACAGGCTACTTTTGCATTAGGAACGTTGCACATTGGACTGGTCACTTAATTTTTCATTTGTTTTTCGCGTGTTTCATATTATGTTGGATTTCTATCCCGGGGAACCCCAAATCTTGTTTTGCTGAACTCGAAATTCTCATTAAATCACCGTTTACTGATTAAGAGCTGAGTGAGGAGTCTAAACATAAATAATAACCTAGCTGAGATAAAACAGGTAAGGATCTTACATTTATGCACAAAAAGCGTCGTTTCTCTTAAGTATTTATTTTGTTTATTTTTAATATCTCGCAATTTCGCTCTACCAGTACCATTGTATCTGTTCTTCCACCACAGAACTACGAAATATTTCTGCTCTTCAGGTTGGAACAGTTGTTTTCGGCGTCCTCATTCAGCTATTACTAGACAACCTGGGATGGCGCTACACTCTCCTGGTCAATGCTCTCATCTGCCTTGTTGCTGGATTTACTTGCGGGGCACTATTCCGACCTCTTCCGAAGGTTGCCAAAAATTACGGGAGTGGTAATAAATCCGATAACCATGGCGACAAAATTGATGAAACGACGCTACTGCATGCAAGTTCCAGTGCTCGTAAACTACACTACGGTACGGGGAGCCCACGATCGTCTATAAGCGGAGTGAGCAAAGTATCCAGCTTACCAACGCACAAAGAAAAGCAAAACGAGGCGAGAGGACAAATCGACTTTCAGAGGGAGCCTGGCTATTGTTGCTGTTGCGGATCTTACAACTCTCCATTCTGCACCATTGTTGGCGAAATATTTGATCCAACACTTTTTAAGAATCCAGTCTTTGTTATATTCGCCATTGTTTTAGTGCTGTTCTTCTTTGGGTACTACACATCGTTTACTTATGTATCGCAAAGAGCAATAGAACTGGGTATCGGCACCACCAAAGCATCACTACTCGTCTCGGTTATGGGTATTTCTAATGTGGTGGCGAGACTGTTATTCGGATGGATAGCGGATCGGAGTCCGAAAATTCGATTCTATTTTGGTGGTATTGTTATCTGTCTAGGAGGATTATTCACCACTTTAGTGTTCCTTTATGAAACTTACTCTGCCATGGTTGGTTTCAGTGTAATCTTTGGTGCTTGCTCAGGTGAGTTTATGAACAGCCGTAGTCATTATGTACTCATTCAAAGTAGGGTTTTTCAGCATACATGCATTTGCAAAGATCATTATTTGATGAAAAATCATAGTAATGGGATAAGAAAACTTAAACTGGTTCTTGCCAAAGGTCAGAAAGATCAGAATCCTGGATAACACCACCTCGAAAATGATACCATGAAATTTTATGCCCATTACAATGAAAGCTAGAAATGAGACCATCACAAAAACCACTTTTGACCAATTCCAAAGGTTGGTGTTATTTCTGGAGAACAAAAAGCTGTTGGTTGGATGAAATGTAGTGAATTATTGCGAGTAAAGGCCACACAATGCATATTGTTTTTCTTGTAATACAATGCAAATTTACCTTAATTGGTATGACAGCTTACAGAAAGTAATTAAATATCTTCCCTTTTTCGAAACAAACCAAAACAAGTATCTTTCAGGATGTTTTGCAGCGTTGTTCCCAGTCATACTTGTGGACTTACTGGGTCTGAATTTGATAGAGAAGTCCCTGGGCCAGGCTTTGGCTAGCGCTTCCGTTGGCTTCCTCTTCGCATCTCCCATATCAGGTACGGGGGATAGCTACAACAGGAACCAATACAAATTGTTATCATAATAAAGTTGAAAGAAATCACTACTTCAAATCAATTATGATTGTTCTTTAAGATATAAGGTGTATTCAGTATCATAGAATGTTCGAGACGAATGTATGCTTACGGGACTACTGCCTCAGGAAATATTACTAAAATTGACTAAGATATAAAAATAATGCATTTAGCTTTCTCACAATGAATAAAATTCATGATATTAAATAAAGTCGGTAACGGGTAAAATGCTCGAGGCTGAGGAAATACTTCATATCATCAGAATGTCAAATAAACCGTGTTAACTTCAATAGAAAGTTGACCCACGGGACCAAATTGATGCTTCATATTAACCGAATTCCACCGAATTAAACCTGACCTACTGTAAGTATAGATTGCGAAATCACTGTTCACTGAAATGACACGTGGTTCGATGATATTCATCTTCCTATTTTTGTTGAATTCAATTATTTATTTGTTTATTCATTTTGCACAACAGGTTTAATTGCAGATCAGACGGGAAGCTTCGACGTACCCTTCTTCGTCGTCGGTATCATGGAGCTCATAGGCGGCATTTTGTACTTCACAATCAAATGCTTCCTTCCCAAATACGGCTACAAACCAATTGAAGACCTTAAACCACCGGAAAACGCTATTGATCGAAAGGTAGAGAGGCAGATTGACCAGATTTCTCGAACACGTAGTAGTAAGACAGCATAAGCAGCTTGAGTTATTGGTTGGGGTTTCTTTCGCCGATAAGTTCTACTTGTCGCTGTGGTGGGGTTGGGGTCGAGATTAAAGGCACAGCGCTCTCAACTAACGGAGAGACCTTTAGGTCAACAGTTTTCTAACTGGTCAATAATTCCAATGTTAAAAACAATGCATGCAATTCTTTTTGTCACAACTCTTTCCATGTGTGTGTTTGTGTGCCTATGTCTCCCTCCCTCCCTCCCTCCCTCCCTTCTTTTTGTCATAACTCTTTCCGTGTGTGTGTCTGTGTGCCTATGTCCCTTCCTCCCTCCCTCCCTCCCTCCCTGGCTCCCTCCCTCCCTCCCTCCCTGCCTCCCTCCCTCCCTCCCTCCCTCCCTCCCTCCCTCCCTCCCTCCCTCCCTCCCTGCCTCGATAGCTTAAGTGTTGTTGGGTTGGACTAACAATCACGGGGTCATGACTTCAAGCCCCGCTAAAGGCGATTTTTTCATTGTCTCCATTCATAGTTTTTACAGGCCATATTCATAGCTCTCCCTTTCACAGAAGAATATGAAGGAAAATACCACAGAAGTCACTTTTTTCCTTTTTTTCTTTCCTTCCCTCCGTCCCTTACTTGATCCCAGGTAGATCTTCAGTTGAGTTGCAGAATTTTTGCTATCATTTCGGCAAAAGTGGCAAAATACGGAGAAAGCTTTAAGAGGAACACAAAAGTGCTGTTCGTCCCATAGATCCTGTTCGATTATTTTTGAAAGCAGTGCTACCCATGAGGTTCTCTACGAAATCAAAAATTGCTCAGTTTTTCTTTCACCTTTGTAATGTCATCGATTTTACGGCTGGGCGCCATGTCTACGGACATTCTTGTTATAAATAAAAAAAATCATATTGTACCTTAAGTTGTAAACTATCTTTTTCCGATTGTATCATTGTCACTTTTACTGCTTTATTAGAGGAGCATCACGAATACCATCATAACGTTATTGTATTTTCGAGCTATATCCCGCCTATTCAAAAATCCGCGTGGTATGCTTCTTTTAGCGCATGTTTATATGTTTCTTACGTATTTTTAACGCATGCATTTTATTTAGCCTTTTTAACGCATACACTTCATTTACTGGTATTGTACAGCTATAATCCTTAGTCCGTCGTCCGTATGTTTATTTCTATTTATTTACTTATCTATTTATTTATTTTGCGTTTGGTTACATATCTGTCCGCAGTTTTGAAAGGTTGAGCACAATATCTGTGTTGCAAAGTGTGCACCCTCGTATTGATCCCCCCTCCCCCTGTAAATCGTGTTTCACATCTGCGATATTAGCGTCAGCATAAGTTTAATAATGAGGTGAATAGATGGAAACCGACGTTGGATAGATGTAGAAAAATCTACTTTGTATATAGGTTTATACATGGTCGTTTTTCCCGACGTCTATACAATGTCGTGAGATAGACATTGTTTCGACTTCTATTTGCAACCAAACCTCGGCATTGACTCGGCGTCAGGTGCGACGTCTATGCAACGTTGTTCCAACGCAATATTTATTTCGTGTTGAAATCTACATTTTTATTTTTTACAATCAAACTTGGTTTCGTAATTTTTATACATTAAAGTCTTTCTCAAGCGTTGCTAATGCATTGGTTAATGTGGTTGCTGTTTCGTTGGTACCGCTTTCAAACGGGGCCGATTTCAAAATGTCAATGAAGCTGACATGATAGTATAATGGCCGCTAGTATAAGCTCTGCTAGAGAGCAGCTGACTAAGGAACTGCCTTTAAAAAGAACAATCCTTAAGAACCAAACTTTTATTAAGAAACATCCTTCACATAAGGAGTACATTGAAATAAGAAGTCCAATTCTCAGTAACAAAGAGAAATAAGAAGGCTTACGTGCATGTTTTGTTGTCAGTTATTCTAGGTTAAGGTTTCCATAACTGTGTTCAGTTTTTGTTATTGTAATTCAGTCAGTGTTGATAAAAGTACATTATGAAATATGTTTGTGCTATAGAACATTTTTATTTACGTTAATAAATAAATAAATAATTAATGTATGGAACTTCCAATTTACCTGAAAAGCATGGTGGCCATTAGTAATTTGTTTAAGAATTATCAACGCAAATATTGGCAACATTGCTTCTGAGATCTTTTTTCTGTTCACAGACTTGTTTATTTTAACACCAAAGGTATTAAATGTTGGTGCACGCTATTGTGCCATATTCTGAATACTGCATTTTGTAGTTTAAGCAATTTTCATTTTCAATCTAAAACACTTTGTAGATGTTATTGGTTGTAGACAGTTTTTGCCGCATCTGCCGAAACATACTACAAAATATTTGAATTCCCTTTCTTTCTCTCTCTCACTCTCTCTCTCTCTTTCTCTCTCCCCAACCCCGCTGTCTCTCTCTCACTCTTTCTCTCTCTTTCTCTTTCTATGTGTGTGCGTTACTTTTTCCGATAAACAACGTTTGTAGTGCCTTGGAGTGGTGAGTTGTAAAAGTGGCATGATGCTCAGGCGAATACTCAGGGTGGTTGTAGACATTTTGGTACCATAGTTGCAGACACTTTAGCATGGTAGTTGTAGACACTTTGGTAACATAGTTGTACAAACTTTGATATCATAGTTGTAGACACTATGGTATGGTAGTTGTAGACATTTCGTTTCATGTAGAATAAAGGAAAAAGACTATATTTATACATGTCGCTTATGTAATTGACTTTGAAGTATGTGACATGTATATATGTTACAGGCAATGCTGGAAACCCACCATTTCAAGTAATGGCAAACCAAACTGGCAAATTTGCGCAATGCCTAAAATCTTTTGTCATTTCACAAAATAAAATGTTATTTCGTGGAATAGCCAGTCTGCACGGTTTGCCATGACGTGAAACGCCAAATGTGGCGGGGATAACGTGTGTTTTTGTTTTCTTTAATGGACTTCAAAAAACAAATGTACCATGGATCTGCATTATTTATTCAAAACATTTAGCCATTAAAAACTGCTACGAAAGGTACTATCACCACTAAATCGATAAATCCACATCCACAATAAAATTCTGGTAGTTTCAGCAGGATTGTAATTTTTATTTGTAGAATTTCGTTCATGAAAACAAACAATATTGAAATGACACTAAAAAACTGTAACTGAAAGATTTCCACATTTTACAGTGTAGTGAATTCTACATACTTGCTTAAAATGTATTCTTGTCTGTTTTTGACGATGTTCCAGAAGCAGAGTTTTATTTCCTCTAAAATAGAGAAGTACTGCTCTTTCGGGATACAGACCGATTTGTGTTGTTCATGCAGCTTGTTGAGCTTCTGTTTGAATTTATCCTCCTTGGAATGATGAAAACCACGAAATTTATATCAAAATATTTGTTTGTGCTCTGGGAAATTTGTGAAAACTTATAACCAAAGAATAATCAGTATTTTATTAAATGAAACATTTTCATAGGTTAAATGTTTCTTTCCATTTTGATTGCATTTTGATTGCGAATGACTTCAGTAACTGTCGATTTTTTAATTTAGTCTTTCATTTTGCAGTGTTCTAAACAGGTTTTTGTAGCAAAAACTTTTTTTTTATATTACCTTTTTCGTCAATCATATTACTTGCTCTGTTTTTCTTTCTCTATGTCTTGGTATTTCTCTGACAGTGATGTGCAAAGCCATGATTTGCTTTGGCCCAAAATGGATTTTGAGTATGCGGGTCACTTTTAGTAGTCTACATATTTATGGAACATGTTCCATGTTATTGTCCACTTTTCCTCATATATTTCTGTGCTAAAGCATTGCTCTCCACCGGATGGATGACGAAAATGATGTCATGATCTATTAATAGCAATACACCTGTGCTGACGATGCAAGAATAATACGCAACATGTATTTGTGAGATATCATTTTAATTGATTTAATTATAGAAAAATCTAATTTAATAAATATTTAAATTTTTTCGCGTTGTTTACAGAGCATATTACCAACAAGGGACCTTTTCCTAATCAAACGTGTATCTATGACCTGTGACATCTATGCACAATAACTACAACAAAGGACCTTTCCCTAATCAAACGTGTATCCATGACCTGTGACATCTATGCACAATATCTACAACAAGGGACCTTTTCCTAATCAAACGTGTATCTATGACCTGTGACATCTATGCACAATAACTACAACAAAGGACCTTTCCCTAATCAAACGTGTATCTATGACCTGTGACATCTATGCACAATAACTACAACAAAGGACCTTTCCCTAATCAAACGTGTATCTATGACCTGTGACATCTATGCACAATAACTACAACAAGGGACCTTTTCCTAATCAAACGTGTATCTATGACCTGGGGCATCTATGCACAATAACTACACTTTGAATTAAAGTCGGTATTATTGGAATTTAACAAGGAGATGTAAAATCAATAGAGTAAAGTTAAGACGTGAATATGAAGGACTCGTTTGCGGGCTGTTGTCGCCGCGGCAGAGATTGACATGAAATGACATAATGCTTAGGACTAAATTAAGCTTACGAGCTTTTAATGCCACGCCAGAGGTTTTTTAGGTAGGTGACTTGTGATAGATGCCTGTTATTTCAACTGTTGGCTTGAATATAATTAAATTAAAACGGATACAGCATCAGCTTTAATCCAAGTTATAAACGTATTTGGCCCGCAGAGCCATTTTATCAAATATTCTTTATTTTGCCCCCTCCCACTTTTTATTTTTAGTATTTTTTCTATTTTTGATATTTCATTGTGTTTTAAGTTCACCTTCTGACTCATTGATAGAGGATTTATTTTCATTTTGTGCAAACATTGTTTGATGTTCTTCGATTTCATCCGTTCTTTAACGGCATTTGCACGAAATTCTGGCCTTTGTCAGTTCGTAAGTTTGTATTCTGTTGGGTACACGTTTTTCTTTGAAAATATCCTTTAAAGCTTTGATGACAGCTACTCCGGTCTTTTAATGGGTGTAACCATAATTATTATGAAAATGTATCCAACACCACCAGGTTGTTCATGAAATTACTGTCTTTTCAAACTTTTACCATTTCCATGAGGTTTGTCTTTTCCAGCGGCCATATAAGTGATAGGTGAACCTATGTCTGTTGGATCTCTGTAAACTGTACGGTTCTTGTTGTTAAAGCCACTTCCTAATTTTGCATCGGCTGATGTTAAATTTGCCATTTTTCTTTACAAAGTGATGTAATTTGCCTGCTTCGGAAAGACTTGCAGAGTTAATTGGGTTAAAATATAAAACGTAGGAAATTTGGTAGGTTTTTCCACAGCCGCGGTGCCGAAACAGAGAATGCCCTATCGCCGTAAGTTTTAGTCCGGGACTTTGGCACCTTTAACAAATTCTTATGTGTTGGACGCAGAGTCCTAGAAGGATGGTAAGGTGAGAGTAGTTCACATAGATATTCTGGAGCTGTGCCCTGGACCCAGTTCTGCGATCAACTTGTAACCAGTGTAGCGATTTTATTTTTCGTTATCCGAATTCAAGGGTTTCTTCATGTTCACTTTCCGTAATAATGCTATATCTCTCATTCTTCGGTGGGGCACCGCTACTGTCGGATTCCAGTTTAGATGGATCAAATAATGTTTGAATTGGTATAAGTAGCAAATCCTCATCGGAAATTGCACCATTAAAAATACTGAAATTGGCTTTCATATCCCCTTTTCAACTTATAATTGAACATGGGTTTAAATTCAAAACCCGAGTTCATCAGAGTGAATTAGATTTTTCAAAACACGCGAGGCACTAATTTAGACAACACAGACAATGCGTGAAAACTATTTCCCGCCCTCTTCTTTCATCCTGATAAATTTTCTTGAAAGGTCTCATACAGGGCCGATCTCGAAAACAAAAGAGACAATGCAGCAAGTTAGTTATTGAATGGCCACTCGACTGTATGAAATATGCTGTACTCTCATGCTTCGCACTTGGGCACAGCATATTCCATACAGTACTCGTGAACATTCAATAACCAGCACGTACTTTGACTTTTATTATCAGCGCTATTATATTCAATTGCTTTCATATGTCATTTATGGCTAGACTTAAAGTTGCACTAGTTGAATTTGCCCTTTTCTGTTTCTTTCTCGTGTAGCACTGGCCGCCCTTGAAATATCTATGACACTTGTCATAGCATATTCTGTACTCGTTGTGATCTTCGTGAATTTTGAGGAGTTGTTTCATGCATTTGCGTTCTTTGTTAGGCACCCCTGTTGACTGTTGTGGCAACAATACGCTCTACCAATGACGATGCTACAAATAAATCTTGCTGTCTGCCTGTGGGGTCCTGAATAAATAACGTTGAAATTCTTCTCTTGAAACTATGAAGATCTGATACTCATGTAAAAGCGATTAAAACTGGGTTTGTGCATTCTCATCCACATTTGCCCAGCGGCACTCCAGCAAGCTCATGCAGTAATTTGACAAGGTGTCCTGTTGCCATGCTCATACGAATACTAGCATACTGACGATTAGCGTCAATTTTGGATTTACCCGCCCCTATTTGCATTGCATGGCATAGGTTATCCGCGTTCTTAATGGTCATGATACATCGTTCAAAAATGTTTCTAGAGGAATGCTGTCAGCGAACCCCTCTCCCCAGGCCCCCCAAATCTAAAACGAATTGTCTTAAAGGAATGTAATGTAAAATGTTCTATTGCGCTTAATCAACCAGTTTGCTCTAAGCGCTGAACAATATCAATATATTTAATCTAAGGTAATTTAGGGAACTGCTCAAATGGTTCTAGGATTTGTTTTGTCTCGCTCAAAACAAGCTGGGATTTCTTTATGAAAGGTAGCTGTACGGGAAAGTTTAATTCTTGACTGGGGAGTGCAAAACGAACCAGGTCATTGTCCTCCTGAAATTGGATTTATCGCCCAATAAAGCCCGTAATACATTTTTTACCTTTAAGAATCTCCTTTACATCTCAAGGTCTTTCAGATTTGCTTTTTTTATGATATTTGTCGTGTTAAATTTTGCCATTCTGATTTCTTTTATTTTAACTCCATAGAGTTTTTGTTTGAGTTTTTAATCTTTTAGACACAGGAATAGATTCGTCCTCAAAAGGTCTTTTTTCTCCGCCTTGAATGTGGTATTTGCGTTTGTGTGGAAATAAATTGCCAGTTCGGGTATATGACGTCATGAATTTACAATGATAATTGTTGAAAGCCAAGTGTTTTGCACGTGGCGGTTCAGATCGCTTTTCTTGCTAAACGCCTTGTTGCATGCAACGCAGATAAAAGCTTTGTATTGACTGGGAAAACATCTTGGGTTGTTAGAGTACGATCTTAAAATAAAAAACAAGAGAGAAGAATCTCAGGTTTCACGCCCAATTATATATACCTTGCAGTATTGTGAGGTGGCAAAAACGGATTTCAAGGAGTCCAAACCACTGTAACGATTTTACAGCATTGGCATAATACATGAGGATGTAAAATTAATAACTCCAAGTACTCCAAGGAAAATATTTTATTTATCAGAAAAGATGTAAAATGGATCACTATACCTAAAATGTAATATGCTACCAATGCATATCGTCAGCACAGGTATGTTTCTATTAATAGATCATCACGTCATTTTCGGCTCCATCCAGTGAAGTAATGCTTAAACATATACTCAACAACAAAAGAAACGCCGAATAATTTTCGTGTGGTTTTTTTGCGTTTTTGGCGATTTCTGGGAAACTTGTGTGCGAACTTTTTTCTGTAATATTTTTCTTTCTTTATCCTTTATGTGGTCTGTTGGTGGCGGCTTAATTACCCTAACACCTTGGTCAATTCAATGAAGTGGTCGTTTTGACACCTTTTTCCATATTAGGCAACATGTGTTACAATGACCCGTACAAACTGAAATGCATAGTAAAGACAAGCTTAAAAAGGGATTAAAAACGTTAAAATATTGAAACAAACTCAACGGAAAAACTATGCCACGGCTCTCACAAATTGATAGGGAACGCGCCGTGGGTATGCTGGACAGCGGAAGGAGCCGCGCTGACGTCGCGCACCACTTTGGTGTTAACGAAAGTACAGTTCGACGCCTACGAAGTCGTCTTAGGGACACTGGATCTACTCGCGACAGACCTCGGTCAGGTAGACCACGTGTTACTACTCCCCAGGAGGACCGCTATATTCGGGTCTCACACCTACGCCAGAGATTTATTCCAGCGACAACCACCGCCGGAGCACTCCCAGGACGTCAGGGCAATCGCATCAGTGCCCAAACAGTGAGGAGACGGCTTCATGAACACGGTATTCGAAGCCGGCGCGCGTATCGCGGAATGCCCTTAACCGGTGCTAGGCGCCAAGCGAGGCGTCAATGGGCCATGAATCATGTGCCCCTCTACGTTACCACAGCTACGCCAAGCCCCCATCGAGGAGTGGCATCGCATACCCAGAGTCGTAATCCAGCGCTTGGTGACCTCTATGAGGCGCTGGTGTACGGCGGTGATTAACGCGAACGGAGGCCACACTCGTTAGTAGGCACTTTAACTCGTCATTTTGTGAGGCACTTTTGTTGTGTTAAATGAACCGTGACTATCTTCTGTAAAGTGACTAAAACTGTCTAGAAGTATGCTATAACAACTGCCTTTTTGATATATGTAACATAGATTCCAGTTGCAAATTTAGGAAGATAGATGTGGAATTTCTAAGAATCGGCGTTTCTTTTGTTGTTGGGTATAGAAGCATAAGTGGAAAACTGGGCGAGAATATGGAAACAGGTTTTCTTAATAACAAGTAATCTGCTGCTGTTGTCACCTAAATATTGTTGACATTTCGTGGCATTTTTTCGTGAACACAACTCAAACGGAAACCTTCTACTTTCCAACAACTGTGACCTGTGTTATTTCTTTGGGTGGGCTATGATGTAACCTATTCTTTCTATGTGAATTTGAAGCGTTTCAAGAGCTATGGTCTAATTGAAAGAAAAAACATGAGAATAAATTTGTATTAAAATTTGAACATGATCCAGATAGATGTCAGTAATTTTACACATTTACTTTTCACTTCTCTAGTTATTCGACTCCACACCCTCATCCCCACCTCCCTATTCCTTCCCCCGAATGGAATCACTTTGTAGCTCCAATTACCCATTTAGACTGAAGCCCAGATTTCTATATAAATCATGTAAAAAGCAGTAGATTCGGACCAAAACGTGTTTTACAACCCGCTCCTACCCAATTAAGCACAAAAAACTGGTCTTTAATTGGGTTTGTAGAGAGTGGAATCTGCTCTTGAAAAGCGAGAGACTCGCAAATATGAACTCCCTCCCCCCACCCGAAAAAGTACATACATAAAATTAAAACATATATCTAGGATAGTCTAAATAAAAATAACTACAATTACACTTGGGGCCACAAAAAATCCTTAGCGTTTAAAGATCCAGAGTCAAGCCAACTTGCCAGTTGCATCAAATCGCAACACAGCTTTTGACATTATATATCAGTAAACATGCTGACGTCGAGAAAACGTCGTTTATATATATATATATATATATATATATATATATATATATATATATATATATATATATATATATATATATATATATATATATATATATATATATATATAAAATTCTTTCTAGGGCCAGAGTTAATTAATATTAATATACTGAACCATCACTTTACAATTTTTCCGGTGGTCATAAGACCTATCAAAGTTATGACGGTGGTCATTTGGTATTTTTGTCATGTAGACTGTCATAATCATCGAAATTCCGACAATGTTGAAACATTAAATGCTTACTGGCTGAAACAATAATACCATAAACATTACTCTGACATTTTATCGTAGTATAATCGTATATATAATTTTGTAATATATCGACGGTTTATTCTTTGTTAAGGAAACCCACAATGTGAAAAGAGGTAAATAGCAAATGTGGAGTTAAGCATCCCCGAAACGTAGGAGATAAACATCGCGGCTGGGATATTTGCTGTTAAGCCTATTGACAAAGATACGTTCCATTTCTAATATGAAATCATTACAAATTTCTAAAATAAATTAAGGAGGACCAACTAGACATGCTAGGTCTCTGCCAAATTTGGTTGTCCAAGCCTTACCCGTCTCAGAGGAGTTTGCGTGACAAGGTTATGGGACGGAAAATACGAAAACACTTTGCCGAATCGTACGAAATCGATAAACTACCGGGACTGAAAATCACCAAGTGTAACAAGGCAATTTGATATGATACCCTTGTATTTGGTCGCATCAGATACTCGTGGTAATGAGGTGGGGTAGAAATTGATAACCAATGTGGAAATGGGCAACCTCTTAATTTTAATCAGTGACTAAATTAGGAGCTAGAGCTCCAGCTAGAATTATGTGTGTCCTCTCAACAGCACATCTTTACCACATATTTTAACAATGCTATGAACAGCACTAGAATTCTACTTTATTTAAGTATATCCATTCCTAACACGAAGTAAAAAGAAATAAGAAATTGCTGAATTAAAACTAATTTTCAAAAATTAGCAAAGGCATGTTTTTCTCTATTATAATTAAATACTTGCGGTGTGGTTGTGCAAGAGTTATGTTCATTCTCTCGGCTCTAATCCGTCACTAAACACCCCGGTCATTAGCGACAATTGGCGCCGCGCTACTTTAATCAAGAATAGAGCAGGAGAGGGGCGAGTTCGGGCCAATTAAGTGTAGGCCTGACAATTCATTATGAATGAAATCTTTGATATAGAACTTAATGACTATGTTCGGAGACGCCCAGCAGCCCAGTAGCCCATGGCACTTTGCGTAGAGCTTTCAGAATGTTAGCTGCTGCTCTTACTTGATGGGCCTTAATTTTGAAATCTTTTAGTACGTTAGGATCTGCCTCCGCTTTCCCATAGGCCTGTAAAATAACTCTTAACACACGTAAAGACAATTTGCTTCGATATCTGTTTAGTAACGTTACCCCTGGCTTAACGACATGATCACTGCTTTCTGACTTCGTAATCGATAATCATGTGATAGCTCTGGATCATAGATCGTGGATCCCCCGGATCTCAGCCCGATATTTGTTTTAGCGAAGCGACAATGGCTATCTATACCTCTCTATTAATGGTCAAGTTTTTGATTCTCAAACCACACTGACACCTATATTCCACTTAAAATCATAAACCTTGGTTGTGGATTGCTTGTGAATTTGGATAATCTTACACATCACTCCTTCCGAGAAGTATGCATGCATCTCTCCAGAATTTGGGGATATGTACCATACTGTCCCGTCCAATAGCTGCGGACGTCGTGGGAGTGTTCCCAATGGATCTGGAGGAAACTCACGCGCCAACTTGAAAACTGGGCCGACAGGTGAAAGCCTAGCGAGTCTTCTCTGACTACTTTTACTTGCGAAGGAGAGGTCAAGACACTGACGGGAGCGGGATCGGGAGGGGTTTGCTACGGGTGCCCTTGCAGGAGCAATGCTTACGACGAGGCCAGCTAGGCTCGTGTTTGCTCATGCTTCACTGGCATAGAGCCATCACTCTGTTGAAACATCGAAGCCATCGAAACTGGGTTTGTTTCTTCTCATCCACATTTGCGCAGCGGCAGTTCAGCATGCTCATGTAGTTCTTTAGTAAGCTGTCCTTGTGTTTCCATGTCCATACGTGTACTAGCATACTGACGATGAGCGTCAATTTGGGATTTAGCCGTCACTATTTGCATCGCATAGCATAGATTATCTGTGTTCTATTTATGGTCATGGTGCACCGTTTGTTTTTCAAAAATGCTTCTAGAGGAATGCTGCCAGCGGACCCTCCTATTGGTGCTTTGTGTGTGTAATATCAATCTAAAACAAGTCGTCTTAAACGAACTGCTCAAATGGTTGTAGGATTCGTCTTGTCTCGCTACAGAAACATCCAATTGCATGCTGTGATTTCTTTATGACAGGTAGCTGTATGGGAAAGTCTAATTCTTGACTGTGGAGGGCAAAAGAGTCAGGTCATTGTCCTCCTGAAATTGAATTTATCGCCCAATAAGGCCCCTAATATTTTTTTGACCTTTAAGAATCTCCTTTACATCTCTCACGTCAAGGTCTTTCAGATTTGCTTTTTTCATGGTATTTTTCGTGTTAATTTTTGCCATTCTGATCTCTTTTATTGTAACTCCATAGAGTTTTTTGTTTGAGTTTTTACTCTCTTAGGCGCAGGAATAGATTCGTCCTCAAGAGGTCTTTATTCTCCGCCTTGAATGTGGTATTTGCGTTTATGTAGAAATAAATTGCCAATTCGGGTATATGACGAGCTGCATTTACAATGATAATTGTTGACAGCTAAGTGTTTTGCACGTGGCGGTTCAGATCGCTTTTCTTTCTAAACGCCTTGTTGCATGCAACGCAGATAAAAACTTTGTTTTGACTGGGAAAACATCTTGGGTGGTTAGTTAGAGTACGATCTTAAAATAAAAATAAAAAACACAGAGAATAATCTCAGGTTTCACGCCCAATTATATATACCTTGCAGTATTGTAAGGTGATAAAACAGATTTCAAGGTGTCCGAACCACTGTGACGATTTTACAGTATTGGCATAATACATGAGGATGCAAAATTAATAACTCCAAGTACCCCAAGAAAATATCTTATTTATCAGAAAAGATGTAAAATGGATCACTATACCAAAGATGTAATATGCTATCAATGCACATCATATTATGCATGCATCGTCAGCACAGGTATGTTTCTATTAATAGATCATCACGTCATTTTCGGCTCCATCCAGTGAAGTAATGCTTCAACATAGAAGTATAAGTGGAAAACTGGGCGAGAATATGGAAACAGGTTTTCTTAATAACAAGTAATCTGCTGCTTTTGTCACCTGGATATTGTTGATTTTTCGTGGCATTTTTTCGTAAACACAACTCAAACGGAAAGCTTCTACCTTCCAACAACTTTGACCTGTGTTATTTCTTTGGATGGCCTATTCTTTCTTATGTGCATTTGAAGCGTTTCAAAAGTGATGGTCTAGTTGAAAGTAAAAAACCATGAGAATAAATTTGTATTAAAATTTGAGCATGATGCAAATAGATGTCAGTAATTTTACACATTTACTTTTTACCTCTCTAGTTATTCGACTCCACACCCTTACCCCCACCTCCCCGCTCCCTCCATCAAATGGAATCAGTTTGTGGCTCCAATTGCCCATTCAGACCCCAAGCCCAAATGTCATGTAAAAAGCAGAAGATTTGGATCAAAACGTGTTCTACAACCCGCTCCTACCCAACTTAGCACAAAAACTGATCTTTACTTGCGTTTGTAGAGGGATCGAATGTGCTCTATTTATTCAGTATTCACCATAGTGATATAGCTGAGTAATCTATAATTAAACTACAAGTATGTTAATAAACTGAACCATTATTTTACACTTTTTCCGATGGTCATAACCCTACAAAACTGCCGACGCATAACCGACGCCGTTAATCTCTAAATTGCATCGGCAGCGTTGGCAGCGGATTTGAAACATCGTTTATACGTCGGATATACGGTGGAATATATACGCATTTTTAGAAACATCGTATATGCATCGAAAATGCGTCGTAAAAAAGATGCCGATATTGCCAACGCGTATTATACTTATTTTTTAAACGTCTATGAAAGGCATATTTTCCTATGTATAAACGACGTCGGGAATACATCGGAAAAAATATGCCGATATTGCAATCGTACATTATACGTATTATTTTATACTTCTATCAAACGCATATTTTGCTATGTATAAACGACGTCGAAAAGCGCCAGCGGCAACAAAAAAACTAAAATGTAAGAAGTTAACTTTTTGGGACGAAATAAAAACGTTAGAGCACTTAATTACACTGACGAGGCAGCAGCCGCCGTGGAGTAGAGGTATGTTCCGCTCCTAGGATGCAAGAGGTCCCCGGTTCAAACCCGAGTAAGTACTAGTGTTCAGTTCCAATATATAAATATGCTATGTTGTATATTAATATGCTATAGTGTATGTATGAATATGTGAATTATGAATGGTTGGTAAGGTTCAATTGGTCAGTTAAGGTCAGAAACAATTTTTTGGATAATTTTACATATCACTCCTTCCGAAAAGCTCTTATCTCTCCAGAACTTGGGGATATGTACCACATTCACGTCCAATAGCTGTCAAAGGAGTGAGAGTATTCCCAATGGGTCTGGCGGAAACTCACGCGCCAACTTGAAAACTGGCCCGACAGGTGGAGGCCTAGCGAGTCTTCCTTGACTACCTTTACTTGCAAAGGTGAGGTCAAAACACTGACGGGGGCGGGAGGGGGGTTGGTACGGGTGCCCTTGCGACGAGGCCAGCTAGACTTGTGTTTGTTCATGCTTCACTCGCATAGAGCCATCACTCTGTTGACACATCGAAGATGTGGGACGAAGCATATCCAAATTCTGGGCTATGGGGTATCCCTAACTCCCTTTCAGCTGCTATCACTAGTGCTGGCTTATCCGGATCAAGGCTCTGGATGGTTACTTTATCCCCTTGGTTCGCGCTGTTACTGTCAGGGGTGGGGCTTACGGAATACTAACTGTGAAGACAGTCAGGCTTTGTGCAACAACGACTTCTCGCCTGTTTTCATTCTGCAACCACTTCTGAAGACACAGACCTGTTTGAATTCTCGAAGGATTATAGCATTAGTAAATTTTGCTTCCGTGTCGCCAATTCCGTTCAAATTTTTTAAATTTGGCCCATCGGAAGATACTTTTATTTAGGAATTTGATGGCCGTTCAGAGAGATGAGAAACGAGAATGATCTTCGTAGCCCTATTACCTACCCCAGTGGCTGGAAAATGGAACGGCATAAAGAGAAAGCGACAGCACACGCCCTGGGCACATTTAATTAACGCGATTTGCAAACTAAAGATTGCTTTGTGTGGTCACGTAACGAGAGAGAGATGTGAGCGTGGTTATCTCTTACAGCGTGACATTCGTCACTTAGGTGGATGACGTTCTGCCAGAAGAATGCTTCTCACCATCCGAACTTCAGACAAGCGAGGTTAGTTTCTCCCTGACGTCTTTTCAACTTTAGTAAGTAAAGGTTGTTCCGACTTTCATTTTCAACCTATTTGCAACATAAGATAGATAGGAGAGCAAGGGAGGAAAAGAGGTAAAAGGGAAAGCAAAAGAGAGGGAGGAAGATCAAAAGAGACGGGGCAGGGCCAAACAGTAATATAATGAAGAAAAAATTGCGTAAATTTTAAATGCAATATTTTAAACCTAGGCATTACAGCTCTAGTTACTGGCTTGAAATAAACTAAATGTTTGCGTCAAGGAATAACTTTCTTGAATAAAACTGCAGAAAATGTTGAAGAACATTTTTGTGAACATATACACTTGAATTAGGTTGTATTTTGCAGTTTGATTGGCATTGTTATGAAATAGCTGACCTCTGGATGGCTCTGTCTAATGCATAAACACTAAGCGGCTTGATATAAAAAGTAGTTGATTTCTCACAATAAAAATGGGTCAGTGGAATAAACAGGTTTAATATAGGGGTAGATAATTGCTGGGTGCTTTGTATTTGATTAAGACATGCGTGAAAGGCCTGTGAATGAACGAACCGGGTAGCGGTGAGTGTATTAGCCCCTCAACTCTGATAAGATCCACTACAAAGCTCCCAGTCCATTGTTCTGTCGCTATTACAACACAAACACACTTAATTGTGACTTTAAGAGCTTTTGCTACTTTCCAATGTTGTGTCGTCGCTTGTGTCTCATATAGCAACGTGTGTTTCGTTTTGGCGTCAAGTTGACTTATACTACGACGTTTGCGTGAATTCCAGTTTGGTTTTTACGTCCATTTCATTCGAGATTTGAGAATTCCGGTAATTTCTAATCATTTCTTAATAAGGGAGTGCATTGTCACTAGGTGCGTTTTATAATACAAGACAGACCGCGCCGCCAAAGATGTTGGCTGTTACACAACAAGGACTGATTCGTACTCATCGCTCTCTTTGTCATTATCTTTGTCTCGAAATAGATGGAAATAGATTCAAAATAAATGGAAACTTAATCAGCCCAGTCTCAACCGTAACAGGTGACTGTCTTCCTACTTAGCTACAAAATGAGGTGATCTGGACTGTAACAACATAACAGTTAACAGCGAATAAATAGTTCTCATGGTGTTTGTTCTTTAAGAAAATGCGTAGGTTCAGTAAACATTACGACGCACCAGGGTCGGGCTTGGATTTATTATACAACGTCTATCTTGCTTTGCAAATAGTTTGAAAATAAAAGCAAGAACAAAGTTTACTTCCTAATGTTGCATAGGTGTCAGGAAAGCCATGTTGCATAGACGGCGGTAAAATATTAGTCCAGCATCGCCATCCAGACAGTGAAAATGATCTTGGTCGCCCCTACGTTTAAGTGTATTCACCCTTTGGTCATGCGGTAACATTGGATGCCTTTGAAATCGATTTCCACGAATGTTTTTCAAAAGCAGGCAGAAAAACTTGAGCACCCTTGAAATTCCAATATTTTAACGTTCATTTTGGTTTGTTTTAGAGGCGACCTGTCGTGGCTGCCAATTTGCTCGAGCGATAATACGATACACAACGTTGGTTATCCAACGTTTATTTAAAGTTGCGTCAAAGACGCTTATTAGATCCATGTTCACGATCACTCAAAACTAAATTACAACCAGACTCAGCGTTGCATTTTGGTTGAGCTAACGTCGCAAACTCAAAATGACTTTGGATCAGCGTTGAAATGCTTGCTGGATAATGACCATAATTTGCTAATGCCTCTTTCATAATGCGGATTAGCTTAGGATTTGTTTTCATTATTAATGTTATGTCGACCGTTTTTAAATAGGCAAAGTTGATCGTGCAATGTTATCATACGATATCCTGGAACTCGGCTTAACTAATCATGATGGGCTTGTTTATCTCCAGATTTTCTTTGGTTTAGCAATGCAGTGTGCACCAGAAACTGCATTACTCTGTGGTGCTACGACATTGCGATCCCGAGAATTTTAAGCAAATCCAGTGAGCTATTTCGGACAAAGTATTTCAGTTTCTTTTACTTTTCCATTTGTTTCTATACAAAACGAAACTGGACAATTCGGATCTCTTCCTTCTCTGGACACCAGACACAAATTGTAAGACCCAATTGTAGGTTTTATGTCACGGATAAAAGACGAAAACCAGTACATTCTGTTGTCAGAAAATCTCGAGTTGTGCAGAAAGCAGGGTTTTCTGACAACAGAATACACTGTATTGACTTTGTTAATTAAATGACTTGAAACAGGGTTCTGTGGGAAAATTTGAGTGTTTTCCAAATATTTACGAATCTACTCTAAATATAACAATAGGCCACTCAAATTATGCAACTCAACTGACAGGCTTATCACTGCGTGTAACAACGAACTGTTCACGTAATGCCATTCAATTCACAGAGAAATATTGTGCTTTAATAATCTCCTGTAACAGTTCTCAGAACATGTCACTTTCTCACGAAAGGATTAATGAACATTTACCGTTTGGCATTTATGTATATGTAAATCACAAAAGCAAGGACAAGTTCATCAAGGCTGTTTCGGATATTATAGTGATTATTGTGGGAGTGTATAGAATAAGATTTATTAATTTTTTCATTCTGTCGTTTCACCTCTGTGGTAGAATCCGCGAGAACTCGCACCTGGCCAAGTTGCACCTGACAACTCGTACCCAGACAACTGGACACCTAGACAACTGGCACCTACGTGAAAAGGTAGACAACTCCACCTGGTATATTTATTCTAAAACTTTCAAGGACGCGGGGAGAGGGATGGGTTGCACAGTGGAACCCCAAATATATTTTAGACAAAAAATATTTTCAAATTATTAACAATCTTTACTGCCACTGCAAATTACCTAATAGCCACATTACAATTTGTTTTGCAACTAGTCTTACAGCACTTTCTTCGTTTCAAGGGGATTCTCGTCTCTTAATTGCAATAACTGTTTTTCTTCTATCTACACTGCAAACCCTTGTTATTTATTCATGCTAATACTAATTACACATTAAATCAATCGCAGCATCTCGCAAACTTTCCTTATGACCTATCACTATCGTTGTCACTCGTTTCCCCCTTGATTTTCCCTGTCCACTGCACGTCATCTGCTGTTGTGGGCAATGCCGCGGAGGAACTGTGCGATTGACTTTCGACCAGCTTCAGCGGTCCGCAGAGGGTCGTTTAAGTCGTTGTTGCAATTGCGCGTATTCGTCACAAAATCTCTTCCGTGGTGGGTCTTCGCGGGCGTTTTGTTTTATAAGGTTGGCGACTGTAGACTCTTCTCGCTTGTAGCCGAAAAGGTTGGAAAACCGATTATTCCAGCACTCAAACATGTTGATCATTTTTTATTCATCGTTCAAGGTTGGTTGATGAACGTTCCACACTATCGGAGGAAACCTGGGCGGAACTCTTCTCACGTTGATGACGTTGTGTTGCACATTGCGACGCCGGCGATAAATGCCTTCGATGTGCATGTGGGCAAACTAGGCAAGTCGCTTGCCTCCTCTGACACTATCTCGCGGAGATAAGCTAAACCATCCTCAGTTTCCTCCAGCGGCAAGAAGGCTAAGGCGTCGATCTGCGCGCAGAATTATTTGAAGTCTTCGTCTGTTTTGTAGCGTTCAGCGAGTCAAAGCTCTTGGCTATTTCGCCAGACTGCTTGTGGAAGATGGTAGAAACATGCAAGAATATTAAATTCTTGTCCGATAACCGTTTCATGCTTGCAAAGGACTGCAAATGCAAAGTCATAAACTATCCTCACAGGGTCCAACGGCAAATCATGTGTGATTTGTCATAAATACGATGACGGGTATATAATTATTAATTTTTGTGTTTATTATTGTTTTAGATCGCCAACGGAAGGGGGTATTGCTTTTATTCGCCTGCTGCGGTTAGGATAATCTCCACGCATATCTCTTCATGGGCTGCATCATCAGCAAAACTAACACGTGAAATTTCCATTTTGTTTAACACTGAGCACTGGGAGTTTGAACACTGGACATTAATTCTGTAGTATAGAATTAAGTAAGATTCAATAACTGAATAACCAACACACAATGCGGTCAGCATGTGGAAATGCCAGCTTGACTTTTAATAAAGTTATTTTACGCAAACACCATATGCTCATTTTAATAAGCCGGGTAAAATAACGTATTGAATGGAATCTTATTATATGACTTAAAAGAGGACCTGAGAAATAATTTATGAACAGGTTACTGTCGAAGCGGCATTTATAGCTCCAAATGGGTGCCCCCATTTGCAATGCGAATCCAACCGCCCCAGACGGAGGATGGGGATGGGCCGTCTGCTTTGCATCCTTTATGCTTCAAGCTCTTACAATTGGGATAACGTACACATTTGGTTTAATCTTTGTGGAGTTGCTGGATTATTTCCAAAGTAGTGAAGCTGAGACGGCCTGGATTGGCAGCATTCAGCCATGCCTGCTGTCTTTTACAGGTAAGTCCTATTTCTAAAGACATGTATTTTGGGATCATCTATAAAGATTATTGCAAAAGAGTTTTACCCCTTCCAAGTACCAATACTTGTGGCGTAACCCATTATGAAAATGGATTCGTAGTTTTCTCTATTTGATCGGATTTGTATCAGGTGGTTCCTAATAACTGAAGAAAGTCCAGTGTTTTTAGATATTATTGTAAAGGAGATGAATTCGTATTATTATTATTATTATTTTAAAGGAGCTACACAATTGTATTTCTAGTGGTCAGTTCATGAATAGTCATGCCTGGAGGCCATGGCAGTTTCAGCCACTGCTCTTTATATCGGATTAAAACTTAGACTCTAAGGCGGTTGTTTCCAACCAGCAACATTGTCATAATAACGTAATCTCTAGCATAGAATTAGGCAAAATAGGGTCAGTTGAACTCGAATAAAAGTAGGAACATTTTGGGAAAATTGCATTTTCTGCTGTTTCTTTTCTCGATTAAACAATACATAAAGATACAAATAACGCAAAGCAGAGGTACCAGACACTTAATGTAACGTAATTCCTAAGAAGGTGAGGCAATGGATGGATGGACTAACACGTGGATTAGGCATAACATGGATTTCATTGCGTCTTGGTACTTCTCTGCCGTTATGGAGAAGTCATCGAGATAACAGATGACGGCTTTGATTCCCTGACGATTGCATCTGTCAAACCTTTTGGGTTTTATCCGGTGGAAGATCCCAACGCTTAGGGTATCTTTGAATGGGAGGCTCGTGTCGATCATATATGTGAGGTTGGAATCGCTGTTGCAATTCCACTTCAAACCCGTAAATTTTTTGCAAGGACGGGCTGAGTCTAATATGATGATTAGCGCATTTTAGGTCGACGGACGTAAATGTGTGTTTGTCGGTCGAAGCAAAGCTATTGAATAATCCGCCGTGAGGCTGTAAGCATCTTGGGTTAGTCGTATACCGTTTATGTAATCAGAACCTCAGAGATCGGAGACATGATGGTTGTTTTCTGCTGCAGTAGCCTAACTGCAGCTCCTTCCTATTTCTTCCTCTACTTTATCTATAAGTTTCCTCTCCTCAGCTTGGCTTCCGGCTGCCTCATAGGTTGCATTTTGTCCATGTGTATGTTTACAAAGTTAAAACCGTTTAAAAGCGCGTTTAAAATAAATTCTTTGCTTTGATCCTTGCCATTTTCGAAGCTCTCCGATGGTTGCTTCCAATGTTCAAATTGCTATTAGTTTTGCTGTCAACGAAATTTTGTCACAGAATTTTGGTCGCTAAAAGAACTCGATGTAGCTGTTTCCAAAGCTGAATGTAACAATTGATGAATAAAGTATGAAGGGTGATTTTATATGGCAGCAACTCCCTTGAGGGCCTTGGTCAATGAGCACAAATCCTCGGAGCCCTGTGTATACACCTACGTGGACATGAACATTGGCATTCTGCAGGCACTAACCCCATTAAAATGTACAACTTTACTTATAATTGCAAAATGTGTTGCTTGAAAACATTAAACATTATATGTTATTATTCTCCACGAATTCGGGCACATTCCAGCCCTATTTGCGACTGCAACATGCTCAGAAAGTATATTTATTTTCACTAAAACTCTTTTCAAAACAAATTCGACATGGCATTATCTTCATTCACTTATCGCGTAATTGTTTGTCGTTGCTAGGCATCGTAGCGGGGCCGCTGCTGTTACGTTTCGGCTGGCGTATTATCGTCATGAGTGGCGCTGTTTTGAGCTGCATCGGATTCGCTGCCAGCGCATTTGCGCCATGTCTGTGGGTACTTTATCTGACGTATGGCGTGTTAACAGGTTTAGTATGAAAGCACTTTTCTCTGTGATGTCAGTCACATAAAACGTGTTTTAAGTCCCTTCCCGTTCTTCAAACTAAAAAATATACCGGTTTCAACTGTACCTATTAATGTCTACTGAAACATGGAATGAACAGCATTGAATAAAAGTGCAGAAAGAAATGTCAATACCAGAGAAAATCACGGAAATGGCATGTCTTTTATTTAAAGAGAATACGAATTTTACATACTTTGTTTGGTAAGAAATAATATTTCTTAACATTTACTGTTTAATTCGAAGAGATTGTAAACATTTGTTGAAATGTACGAATGAAAATTACAGTATATCTATACTAAACATAGCTATATACCATTAGCGTGTTCACTATCGATCTTTAGAAATGTAGATTTAAATCGACATTATTTTGCAGGCAGTATTTTATAGCCAATGGTAATTTTCGTCAAACGTTGATTCGAAATTATCATGAAAAACAGTTGCCAAAACTCAATAAAAATTCGCTGCATTCCCTCACCTCAGCCTATGAACACACTTTAACCTTAGAGGTAAAGTCCAGGGTTGAGTCATGAAGTTAAACCTTAAGGTGCAACAAGCAAGGCTTGATTCTTTAGAAGAATGAATCTATATTTTATAATGATGCGTCTATTTTGGTTCTCGTAATTAAATCCTGAGTTTTTAAAAAGTAAAAAAGATGATTCTGATTTAATGTTTAATTCTGTTTTAGTCACATACCATCCTAATCTGAAAATAGTGTTCTTGCACTATTCGAATTATTTTTCCAACCTGAACTATGAGATTGATGCCAGAAAAATGATATGGTTGTTGAAATTTATATCTTCTATTTGTGTGTCAGTGTATTTTCATCCTAAATGAAATAGCCTAGGAGTTTTACTTCATCTAAAAATAAAACGGACAAATAACGAACACCCAACAGAACATCTCAAACATACAGATGGTTCCTAGTTCGAACAATGCACAAACCAGATTCTTGAAATTTTTAGTTTAATTTGGCATTATAACGGTTAACTTGTCTTTTCATGATGCTCATTTTCAGGCGTTGGTAATGGCTTCATGTATGTCACGTCCATGGTGGCGGTTCAGCATTACTTTAGCAGCAAAAGGGCCACTGCAACGGGTCTGGTGGTCTCCGGAGGTGGGGTAGGTACTCCTTCTTCTATGGCTGGGATTTCGCATGTCTGTTGTTGACGGGAAGCAGGATAGGTACTCCCACATCTATTACCGAGATCATTATCTACAATGTCTGCTGTTTCTGTGTGTTGTGCTGGCATAAACGAAAAAAGGCCCTTGATCATACAAAAATAACAGAAAAAGGAACTAATGCCTGTCTCTAAAACAATAACAGGAGGCTACCTTTGCATTAGGTAAATAACTAAATAACCATTTATTTTTCGTTTATTTTTATGATGAATTGTTTTGGTTGAGCTTGAAATTCTCATTTAATCTTACTTATAAATAGCTGAGTGAGGAATATAAACATGAAACAGCAACCTAGTTGAGATATCACTGGTAAGAACTTTAAATTTATGCCCACAGATCGTCGTTTCTCTTCGTTCTTTTTATTTGATTTATTTTGTTTATTTTTAATATATCTTAATTTCGCCTTTCCAGTGCTATTGTACCACAGACTACGAAAAGTTTCTGCTCTTCAGGTTGGCACGCTTTTTTTCGGGGTTCTCATTCAGCTGTTACTAGACAACCTGGGATGGCGCTACACTCTCTTGGTAAATGCTTTCATCTGCCTCGTTGTTGGTTTTACCTGCGGGGCATTATTCCGACCTCTTCCGAAGGTTGCCGAGGATTACGGGAGTGGTAATGAATCGGATAGCTCTCATGACGAAATTAACGAAAAGACGCTACTGCATGCGACTCCCAGCTCCCGGAAACTGTCCTACGGTACGGGGAGTCCGCGATCGTCTATAAGCAAGGTATCCAGCTTACCAACGCACAAAGAAAAGGAGAGCAGGGAAATCGAATCTGCAGTGGAGCGTGGCTGTTATTGTTGTTATAACGGACCTTACATATCATCTTTCTGCACCATTGTTGGCGAAATATTTGATCCAACTCTTTTTAAGAATCCAGTCTTTGTTATATTCGCCATTGTTTTAATACTGTTCTGCTTTGGGTACCACACACCGTTTACTTATTTACCGCAAAGAGCAATAGAACTGGGTATCGACACCAACAAAGCATCACTACTCGTCTCGGTTATGGGTATTTCTAATGTAGTGGCGAGACTGTTATTCGGATGGATAGCGGATCGGAGTCCGAAAATTCGATTCTATTTTGGTGGTATTATGCTCTTTCTTGCAGGACTATTCATCATATTAGTATTTCTTTATGAAACGTATCCTGCCATGGTCGGCTTCAGTGTAATTTTTGGTGCTTTCTCGGGTAAGTTTATAAAAAGCTATTCTCATTATGTGCTTGTTCAAATCATCGTTTTTCAGCATTTATGCATTTCAAAAAGATTTCATGAAAAACCATAGTAATGGGAGCAAAATTCTGAAAAAGTGATATATTTTATGCCAAAGCATGAGAAACATCAGAATCCCGAGATAAGATCGCTCAGGTAAAAATAAAACGTAATTAATAAGTCAAATTCACTCCCATTATAAAGAAACCTGGAATAAGGACCATCACGAAAGACCACTTGTGCCCAACCCCGTACGTTGATGTTTTTTTGGAGAACAAAAAGCTAGTGACTGCGTAAAATGTGGTGAAATACTGAGCGTAAAGACCACAAAATGGACATCTTTCATAAGCACATTTTCGTTGATGTAATGCAATAAAAATGTAGCTTAACTGGCATAGCAACTTACAGAGAGCAATTAAACGTCACCTTTTTCAAAACAAACCAAAGCAAATAGTTTTGTCCTCTTATTTTTCACAGGATGTTTTGCTGCGTTGTACCCAGTCATACTTGTAGACTTACTGGGTCTGGATTTGATAGAGAAGTCCCTAGGCCAGGCCCTGGCTTGCGCTTCCGTTGGCTTCCTCTTTGCGTCTCCCATGTCAGGTACGGGAATAGCCATAACACGAAACCAATACAAATGGCAACTCAGATCACTTTTTGTTGTTCTTTAAGATATAAGGTGAACTTTTAATCATAGAATGTTCGAGACGGATTGATGCTTCATATTAACCGAATTATCGCTTGGAAAAACTGCAACGGGTAATGAAACTTGCACCTCGTCTAGTCACCGGTATTCCACGGGATGCCAGCATTACCCAAGCGCTAAAAAGCCTACACTGGCTACCGATTGACCAACGAGTTCAGTTTAAACTATCGGTCATGATATACAAGGTACTTAATGGCCCCTTAAGTCCCTAGTACATAGTGGATCTATTGTATGAGTACCGTCCCATTCGAGGTCTACGCTCACAAAACCAGAAATTGTTGAGAACCATTGAAACTCGATCGCAATACGATCGCAATGCGGCGGCGTCCTTAAACTGGAATAGTCTTCCCATAGAGCTACGAAACGCGCCATCAGAAAAATCTTTCGAAAAACACTCAAGACTTATCTGATTATCCAGTGCTATAAGTGACATAACGAAATTCGTAATGTTTAGTCGTAAGCGCTGTATGAATGTATAAATGATGATGATATTGATGATAATGATGATAATGATGATGATGATGATGATGGTGATGATGATGATGATGATGATGATGATGATGATGATGATGATGATGATGATGATGATGATGATGATGATGATGATGATGAATTCCAAATAAAGCGTGCTCATATTAAATCTTAAGTGCTGTGGGTGCGGGTTGCGAAATCACGGCTCACTGAAATGACACATGGTTTGATGCTATTCACTTTCTTATTTTATTGAACTGATTTATTATTTGTTTGTTTATTTTGCACAACAGGTTTAATTGTAGATCGGACGGGAAGTTTCGACGTGCCCTTCTTCGTGGTCGGCACCATGGAGCTCTTCGGCGGTGTCTTATACTTTACCATCAAATGCTTCCTTCCCAAATACGGCTACAAACCAATTGAAGACCTTGAACCACCGGGAAAGGCAATTGCGAGGAAGGTGGAGACTGCCCACCGGCCTCGGACATGTAGTCGCAAGATTTCAGTCTCTCGCATAGGCAGCTTGGGTGACTGGCTTGGGGGTTTGTTTCGACGATAAGTTGTTCTTGTCGCTGTGGTGGGGTTGGGGTCGGGTTATGTCATGATTAAGGGCACCATGCTCTTAACGGAATGGAGAGACCTTTAAGTCAACATTTTTCTAACTGGTCAATAATTCCAATGTCAAATGAAAACATATGCAGTTCTATTTGGCTAAAACTAGCTAAAAATATTGTGAAAAATAAAAAACGCTACTGCTCCTATAAATCTAGGATGGTTTCATTAAAATTTGATAGGATTGTTTCGCTCTGGCTTCTACATCTAACTTGCATTTTGTTTTACGATTTTACCAAAATTGGTCAAATTATTGCGCAAAACCAGTAAAATTGCAAAAGAGATCACAATGTGCTCTTATGTTCTGCTTTTTTCACCAGGCAACTAACCACTTGCCTCGACAACTCGAGTGGTAATACGTTGGACTGATAATCACGAGGTCATGATTTCAAGCCCCGCTGAAGGCGATTTTTTCAGTCTCTCCCTTTTTTATTGTCTTCTCCCCCCTCCCCCGTTCATTCTCTTTTACATGCCACATTCATAGTTCTGCCTCTCACATAAGCATGTGAAGGACCATACTGCATTAGCTTCTCACTCTTTTTTCTTTTTCTTTCTTTCTTTCCGTCTGTCCCTTCCCTGATCATAGGTAGATCTTCAGTGAAGTTTTTTGTTATTTTTGTCAGTGTAGTATTTTTGTTATCGGTTCGACAAAAGTCGCCAACTACACAAATAGCTTTGAGAGAAACACAAAAAGTGCTGTTCGTCCCACAGATCCTAGTAGGTTTTCTTGATAGCAATGCTGCCCATGAAGCCTTCTACCAAATCTCAGATTGCTCGTTTTTCCTTTCACCTTTGTAATGGCTTCGCTTTTACGTCTGGTACAATGTCCACGGACATCCTTGTTATAAATAAAAAGGTCATGTTGTGCCTTAGTTATAAACTGTTTCCGATGTCTGTAAAAGGAGAGCATATCGGTGTGTGACTGAAAGTGAAAGAGAATGTGGCGTTGATTCAAAATTTAATGAAAATAAAAGAAATTGAACAAAATAATGTTCAGGCAACGTCGATCCGACCATATTCTAACATTAACTCTGGTTCTACTTTGGTTGTGATTGGTCGCGATCCCAGATAACATATTAGCAACGTTTTCGACACAACTTTGAACAGTTGTTGGGTAAGAAACGTTGTTTAGACGTTGCTTTGCGTCGCAACCAAAACTTCATGTCTAATCAACATTTAATACAACGTTGAATAGGCGTCGGAAATCGACGTCTTAAAGATTTTGAAAAATCGGCCTTGTATACAGGTCGCTTTCCCGACATCTATACAACTTCGTAAGATGGACGTTGTTTCGACTTCCATTCGCAACCAAGCCACGAAATTGAGTCAACGTCAGGTGCGAGGTCTATGCAACGTTGTTCCAACGTCGAAGTGTTTACTTTGCATTAAAAGCTAGATTGGCTAACCATTTTAATAGAAATTTAACGTTACTGTTTCATATGGAGTGCCGTTTAACATTCAATGCTTATTTTTAAGTCGAAATATAAATAAAGATATCAATAAATCAATGTAGATCTCATTATTTTATAATTTGCTATTAATAATTGAATTTTAGATGGCAAAATTTTCTTTTTGAGATCAAACAATCAATTTTACAAACGTAAGAAATCTTAAAGGAGATTTATATAAAATTTATACAAAATTTAACGAATCGTCAATAAAATTTTGCAGATAAGAACTTGAATTATTGATATCAGTAATAACAACACAATTTCTGAGCATCATTATTTTATTCACAGATGTGTGCTTCATAATCTTTATATAAAACAGACTGATATTTTGATATGAAAAATTAGCTTTTGAGATAAAAAATCATTTGCACATTTCAAAACATAAACTGAAAATTCTTGATAATAATAAAAGGGAAATAAATTATTGATCTTAAATTGAGATTTTACTATCAAATATATCATTTCTGCTATCAAGAATTGAATTTTTGATTTCTAAAAACCAATTTTAGAGATCATTAAATCATTTTTAATATCAGTAAAAACTTCTTGATATTGCTAAATATGTACTGATATCAAAAATTATTTTTTGAGATCAAGAACACAACTACAGATATCAAAACTATTATTACAGATAGCAAAAATTAATTCTTGATATGAAAAAACGGATTTTTTAGATTAGAAATCAATTCTTGATATCAAAAGATCAATTTTTAAATCAACTAGTATAAGCTTCGCAAGTATAACTTCCGCTAGTATAAGCTAGTATAAGCTCCGCTAGTATAACCTGCGCTAGTATAAGCTCCGCAAGTGTAACCTCCGCTAGTATAACCTGCGCTAGTATAAGCTCCGCAAGTTTAACCTGCGCTAGTATAACCTCCGCTAGCATAACTTCCGCTAGTATAAGCTCCGCTAGTATAACCTGCGCTAGTATAAGCTACGCAAGTGTAACCTCCGCTAGTATAGCCTGCGCTAGTTTAAGCTCCGCAAGTGTAACCTGCTCTAGTATAATCTCAGCTAGTATAAGCTTTACTAGGGAGCAGCTCTAATTAATGAACTGCCTTTGAAAAACAGTCTTTAAAAATCAATTTTTATTAACAACTTTTATAAATTAGAAACATCCTTCAGAGAAGAAGTACATTTCTCAGTGACAAAGAAAAATAAGAAGGTTTCTGTATGTTTCGCTTGTGTTTCGCCTGTATTCTAGGTCGTTCAGAAAATGGCAAATAGACTATTTCTGATTTCAATTTGTTGAGTTTAAGGCTTGTTAAGAGAAAATTGCACAACAATGTTTAGTTTTCGTTATTATAATTCAGTCAGTGCTGATAAAAGTACATCCTGAAATACATCTGTGTTACAGAACAATTTCATTTAAGTTAATAAATAAATACATAATTAAGGTATGGAACTTTCAATTTACCAGAAAAGCGTTATGGCCATTAGTAATTTGTTCAAGATTTGTCAATGCAAATATTGCCAACAGTGCTTCTGAGAGTGTTCTTTCTGTTCACAGACTTAATACCAAAGATATTAAATGTTGGTGCACGCGATTTCGCCATATTCTGAATACTGCTTTCTGAAGTTAAAGCAATTTTTCATTTTCGATCTAAATAAAAACTTTGTAGATGTTATTTGTTGTGGCCGGTTTTTTCCGCATTTTCTCAAGTGCCGATACATACTACAGGATATTTGCATTCTGTCTCCCCCTTTCTCTTTCTCTCTCTCTCTCTCTCTCTCTCTCTCTCTCTCTCTCTCTCTCTCTCTCTCTGTGAGTAGGTGTGTCTGTGTGTTACTGTTTCAAGCAAACTACGTTTGTAGTGCCTTGGAGTAGTGAGTTGTAAAAGTGGCATGATGCTCAGGTGAATACTCTGCTGTTGATGGCATGGTAGTTGTAGATCCTTTGGTCTTTGGTATGGTAGTTGTAGACACTTTAGTTTGTAGTTGTAGACACTTTGTTATCGTGGTTGTGGACACTTTGACCTTTGGCATGGTAGTTGTAGACACTTTAGTACCGTAGTTGTAGACATTTTAGCATGACACTTTGGCATCGTAGTTGTTAACACTTTAGTATCGTAGTTGTAAACACTTTGGTATCGTAGTTCTAGGCATTTGGTATCGTCGTTGTAGACACTTTGGCATGGTAGTTGTAAACACTTTGGTATCGTAGTTGTAGATACTTTGGTATCGAAGTTGTAGACACTTTGGCCTTTGGTATGGTAGTTCTAGACACTTTGGTACCGTAGTTGTAGACACTTTGGTATCGTAGTTGTGGACACTTTGGTATCGTCGATGTAGACGCTTTGGCATGATAGTTGTAAACATTTTGGTATTGTAGTTGTAGATACTTTGGTATCGTAGTTGTAGACACTTTGGTATCGTCGTTGTAGACGCTTTGGCATGATAGTTGTAAACACTTTGGTATCATAGTTGTAGAGACTTTGGTATCGTAATTGTAGACATTTTGGTATCGTCCTTGTAGACGCTTTGGCATGATAGTTGTAAACACTTTGGTATCATAGTTGTAGACACTTTGGTATCGTAGTTGTAGACACTTTGGTATTGTCGTTGTAGACGCTTTGGCATAATAGTTGTAAACACTTTGGTATCGTAGTTGTAGATACTTTAGTATCGTAGTTGCAAACACTTTGGTATTGTAGTTCTAGATACATTAGCATCGTAGTTGTAAACACTTTGGTATCGTAGTTGTAGAAACTTTGGCCTTTGGTATAATAGGGGTAGACACTTTGGCACGAGTCACGACTTGCTTTGGTCCAAAGTGGATTGGGTATGTGAATCACCTTTGTTACCTGAATATCGTTGATTTTTCGAAGCCTTTTTTGGTAAACACAACTCAAAAGGGACGCTTTTACTGTTCCAACTACTTTGACCTGAGGCAGTTCCTTTGAATGGGCTATGTTTAGTTCAGTTCTCTATATTGGAGTCCGTTTCTTTGTCATATGAATCTGAAGTGTTTGAAAAGTAAGACCTAATTAAACGAAAAACAACACGAGATGAAAATTAGTTGAAAATACTCGAAGGAGAGGTTGCCCGGGCAGTAATTCTACATATTAATTTTTACTTCTCTACTTACTTGACTCTCTACTCCCCCCTCCAAAATATTAATAATAATATGGGAATCACCATGCACTTCCAACTCCCCCATAGACCCAAATTTCTACTCAAATGACGTAAGAGTTGCGCTTTCGGGCAAAAACGTGCACTACAACCCCGCTCCTACCCAACGAAGCACACCAATTGATCTTAACCGGTGTTTGCAGAGGAATGGGCTCTTACTTCAAAACAAAACACAAAGTAAATAAATAAAATAAAAACATATGTCCAAAACAGTCCAGAGAATATGAATAGAGAATTCTGTAGAACTCTCTGTTCAAGTTCCACAGCCACATGACACAAAAATAAAAAAATAACTAGACCGTTTTCGCTACAGAGTTGTGAAAAGTACACTTAGGGGCCACAAAAATACGATTCCTGACTCTTAAAATTCAGAATTGATCGAGAACGAGGAGGTGAAGGTGACCAAGGCACCACTTCCCTTACGTCTTCTCTTTTTGGCCAAAATAAGTTTAAAATCGCACAGCCTGTAACCGGTTTGGAACTTTCGGTTTTCGACATTAACCATGACCGAAGTTGTCAAGGGAATCGAGGTACCCCTTACATAACGCTTTTTAGGTTCAAAAGGTAAGCTCATAATCGCTCTATCTCTAACCCTTTTCAAGATAATGATCAACTTCCGGTTTTTGATATTGCCCATCGCTGAGGCGGTCAAGGTCGCCGAGGGACCTCTTACATGTCGTCTTTTAGACCAAACGAGTCAAAAATAAGCTCAAAATAGCTTTATCTCTAACCGTTTTCGAGGTATGGCCCACTTTCGGCTTTTGACTGTGACCATGGCCGAGGAAGCCAAGGTCACCGAGGGACCTCTTCTTTTAGGCCCAAGGGTCAAAAATAAGCTCAGAATTGCTCTATCTCTAACCATATTCGAGATAATGGCCCAATTCCGGTTTTGGACTTTGACCATGGTCGAGGAGGTCAAGGTCACCTAGACACCTCTTACATGTCGTCTTTTAGGGCAAAAGGGTCGCAAATAAGCTCAAACTCGCTCTATCTCTGACTGTTTTCGAGATAATGGCCCACTTCGGGGGTTTTTTTACATTTTTTACATTGACCAGGAGCTCTAAATCGCTCTGTCTCTAACCGTTTTCGAGATAATGGTTAACTTTCGGTTTTTTACTTTGACCATGGATGAGGAAGTCAAGGTCACCGAGGTATCTCTAACCGTTTTCGAGATAATGGTCAATCCTTCTCTGAGGTCATGGTTAAAAATGCGGATTTTACGACGTCTAATAACATTGTATCAGTGAGTCCAATTTCATCACTCTTTAGCAATTGAAAAATATCGAAACGCTGCAGCCACTTCAACATGCACGCGCATGCTGTGATGGCTCTCATTATACACAGCTGGACGATCAATATGCCTAGGCTACGAAAGACCAGAAAGCTCATTTCCTTCCAAGAAATTTACACATCACTTCCTTTCAAATTCATGGAATTTCCAAGGAGTTCCCTCTTGAACAAAAACCACAAGGCTCATTTCTTTCCAAGAAATTTCCACATTCCTTTCAAGAAGTTCAATGGAAATTCTTGAAACTTCCAAGTACTTCTCAACTCATTTCGCAAGAACTTCCGTGAACTTCCAAGAATTTCCGAGAAAATTCCAAGAACTTCTTCCCTTACTACTGAAGAAGAACTTCCTGGACACCGATTTTAAAATTTCTGTTAGCCAGTTTGGAAATTCTTTTTCCTCCAGCGATTTTGAGCAGATACCTTTCATATTTTGTATTTTGTATGTTTATTTCATTGGGTGACTCGCCAAAAATTGGGCAAATGGCGCCAATTCGAAACTTGTTCTTAGCCAAGAATTTCCAAGGAAATTCTTGGAACTTCCAAGAAGTTCTCATCTCACTTCGAAAGAACTTCTGAGAACTTCCGAGAATTTCTTTGGAAATTCCAAGAAGTTCTCACCTTAGTACGGAAGAACTTCCAAGAAGAACTTCCGAGAACTTCCAAGAATTTCCATGGAAATTCCAAGAAGTTCTCACCTTAGTACGGAAGAACTTCCGAGAATTTTCAAGGAAATTATTGGAACTTCCAAGCAGAACCTTGACATCGTACTTTTCAAGAAGTTCTCACCTCACTTCGGAATAACGTCCGAGAACTTCCAAAAATGTCCTTGGAAATTCTCGGAAATTCTTCTGTAGTAAGGTGAGAACTTCTTGGAATTTCCACAGAAATTCTTGGAATTTCTCAGAAGTTCTTTCGAAGTGAGGTGAGAACTTCTTGGAAGCTCCAAGAATTTCCTTGGAAAATCTTGGCTAAGAACAAGTTTCGAATTGGCGCCATTTGCCCAATTTTGGGCGAGTCACCCAATGAAATAAACACAACCTTTCATTAAATGATCGTTTGCAAAACCTTCGTACAAAGTTTGAAAGGTATCTGCTAAAAATCGTTGTAGATAAAGAATTTCCAAATTGGCTAACATCAATTTTAAAATAGGTGTCCAGTTTTTCGCGAATCGCCTAGTAAAATAAATTTGCTTAAAAAACATCATCTAGAAAAGACTCTTTGAAAATGTGAAAGGAATGTTATCAAAATTGTGGGAGAAGAAGCATCTTTAGTATAGTTTACATATATATATACGCATATTTCAACGACGGATGTACCCCGCTGATTTGACAAGACCATTAATGTGCCTTATTAACGTTCCAAATCGGGTCATCTCAGCGGGACCTTTGTGGGTCCTAATACAGGAAGGTGTCCAGTTCTGATGACTGAAATTGCCACAGAGGTAAAATCTAACGTCTAATACTTGTTTAACGTACCAAGTTTCACCATCGCAAACACTTTCTGAGAAGGAAAATTCAAACCCACATATTATCGCTCACAAAATGGTGCAGTTTAATGATTTTATAAAACAACGTAGTTGATTGTATATTATCACCCTTACCTTCAATACTTAACACACAATTTAGCCCACAAACTACTCCTTTTTGTCCAAAGTGTATATTAAAATGCTTTATTTTTCATATACCGCGTGTTTTGCAAGAATCCATTCGAAAAGATTTGTTTATTTTCTTTGATTACGGTACCGCAATGTCTTCACTCCCAGCTCTGTTGTTCTTCCATGATATCAAATTCTAGGTTGGCAGTCTAAATCCTTCAAGAAGTTCTGAGAACTTCTTGGAATACCTTGGAAATTTTCAGACTGAATCCTATATTTTGATTAATATGTTTTAAGCATTTTTACTTGTATATATATAAATTCACACATTCTATGCAAACACAACAAAGCAGTATTTTATGAGAAGTAAGGAACTCAGATAACACAAAGCATGGGGTGTGTTTTAGGTCTTAAACAGACAGAGGTAAATTCCTGAAACTTCCTGGAAATTCTCGGAAGTTCTGCAGTGGTGTGGAAACTTCTTAGAAGTTCTAAGAATTTCCATGGAAATTTCTTGAAAGAATTGAGTCTTCTGGGCTTTGTTCAAGAGAGAACTTCTTGGAAATTGCATGATTCCAAGGAAATGATGTGGAAATTTCTTGGAAGGAAATGAGCTTTCTAGTCTTTCGTACCAGGCTGATGCCATACCAGTTCGTTTAATCAAAGCGTTTGTGTGTTTATAATTATGTCTCTGCCAAATTTGGTTGTCCTAGCCCTTGTAGCCTCAGAAGAGTTCGCGTGACAAGGTTTTGGCGGATCTCTGATCCCACAACCCGTTTATTTCCAGAAATTCCAGCTAGAATTGGACTTCTTTATACAGACAAACGTTTCAGATCATCCGTGAAAAAGCTTGAATCAGTAGCAAATGTTGACGCCATGCTACCCATTTCACAGATGTACCGTTACACAATAAGTATAGCGGTATATTTGTACAAAAATTTCACGGCGTCCGCGCTCCAACATTTATTTTTGATCGCTATGGTATTTATGTACAACTATTAGGCGAGAAAATATTTCATTCTTTTGCGAACCACTTTTTATATTCCAACTCACTATTAATTTCTGCATGTGGCTTTATTGTTCAAAAAAAATTATAGAATAAATAAAATTTATCTCACCCCATAATTAATTTTTCGAGTTTAAAATAAAGAAATTACATTCGAACGCATGTTACATAAAAGAACCAATCAGAGGAGGTTTTACAAATTCGTGACAAAACGCATGTTGGACATACGTTCTTTAAAACACAAGACGTATAATAATGGTGCGCGAAAAAATTATGGTGAAATCAGAGAGCGCGAAATAAATAGTCAAATAATACATGAAATGTAAACGTTGTGCGGATAAGGAGGCCATTCAAATGAACGCGAGAAAAAAATAAAATACACAACATGTGCTTTTTAATTTTTTGTACGAATATACCGCCATACATAGGCGTTAAGAGAGCGACGTTATATAACAGCGGAGAAATGATCTAAGACAATGAATATCTATAGAATGACAATCATAGGGTGTCACGGCGTCACGGCAAGCCCGCCATCAAATTATTCCCTCCCTTGACAGGAATGCATAATGTCAATTTTCTGAAATGTTTTCAAAAACAGGCGCGATAAAAATGAACTTGCGCGTTTCCTCCATGTCCACACTTTTACTGTTTTCCAAGCTGATTGTCATGGCTTCCATTTATGGTGAGCGATACCATGTTGAGGTTGTTACTTGGCTGTAATTCCGACGTTATTACAGGTCGGAACAACGATGATTTTTGCATATTTATTCAAGTTTACGCCGAAGAGGTTGACTAGGCATGGGAGAAAGTTGGGTTTTCGTTGCGACCAAGAGCAACGTCTGAGCAGAGATGCTTATTCTTATACTTTTATTAAACCCTGCGTCAAAGACGTTCATTAAACGTCAATGAAACTTGTTTTTAGTCACGACTAAAACACAAGGTTGGGCACGCGAAGTGGGAAACATTTCCAGTAGCGTCCAGTCAAAACCAAGATTACAGGAAATTCTAACGTTTTGATATGGTCGACCCGGCATTGGAATGTTTACTGGGGAAAAATCAAAACCTTTTTTTCTGTAACTGGTTTACACTTGGCACTGAAGTACCAAGCAATTGTTGTTTTATATTAGCAATTCCTCAAGTATCTCTTTTTTGCTACGCACCGACCTTGACACCCCCCCCCCCCCCCATTCTGTGCGTACGTTCTTTATGGATGACCCCCTATTTAGATTCAAATTTTTCAGTAAACTTAATTGATACAATTTTCGCAACATTGTCTTAATTACTCTTCTGAATCGTTTCTGAAGTTTGTACATTGGAAAAGTTTTGATTTAATTTTGAATATTTGTCTATAAATCTGTTATTTTATATTAATAAAACTGTATCTATTTAACTGCTATCTGAAAATAACGACATAGACAGAAGCAACCAACAGGAATATCTCATACCATTTTAGTGAAGCAGACACAAGATTTGAACATTAAGGATGAAAGCTTAAGTGCTTGTGTCTGTATAAAAAGATGTCGCAGTGATTTTCACGGTATCTGGTGATTAGTGCGCCAACTGGTGTCGTCACAACGACAACTAGCCATTCTCACAATCAATCATACTGCCAGACGTCTTACTCATAAAATGGTACAAAAAAATGTCTAATTGAGTAAGAATATCCTTCTGAGTGATGTCTTGATCTTGTGTATAATTTTACTTCTTGATGAAGAGACGACTGAAATTAATGTACAGATCGATCATCACTAATGCACATATTTCATTATAAAATGCAATGTTACACTGTCACACCAGCATTTGCATTTTACTAATTGCGGTTACTTTAAAAAAATAACAACAACAACACCTGAGCGAGAGCAAAAAGTGGTGATTTAAAATTCTATAAATTCATGTTTCCGGACATTAAAAGCACTTTGTTTATAAGCCAGTCCACACGGTTTCGAGTGCGCATCCTCAGTAGAGCAAACTCGCCGGATTCCATTGGGGAAAACATAAAGAAACAAACGATTGAAACACACTTAAAGTTGATTTTCACTGCCATGGCGTTTCTATAAGGTGTTGAAAAACTTGATTAGAATGTACGGAAAAATTTTCATGGCATTATTACAATGCATTTCTAGCACAAAAAGAGCGCTCTATCTATTTCAAAGTGATTTTGATGTATTTCTCATTTGTCTTCTATTTTTCTAAGTCTCTCTGCTTCTATGTTTATCAAAAAAAAACTGGAGTCCTGTTTTTTGCTTTAATCTCGAAACCGTGAATCCACCTAACACAGCACGCTGACTTCGAAAAAAAAAATCCAGTATTATTCTTTACATTGCCTTAAAGTGTCACGTTTTATTCTGTTTTTATTGCTATTTTCTAATTGTTGTGTTTATTTTTACGCAAGGTTTAAAAGATTATTGTTTAGAATATTTTTAAAAAAATCATTTCGAAAGACTGAACACTTTATTTCGTTAAAGTACACGAATAACACCTTTAAAATCCATTCTCAATTTTTTAAATAATATTACTTCTTGTTTTATGAATAATAGTATATCAAGTCAAATTTGGACTGGCACTTGGTAAGCAAGTTATGCTATGATTCGTTTAATGGTTAAAACAATGTAGTGGCCGATATAGCATTACACTCGACCATAATATTACAACAAATACTTTTGATAAAACTTTATGAGTGGGAGCATTCAAAAATTACATTTACCTGCGCATGCTTCGAATCTATCAAACAAAACATTCTATTCAAAAGAACACAACTGCAAGGTCTTAAACCTGTGCATTGTTGTACATCAGAGAAATTTTGCAAGAAGTAAAATCTTTTCATTTCATGTTCCATTTTACTTCTTGTGCGTGCCAAGTGCAAAATAAAACGTTTATTGAAAAGTTTAACACGATTCAGAAGTAAACATAGCTTCTCAAATGATATGTTTTTACACTTGATTATTTAACACATTGGAGTAATTTAACATGTTCCTGAATATCTTGTATGCATGTTAAATATTTATTCACATTTGAAACAGAAGTTCTAAAGTATGATATAAAATCTCTCATGAATTTATATACATGTTGCAGCGGATCTGTCAAATCAGCGACTTTACAAAGCCGCTGAAATTTTCAGCGGCTTTGAAAAGTCGCTGGTTCACAATTATGGAACGTACGCATTAAATTGCATTTATAAACCTTTTAACTAGATCATAAAGGATTTTTTTATGTACAATAGCTTTTACCAGTGGATCACATGAGATGAGTTGTAAGCGTTGTGGAACTGCAATTATACTCCTTTCAATTAGATCACAGCGAAATGGCTTAGCTTTTAACCACAGATCACAGAACTGTATTAGTTAATTGTTCGTTAATGAGAATCTTTGAAATGAAAATTGAAAAAAAAATGATGGTGGGGGGGGGGGGTATGGTCCTGGGGGGGGGGTATGGGCTGGGGGGGGGGGTATTGTCGTGGTGGTATCACCCGGGGGGTATTGTGTAGAGCTGAAAGCGGATCCTCGTGTTCGAGGTACCGTGTAGTGTCTTGCCATTACACGGATCCAAAACCCATTACACGATACACGAAATGCTTCGTGAGCTCTGAGCGAAACGAAACCAAAGACTATAAACTACTAAGATATGACACTCCCTATACAGCCTATAGTATCCAGCTGATTGTAGCGCCCCTGGTGGAAGAGTTGCAAACTGAGAAAAACAGCTGTCAAAGCACTTTACAGTATTGGTGTTAAGCTCGATATTTCAATAGATTTTAGGGGATTTAAAGTAATTTATTTCATCAGGAGCTGAACAATAGAAGTAAGAAGGATAAAAAATGCCATTTTATTAGCACAGCCACCTTTTATTTAACAAATCTGATCAGATAACGATCACCCCCTCCCCACCCTCCCGTAAACAGTCTTTGACGAAAACAACGTTATGCTCTGTGGCTGTGGAGCTGTATCATAACAGCACGCCCCTCCCCGTGTACTTATTGATCCGAGGCACTGTCTTTCACATAGTGCATTGTAATTACACGGTGCACGCTATGGACACGGTATCTTCAGTGTACTCGTGTATTTAGCATTGCATCAAATTTCAAAAAGAAACATGGCAAAAAAAAAAAAAAAAAAAAAACACAGCCATTAGTGATTCATCATAAACATTTTACTGCATACACTGTCTTTGTGGTGTCCGGAAAAAATGGCACCGGAAAAAATGGCACCTTTGAAACAATGAAAAAAAATGACACCTTTGTTTCTAACATTTTCTAATATTTTATTTACTTCACTTCATACTTGCTAACGTAAATGTGTATCGAGTTGTTTGTATATCTTTTAAAAATTGGTCATTGATATATGGAATGATTCTTTTTTTAACTGAAATTCTATTTTTGTATTCAGGGTTTAATCTACATGTGATGGAAAATAAAACTGCCATTTTTTCCGTCTGCTCAAAAGTGACATTTTTTCTGGCGCAATTTTTTTCCAGTGCCATTTTTGCCGGTGCCATTTTTTCCAGTGCCATTTATTCCTACACCTGCCTTTGTTTAGCAACCGTAGTTTTATGTGTCATATTGTCCGTGTAGTTCCGTGTACACGATCCTAAGCCCTCGTGTACACGTGTACTGTTCTTTGGATCCGTTTCAGCTCTAGTATTGTGTGGGGGTATTGTCCTAGACCCATATCTTTTCAACTCCGGGTAATGGTAATCGCATTTTTTCTTACCCAACCACTTCCAAGTTATGAGAATTAACAAACCCGAACACTCGCGTAACGTCTAAAATACATCTATACTAGATCGGCAATATCGGCAACTTCGTCGGCCGATGTATCGGTTGCACATAGGATTAACTATGGCCCGACGCATAATAGATATAGCGGCTTCGTACATCGGATATACATCGGGCCGATATATCTTTAATACGTCGGGCCACCGTCGGAAATATCCCTACAAACTCTTCGACGTCGGATACCAACCATCGGCTATACGTCGGTTATACGTTTATATTCCGATGCATTTCCGACGAACTTCCGATGATTTTTATACGTAAAAAAATTGTTTCCAACCTTAACTGACCCATTGAACCTTTACCAACCATTCATGATTCACATATTCATACATTCACCATAGCATATCTATATATTGCAACTGAACACTAGTACTTACTTGGGTTTGAACCGGGGACCTCTTGCATCCTGGGCGCGGAACATACCTCTACTCCACGGCGGCTGGGGCTAGTTTATTGAGGCAAATGATAATTTTCAAGTATATTCATAATGCACCACTATTGATTCTTCATAATGTCCCCTACAAAACGTCAATCGATAAATTTCCGACGCCGAATAAGCATCGGAAAATATGCGTTTTATAGACGTATAAAAAATACGTATAATATACGATTGCAATATCGGCATCTTTTTTCCGATGTATTTCCGACGTCGTTTATACATAGGAAAATATGCGTTTTATAGACGTTTAAAAAAAATACGTATAATATACGTTGGCAATATCGGCATCTTTTTTCCGACGCTGTCGAATATGTGGAGCACTCGTACACAACGCAATATATATATATATATATATATATATATATATATATATATATATATATATATATATATATATATATATATATATATATATATATAATATATATATATATATATATATAATATATATAATATATATATATATATATATATATATATATATATATATAGTTTTCATTTCAAGTTATGCGTGAAATACACAAATTTAGAGATCCATTGGAAATCGGTATATTTCCGACGTTTCACCGACAAATATAACTATATGTATAATATATGTATATTTTTATACGCATATTACATGCTTGTAATATCTTAAATAAAAAAAATAATTTTCGTCTGAATTCGGTATATTTCCGACGTATAGCCGATGCAGTGATATATTTGTATATCATACGATTATTGTAATCCGTCAGTTATACATCAGTAATATCTTTTTCAAAAATAATTAAGTTTTGTTCCGTCGGAAGTACGTCTATGTCAGACGTTGGGCCAACATATACAAATATCTGTATAATGTACGTATAAGTAAATACATCGAATATACGTATGCAATATCCGTTTCATTTTTTTTTTTACCATTGGTCGGAAGTTAATCTATTTCCAACGTATAACCAATGCATAAAAATATATGTATAATATATGCATTGAGAAATACGTGTAATATATGAATATAATATTTTTAGCAAAAAAAATTCCCAATTGGTCGGAAGTTCGTCGGCAAAAGATGTCGGCCCGATGAATATTTGCCAACATCTATTAAACTGAGGAAAATAATCATCGGGCCAACGTCGGTAACCGATGAACTTCCGACGAATGAGAAAAAAATGGAAATTCGACTATTGCCAACCTATAACCGATGCATTACCGATGCATCGAAGCCGATGCCGACGTTTTCCGACCTGGTTTATACCGTTCCGACGTCGGCCCGACGTTACGCGAGTGTTCGGGAAAAAGGTCAAATTTTTTTATTGGATAATGATTTCAGCGAATCAAATAAATAACTCCGGAGCGATGTTCTATAAAAAGTATAAAATCTACCAAACCGACAGAAAATCAAGTAAATAAAAGTTATCAGAAAATCAAACAAATCAAGTATGATGTGGAAAGTTGCACGCAATGACGCAATGTAGAGTAAAAAATATAAAAACTCAAGGTTTTGTAAATGAAATTAAATTCACATTTTAATGATAAATTACAAATAGTGAATGATATGGTATGGATCGACTGTCAAGTTTTTGCACTGCGTTCATTAATAAATGTTGAAAATAAAGCCTTTAGTTGTACTTTTAAAACTAGCATCTAATTCTATAATTCCAGCCACAATAAGAGAAATATTCCCTTGCTCTTTCTACTTTATCATTTTAGCGGAATTGTCCAATTTTCGAGCTCTAAAACCAGCGGCTTTGCAAAGTCGCTGAAAATTCCAGCGCTTTTGCAAAGCCGATAAAATTTCAGCGGCTTTGTAAAGTGGCTGATTTGACAGATTCGCTGTAACATACATAGACACCTGTAGATCGACTCTACTTCGTTTTGACTGATCAAAACAGTTTCGATTCATATTTAGGGTTATGGTAACTGAGTCAAATTATCTCACATTTGAAATACAAACAACATAACAGAATCCAGTGCGCTAAATAATCAACTGTAAAAACATTTTATTTGAGGAGCAATATTTACTTCTGAATCGTGTTTGCCGAGTTAAAACTGTCAAGAAACGGTTTATTTTGCACACGACACCTGTGAGAAGTAAAATGGAACATAAAATGAGAAATTTGTACCTCTTGCAAAAGGTTTCGAATTATGTTGTACAAACTTCTCAAAAAGTGTGCATTTTGTGAAAAAAAACACTCAATGTGAAAAGACTCAACCACATACATCACATATAACTCAATATTTAGAATGCTTAATTGAATACCTCTCTCAGTGAAAACAACATCTTATGCTCGTTACTGAACATACATTCTTACTGCCTTAAACAAAACCCAGCCACTCGGGTGGATAAGAAAACGAATTTCGACTCCTCTTCTTCCTGTTCTTCAATTTAGGAGATCCACTTTCATATCTCCCTTCATTATCACTATAAACTTTGAATTTTAAACGAGCAAATATAAAACCAAACGCCTGTCCTATAGACTGAAACAGCGGGTCTGTGAATGTTCTAAGTACAGCGGCGCAAGGCATACCGATTACTCGTAGGCCAATGTAGAGTACCTTCAGTACCGGCTGTGTGTACCATACTATGACGTAGTTCAGTATTCCAAAAAAGACACCCCACAGCAGCCCCAAAGGTACGCCGGTTATTATTGTTAAGAAATAATATATTGCTCCCTGCAAAAAAAAAAACAACATACATAATTTAGACAGCATTACATCAAACTCACGCTCGAATCTTCTGGTTTTCTTTAATACAATACTGTATTTATATGCCCTGTCGCTTATTTTATAACAAAATAATTATTGAGCGCGGGCTTTCATTTCTGTCCACGCCAAATGTTTTCTTCCATAAAAATCAGTATAACATCTGCAAAAAAATAAAGAACTTTTGCAAGAAGTAAAAACTGCTCATTTTACGTCCCATTTCACTTCTTGGTATGATTCAGAAGTAAGCGTAACTTCTCGAATAACATTTTTTACAAATGATTATTTAGTATAATGGTTTGATTCATTACGTTCCCGAATCCACTGCACACATTTAGAATGCTTCATATTCACATTTGAATTAGAAAATGTAGCTGTAGATTACGATATAAAATCCCTCATGAATTTGTATACATATACTTTCTTAACATAGCTCCCGTTCATTTCGGGGGGGGGGGGGGGGTTTCGGTAATTAATTCCAATTATGTCATGTTTGAGATAAGAAAGTAACATAATCTTATTTATACTTCTTTTTTAAATGGTGAATCTTCATTCGTTTTTATTGAAAACAGATTTTACTTCTTGCAAAATATTCTGTGCCAGAAGATTTTACTTCTTATTTCAGCAGTCTTCTCAGACGTAATTAAGATTTGAAAAGTTAACTTCTTGCAAAAGGTCTCCATTATCACATGAAACCGCCTGTTCTTTCACTTTCACTTCCTTTACCTGGCTGTAGCTGTAGACAAAGTTCAGTAATTTCCTCAAGCCAGGAGACAACACGTGACCGATGTCTCCGTCCTGTACTGCTGCAGGGTCGTGGAAAAGCGCGTCAAAATTCACCTGTTTGTGTGAAAAAAGTTAATAATCCACTTCAGAATGAAATACGATTTAACTAGATGGCGAAGGTCAAGTTACCGCAGGTCAACTGACTGTGCCCTGGTATATCTTGGCCCCTGGATATCTTGCCACCACCACCCCAACCACCCCTCCTCCCTTACAATGTTGCTGGCCTATTTGTCTGACATTCCAAAATGGAACGAAAAAAATCAAAATAAAACATCGATATTGCTGTTTGATAAAAGTTAAACTCTTAAAAAAAATAACCAGAAAAGCAGCTTCACATAGAATCCTGCAACACGGTACCGTAAGTAGTACTGAATGTAATGCGTTATGGATACATATAATTAGAGGTGCATAGCCACTGATAAAAACGCCAACGGCATATAGGCCGGCGACATTTAGGAGACATTATGACAAATGAGTACATTTCCTTCGAATGGGCAGATTTGTTCAAAGGCCACACAAAATTGATGATTTATGTCTCTACACTTTAATATTTTGCACATATTTGAACTAGAAATTCATGAGCTAAAGTTAAGTTAAATGAGTCATGCAGTGATATTGTGTCAGTTTAAAAAAAACCTCTCTCTCTCTCTCTCTCTCTCTCTCTCTCTCTCTCTCTCTCTCTCTCTCTCTCTCTCTCTCTCTCTCTCTCTCTCTCTCTCTCTCTCTCTCTCTCTCTCTCTTTCTCTATATGCATATTTCCATCTCAGTTATTTTTATTGTTATTCTTCCCAAACAGCACCCAAATAACATGGGTTGACAGAAGAATAGACATAAAACGGACGGGAGAGAAACAAAAATGGATGGGGTGAAAGCCTACCTCGACGTGCGGGTGAAGAGCGTAGATGTCGGGAAAGTTTCGGGATTTCGTGTAGTCGCTTGGCCGGTCCTGCAAGTTTATTCCATTTTCAAAATGCCCTCCGTCAATCTTGTCATCTTGAGTGAGTGTGGTTTCACTATCGGAATGAGACACTGCGAGATTGATCATGTTCATATATTCAATGGCTTAACTTGTCTGTGTTCAGCAATTTTCAGTCTGAAAATCCATTTAACCAATTTATGATCCGCTTTTAAAAGCTAGTTATTTATCTGTCGTCACTTCTAGGCCCAGTAAACATTGCGACGTTCCAGCAACGTTGGATAGACGTCGAACCAGACCTCGGATCAACGTCAGGATTTAGTTGATCATGGAAGTCGGAATATAGACGTTGTTTCGAGTTACATTTGCAACCTATTCTAAACACTGATTAGACATCAAATAATGGACGTCTATACAACACCGCTTTTCTGATGTCTATTCTGATTTGCTCAAAAGATGTTGATTAGACGTCGAGGAAAGTTTTTTTTGGGGGGATTGCGACCAAACTCAACCCTAAAACAACGTTAGTTGTCCGACATCTATTCAACGTTGTGTCACAGAGGTCGATTAGATGTTGACCTATGGTCGCGACCAACCACAACCCAATTACAACCAGATTTCTTGTTGCGGTTTGGTCGGATCGAGGCCGCAACATCAAGTCGACGTTGGATCGACACAGAGATGTTTACTGGGGATTGTTTTAGAAGTTTATTAAATATTCGAAACCATTATTTTTGTCAGGCATCTATATGTTTCGGCATACGTTCTGATGTATTTTTACGCTATCCCATATTATTTTCTGAGAGAATTAGATCCAGCATCGGTCATTAAAAATTCTCTGAAATGAGCTAAATAAATGTACTGAAAGTCTTTGTTTCGAACAGAACAATTCCACTCCCGACACAACCAATACATTTATTAATGAACCAGAAGAAAACATGAGAAAAAGCATCAACTTTCGTTAAAACTCTTACACACGAAACCTGTGACCAATACCTTGAGAGGACTGGGGGTGTGGGGGCGGGTGGCGGGGGGGGGGGGGTGCGGGCGTGTAAAGAGCAATAAAAATTAAGCAATGATAAACGACTTGTGCGTCGCCAGTGACAACAGCTGCATTACGTTCGTTTTTATGCGGCGACAATTAATGATTAGCTAATAGATCACCTCTATTATCTTGTTTTGATCCATTATCTAAATATATCTCTGCGATTCAATCTGTTATGTAAGGTAATTGCAACTAGCATTATATGCTACTGTAGTGAGTAGTAGCTGTCGCAATTAAAGACAAAAACGAGAACAATGCCTGGACTGGTCCTGTTGGTTATGAGAGTGAAATGACTTCACGATATTGTGTTCTTAACAGTTTTATATGACTATCTTTAATGACCTCTAATTATTACATATGATCTTTTCGAAAATAATATCAGAAGTTATTAGTTACATCTGAAATTGAATTGAAGGATTTTATGAATGCGTCACAACCCTGGTCGTCGACTTTAACGTACGGTAAACATAGGGCCGGTTAGATCATCACTTGAGTATTGTGAGGGCTTTAAAAGTGTAAGTGCCACCATCACACCGCCACGGCCTATGCAAATGCAGAGTGTTAGAGTTCCGAATAAATTTTCGAATGTTTGGCTTATAAGCTGAATATATATATATATATATATATATATATATATATATATATATATATATATATATATATATATATATATATATATATATATATATATATATATATATATATATATATATCGCCATTATTCACAATACCAAGATGATTTGGTATAATAACCCCACAGTTTTCATTGCAAGACAGAAAAAACATTTTGAGTAAAATGAAATTTTGTTCAACTCGATATACGAATTTGATTATTTCAGCTCCTGGTTCGTTCACGATGTGGAAACGACGTCTATCTTCCAATATTGAATGGGCGTCGACCATCCAAGATAGGTTGAAAATCAGCGTTGCGCATAGGTTGAAAATAGAAATCCAAACAACGCCTATCTCCCGACCTTGTTACACACTTTGGTGAAACAGTGATCTAGAATCGCCATCGTTACAGTCACAATCAGAGCGCGGCCACCCCCTCCCCCTCCCCGTCACAGTTCACTGCCCCTTGAGTCATCCGGCCACTCAGGATATGTATTAAGTCGATTTTTATGATAATTTTTCAAAACGAGATGGGAAAAACTTTTGCGTCTGTTTCCAAAGTGATCAGTCATGGCTACCATTTCCGGTAAATATAACTCAAGGAGGTTGTTTTTACTTCGTAAAAGCTTTAAATTCGCTTATCTCCACTTTAGATGGGTTCCCTTCCGGTAAATAATACCACGCAAATAAAAATGAAATTTTTCCTTGTGAATAGAATGGTCCCTCTACTCTCCATCCTGTCTTCCCTCCATCTCCAGCCAATCAGCAAGCGAGAACGATAAGACTTACGTCATTCGAAGACATCAATCATTCCCTTTAAGCGTGGTGTTTACAACACACGCCTTTCTGTGTGCTCCACTTTTTTATCTTAAAAAGGGAACTGAGCAAGGTGCGATTTTGCTTTAATCTACTATTTTCACTTTCTTGGATTAACTTACGTGATTTGTGATTTGTGTGGATAAATTTCTACTCGGATTGAAGCAATTTTTCGGCACTGTTTCTTTCGGTCTGGTAGTTGTTGAGTTTACACGCAGCGGAGACACCTCTTAGTCCCGGGAAGTGTGCCTCTCTTCTCCACACGGAAGCTACAGGACCGGAATTTTGTTCTAGTTCATGCACACACCGCCTCGGAGTTGGTAGAATCTCTGCAGCCCACTGTGCCTGCTTCGATTCCTAGTCAATCACAGCTTATGGTACCATTACGTGAATGGCCATTTTTGCTGGTTAGACACTCCTTCGGAACCTGCTAGTTAGGTCAGGGTTTCTCCAGACTCTGCTAGCTCTGGTTCAGGCGAAATTATGCTCATAGACGTTTCGAGCTATTTTTGGCGAAATTTCTGCTGAAAGCCCATTTATGGGACTACGATATCCCATACATGGTTCCGAGGTGCCGTTTTTTCGGCACCAAGTGGCCCATTTGTGGCACCTCATTTGCCTGGGATCAGGCCCGAATCCCATTTATGGGATCAGTCGGACGAGACCCACAAATGGACTAGATGGTACCGTTTAGGGTCCCGGAATCGATCCCGTTTTCGGGCCCATGGTCATATCCCGTTTATGGGATAATTTTCCTACATCCCGAAAATGGGCCCATCGAAAGCTCATCTTGAATACTTGTCATTCGATAGAGCTCTGAGAGGCCTATGAGCATCATTTTAGCGCCTATTCGAGCAGAGTACGTACTGGTATTATTTGCTAACACTCCAAGGTGGTATAACTCTCGTTTTTGCGCTAAATGTTCTTTTATCTGTCTAGTCTGCTGTGACATGAACAGATAACTTACCTGTCTTTTTCTGCTTGCATTTCAGATATGACAGAAGCCAGCCTGCGGAGTCAGCCGATACTTCTGCAGTGCACCCACCCACCTTCAGCCTTCAACCCCCACTCTATTTGTGACCGTTGCAAACGAAAGAACAGTGTACCCCTTTGCGACGAGTGGAATACTTGCTCTGAGTGCCATCACTTGTCACCGAAACAGTGGAAACTTATTCTCAAGAACAGGATACGCAATGATAGGAGAAGGTACAAACGTAAAGCCTTGTCTTTATCCCCATGTGCGTCCTCGGATTTCGGTCAAGTAACGATGCGTAAAGCTAGCTCAGTGATTTTGGAACAAGTTTCGTCTCCCGTTAAGATGGATACAGGTTCGGAGTCCGATGCGTTTGCGGTGGACAAGAAGAACAAGAAATCCCGCAAACGTAAAGCATATACCGAAACGGTGGCCGACCTGGATATTCCAGAAGGCAAAGAGTTGGAAACCCTCAGGAAGGCTTGGGCTTTTACACCCTCGGATACGGATAAAACCGAAACGACACCGAAAACAGACATTGCCGTGGAACCAGTGACAGTTACTCATACGGCTTCGGGCTCCAGTTTCTCGGCTCTGGCCGGTCAGTTGGGCATTCCGGCACAATCAGAACTGTCGTCCCCCCCTTCAGTGCCACGACTGCCTGGAGAGTTTTCAGCCTTTTTGTCGATGCAAGCCCAGTTGCAAAAACAATTGCTAGACCTCCAACAGCAAGTCGAACGCCAAGGCAAGGAATCTCGTCGCAAACATAAACCGTCTGCCACAGTTTCGCGACCACCACCGGACCTACAGCCACTCACCACTCCATCCCCTTCTCTTGTAGATCCCAGCACACAACTACCGTCAGTAGAAGTGATCAGTGACGCTGAATCTTCAGGGCTCCCCCCCCATCAGGGCGAGGATCAGGCTTTTTGGGAGAGGAGGAGGAAGAAGAGTTGGTCCAGTCAGTGGCATCCCATCTGTCTTCCATTCCACTCAACCGAGAACGGGAGATCTATACCCCTTCGGGTGACGTCCCATCACAATCGGCAGGCACCAGTCACGAACGGGAACCCGAACAGGAGTCAGAGGACCAAGAGTCAGTAGGGGGAGAATCGAGTGAGGAGGCAGCAGATACACCCCCTTCCTCTCAGTTTCGCCTTCCCCTCAGGGAAATGGACTATATCAGATCCCCTCGTAGTGGCCAGAAGCTTTGGAAAGATCCGGCAGCAGCAGGGAGACGCCCAATCAGGACCCCCTCCCCACCGGATTTCACTCCACGAAGCGAGAATGCCACGCCATCCATCACCTCATCTACAATAGCGCCAGAGGACGTTCCTTTTCGCGACGCAATTCAGGAAATTGCCCGTCTGGCTAGGGTCACGGCCAGCTCTCCTACAGCCGATAAAGAGGATCCTCCGATCCGGTTGACCTCTCAGACGGCCCCGCTGCATCAAGACCCATTTATCGCGCTACCTACTAGCGAAGGCATCGCTAACGCGGTAACAGTAAGAACAAGGGAGTTCAAAAAGATGGATAACGCTGAGGGCCGTACCTTATCCCGTTTTCACGCCTCGCGCCACTGTGCTGTAAGACCAGGCCCGTATCGACCATCGGACGACCTAATATCTTCAGAACCCTTGGAGCAACCGTCGAAACGCACGGTTTGGATGCCCTCGGTTCGCAATGATTCGGACATTCCACTAGTGGAGAAAGACGCTAAGACCATTGAGGCGTCCTCACGACATATTCTTAATGTAATGTCATTTCAGGACCACACTCTGAAAGCGTTAAAAACGCGTTGGGAGGATTTACGCCTCAATGATCAGGTCATGTCCAAACTATTGGAATGTCTGGCTCTTGCAACCAGGGACGTGGTCAAGCTATCTACTTACCTGATGACGTCCATGGTTTTTCTCAGACGGGATGCCTTCTTACAACATTGCTGGTCAAGCGTGAAAGGGTTGAGGGATTTGCGTCATGCTCCCATTCTGGGTGAAAAAGAATTGTTTCCTCCCGCGGAAATAGAGCGAGTAAATCAAGAAAGCCGCTCCCTATCACAAGACTTCGCCTTGATGTCCAGGATGTCCCGTGCATCATTTCGGCGCCCACTCAAACGCAAGAGAGTTCAACGCCCAAACTCGGAGCAGGCTAAGCCCATATCTCAATCGCAACCCCCTCCGGCCAAGAAGCCCAAGTCGGGTCACAGCAATCGACAGGAGGGCCCATCACCGCAACAGAGCAGGTAGCAGCCAATCAAAGTACCGCCCAGAGACTCATTGGTCTCCTGGCGATACTTTAATAAGTGTAGAAAATCCAAAAGATTTGCATTCCTGCATCTCCTACTGGCCCGTAGGAGGAAGGCTAGGCAAATTCTGGAAGGCCTGGGCAGAAATGGGTGCCCCTCGTCGGGTAGTCCGATGGCTAAAAAACGGGTATTCTCTACCGTTCAAACGGGATCAAAGGGGTCACAAAGTCCCTATTCCCCTAACTGCCTGGGCACCAGAAAACTTAGTCACCTCCTATCCCAAAGGGTCAGACAAAGATGTAGCCCTTCAGGAAATGTTGATATCCCTGAAAGAAAAAGAGGCCATAGAGGAAATGCCCGAAACCCAGGAAGCCTTTTTCAGCAGGGTCTTTCTAGTCCCCAAAAAATCAGGCGGGTGGAGATTAGTCATAGACCTCTCCTCCCTCAACGAATTCCTAATGACCACAACTTTCCAAATGGACACAGCCCAAGTTATAAAAGAAAGCCTTCAGGCAGGGATGTGGGGCACGTCGATAGATCTGTCAGACGCGTACCTCCATATCCCATTGCATCATTCAACCAAAAGATTCGTAAGCTTTCAAATAGGCCTACAACGTTTTTGGTTTCGGGCACTCCCTTTCGGTCTCTCCACGGCTCCGTATGTGTTTTCAAAGGTAATGAAAGTTCTGAAGTCTTGGGCTCGCCTAGAAGGCATGTTGGTGTTCCAATATCTAGACGACTGGTTACTAGCCCATCAAGACAAACAAACGGCCCGTCTTCAAACTATAACTCTAGTTCGAAAGGCCATTCAGGTAGGGCTCGTAGTCAACATACCCAAATCGGAACTTTCACCCAAACAAGACATTATATTCCTCGGGGAAAGATGGGATCTAAAAAATGCAAGAGCCTTTCCTACCGAAGAGAAACGCCAAAGAGTCTGTCAGGCAATAAAAGCAATCCCAGCAGACAAAAACGTGAACTTACAAGCAATGGAATCCCTGTTAGGTCTCCTAGTTGCAACCGAAAAAACGGTCCCTTTAGGCCGCTTGCATTACAGACCATTTCAAAGACAGGTCAGATTTACACTAAGAAAAGGGAGGTTTCCCCGTGCCAAAACAAAAATTTCTGGGAAAACACTAATTCCCCTACAATGGTGGTGCGATCCCATAGTGATGACCGAGGGTGTCCCCTTTCACCCCCCACCCCCAGAGATAGAACTTCAGACCGATTCGTCCCAGAAGGGCTGGGGGATACATTGTCAGGGTCAAGTATGGAAAGGGTTATGGGCTCCCCCCCTAAACAGCTACCACATCAATTGGTTAGAGTTACGAGTAGTGTGGATAGCCCTAAACAGATTGAATCACATTCTCAGGGGCAAATCCGTACGGTTCCTTTTAGACAACTCTACGGCAGTAGCTTACCTAAACAGACAGGGAGGGACCAGGTCTCTTCATCTCTCGAAATTAGCATGCAAGATTCTTTGCTTTGCTCGCCAATGTCACATCACCCTAACAGCCCATCACTTAGCGGGAAAACTCAATGTACTGGCAGATTTGGCCTCCAGGGAGGGACAAGTAATTCACACGGAATGGTGCCTAGCACACACATCCTTCCGATGGGTAGCAGGTCAATCACCATGGGGTCCCCCCTCCATAGACCTATTCGCCAATTCCATGACGACCCAACTGCCCAGGTTTATCTCCCCCTGCCCGGATCCAGCTGCATGGGCGGTGGACGCACTCAATTGCCCATGGCCAACCCAAGAAGTACTGTACGCCTTCCCCCCACAGGCAATACTCCTTCAAGTTCTCCAAAGGGTAATCAAACTGAAACCACGATTCCTCCTGTTAGTGGCCCCATGGATGCCGGAAGCTCCATGGTTTGCCCTATTGCTACAATGCAAGGTGGTCAAATCAGTCCCGATCCCATGCCACAAAGAACTATTATCCCAACCACACTGGCATCACTTCCACCCGGCTCCTCATCTGCTGAACCTACACCTTTGGTGTCTGACCAATCTTTCTTAAAAAAGAAAGGTTTCTCGAATAAGGTAGTGGATAAAATGGTTAGTAGTCATAAACAATCCACAACTAAGGTGTACAGAGCCCAGTGGAATAAATTTGCCTCGTGGTGTACCAAATCGAAAATAGATCCATTCCAGGCATCCCCACCAGTTGTGGCCGATTTTCTGGACTATCTATTTACGGACGAACATTTAAAAGTAGGTTCAATAGAGGGATACAGGGCAGCCATAGGATCTAAACTCAAAGCATCCACAGGCTATGACCCAGGAGAAGACTCCGCCCTGTCACAATTGATCAGACACTTTAAGGTGAATTCCCCCCCCCCCAGTACGCCCACAGTGGCAAAATGGGATCTGTCACTAGTTCTTCGCTTTCTTCAAAGGCCTGACATTTTTGACGAATCAGTAATATCAGCTAAAAATGCCACCTTAAGGTTCACCTTCCTATTGGCGTTGGCATCAGGCAAACGAAGAAGTGAAATTCACGCCTTAGACAGAACAGTGAGTAAGGAAAATGGGACTTGGGATAAGGTATTCCTCGTACCAAGGGCAGGATTCATGGGCAAAACACACATCAAAACTCACGGAATGGGCACATTTGATCATATAGCCCTACCGTCCCTACCCGAAGAACATAGCCCGGGAGATCGTGTGTCATTGTGCCCCGTACAAGCACTACGACAGTATTTAGTTATTTCGGAAACATATCGGTCATCAGGTCAAAAAGCCTTGATCATTTCCCACATGCCGAATTTCAATAAGGACATCTCCAAACAAACAATTTCTCGTTACATTAAAGAGGTCATTATTACAGCCTATGAAAGGTCGCAGTCTGATACCAAGCTCCTATCAGAATTGAACGTTAAAGCCCATCAAGTAAGACAGGTGGCAAATTCACTTAGGGCTTTACGCAATGTGTCATTTTCTGAAATCCTCAAAACGGGATGCTAGGTTTCGCCAAACTCTTTTATCAAATATTACCTAAAAGATTTCTCCCAAGATGAAATCTCCGGGATTTATTCGGTGGCCCCTTTTATAGCGGCAGAATCAACATTTAAGGCTTAATTTTTGTTCTGTTAACAGACCGGTCACCCCTAGACCGAAAAGCAAGGGCAAACAGAAAGGTGGACCATCCAAGGGTCGAGGCGGCTATCAACATAAGTTCAAGAATAACCGCTCCTCCTGATGGACCACAACCGCTTCTAGAGACATCTAGCCACGCTTAACGGCGAAGTTTTCTTTCGATCCCATATTTTGGGACCAAGACAGTTTATACTTTCGTACCATATTCAAGAGTCTGTGTAAGGTACCGTCACTGTAGCAGGGATTTTCCTTCTTCAGGGCTGATTATGTAACCCCTTTTCTAAGTATTACTAAGAAAAGGGGGGGGAGAGCAGAGACAGACATCTCTTCTCCTTGCCCGGTTCGATATAGTCTAGTTTCACTTGATCCCTTGAAGAAGGTATCCCATTCCTACAGTGACCATACCGTGAGTACCGTAGGTGCCATTTTTTCTGGGACTGATCCCATATGCAAATTGTGACAGTTCTCAACAAATTATAATTCTGTGATTATGCCTTCACCCTGTGGGTGTGTAGTAATTTTAATTTCATGAATAAGGTGCTTATTCTCCGTATTTTCACTTATGCTAGAGATCGTGACAATACTTCAATTTGTGTTCCATTTATGTGTTCAGGCCTTAAGGCCAGCATGTTTTTACTGACACAGACGGAGCTAATTTCCTCTGTGTTAAGAATTTTATTTTACGTAAATCAGGTTTTGGATTTACTACTTTTAGATAAGCTTTTAAGGTCAATAAAATTGATTTACTTTGTACCTTCTGCATGATAATACATAGCATCAGAATATCCCAGGTCGGGCTCCATCCAGTGGGAGGCAGGCGGGGGATGGATAGGATACTCATTCAAACGGTTGGTTTGATGGTCAATTTTAGCTTGGTACTACGTTGGAGTCCTTTGACCGTTAGTACTACTTTTTGTTATTCTTTGTCAATGGATCGGGAGTGCTCTTCTCGACTATTAGTTGGAAGAATAGTAAAAGCGGAACATGGTTTGAGTCTTTTATTTTTCTCTCACTTTGTACCCTTATGTCCAAGGACATTGCACTCTGTCGAGTATACAGCACAATTCGCGTAATTATTTATCAATTTTTCAACAGAATGGCAGGCTCCCCTTCTCCGGACTTTAGTCCCATCTAAAGTGGAGATAAGCGAATTTAAAGCTTTTACGAAGTAAAACTATCGTTTTATTTTCGTCAAACGCGCTTTTACGAGTAAAAGCGCAATTCGCGTTCTCCACTTTAGCCTATCTTCCCTCCCAGCCAACCCGCAACAAGCCTGGGTGCGTTGTCACCACTTTTTGGGGCTTGAAGGGAATGATTGATGTCTTCGAATGACGTAAGTCTTATCGTTCTCGCTTGCTGATTGGCTGGAGATGGAGGGAAGACAGGATGGAGAGTAGAGGGACCATTCTATTCACAAGGAAAAATTTCATTTTTATTTGCGTGGTATTATTTACCGGAAGGGAACCCATCTAAAGTGGAGAACGCGAATTGCGCTTTTACTCGTAAAAGCGCGTTTTACGAAAATAAAACGATAGTTTTGTCTGTACAACGTCTACTTTTTACGTCTATTCAACGTTACACCACAGACATTGATTATACGTCGGAGAAAGTTGCATTTCATTGTTTTTTTTTTGTTTTTTTGCAAAGACTTGGTGCCATAGAAAGCCTGATCTTGCTGTCTACCATCGTCACAAGACGCTGCGATACAGAACAAGAGACAGCTCAAGGTGTACAGTTCATTTCACGCATACATCACTCCTGATGTGACAGCAAGTATGTCGATGTGTTGCCAGTGGTTATTAATTTTACCAGATGTTTTATGCGCTGTTTTCGCAGCACATAAAAGGGGCTAGTCACATTAGATGGTTTGCGTAGAAAGTTCGCTCGTCACTCTTTTGGGTTGGATGGGTAAGAGTGGCTATCCTTCAACTTTAACAAATTTGCAGGCCCTATCTTCTCTTTTCCGTTTCGAGCAGCTATCTGTTGCACACCCTATTATTCTACAGACCAGGTGTCACCGCCACCCCACTCACCACCACACCCCACTTACCCCCACACCCCACTCGCCGCCACACCCCACTCAGCCCCACACCCCACTCACCACCACACCCACTCACCCCCACATCCCACTCACCACCACACCCCACTCACCCCCACATCCCACTCACCACCACACCCCACTCACCCCCACACCCCACACCCCGCCACACCCCACTCACCCCCACATCCCACTCACCCCCACACCCCACTCACCCCCACATCCCACTCACCACCACACCCCACTCACCACCACAACCCACTCACCACCACACCCCACCCCCCACCCCCCCCCCCCCCCGACTCGTGTAGACTTCATGTAAGTTTACGCCTTCGTGATATAGCAAAGTCTTATTCCCTCATAAGTATAATGTGCAGTAGCACTTTTTACTCAAGATACTCGATAAAATATAACTTGGATAAATGCTGTAATCTCATTGGTCGATTCCCTGGGCAATAATTTTTCTATGTTGACCGGATCGCAAAATTCGACAACTCTTGCAGCTGTCTGCAATCAAAACGCCAGTTAAATCCTGTAACAAAACATGTACACCAGAACTCCGCAAATAAGACCAGCCTTGGGACTGAGCAAAAGTGGTTCGATTTCCGGGGTGGTCCGATTTCCGAGGTTCTGGTAATTTTGATGGTCTACGAGTAGATGATCATCGACAACAATGTGACCGAATTATATTATTTTTTAATCTCCCGTTTCAATAAGTTTTATTATGAATAGAGAATGCATATAAATACTACTACTGTTTAATTATAATATGCTAAAAAAACTCTTTAAAACAAAATTTACTTATTCATTTATTTCAAATCAACACGAAGACCATGTTGACAGTTACGAAAATGTTGCCCTAAAGGTCAATATTTTCTTACTGCTCAATAATTAGTAGATATCGGTTTATTTTGAGTCCACAGGAAGTTTTACTGACCAGTAAGAAAGTGTTGACTTTTCGGTCAATATTTTCGTATTTGATCAACAATATCTTCATATGAACTTAAAATAAGTTAATAATGCTTCGTTACGTGTTTTAGCTGGCGTGTCGATTACGGTTAATTGCGAGAAACCATCAACTTTTGAGTTCTGGACAACACTGAAAAATTACTGACATGGGAATCGACCAATCAGATTGCAACATTTAGTTAAGTCATGTAACAGTGCTTCAAGTTTAATCAAAGCAAGTGAAATAATAAATAAATAAATAAATAAATAAATAATTTGCTGAAGGTATGTAGGTTTACATAAACGACTTTTATCGATACGTTCTGCAAACGATAAATAGGTCATCCTGCATCTTGTTATCCGTAGTAGTGTAAAAGTGGGGCTTCTAAAACAGGAAGTGACGTCATAATGACGTCAGGAGGTGTTTTAGAAGCCCCATGGGGTTTCTAAAACAGTGACGTCATAATGACGTCACTGTTGGGAAAAACCGATCGATAAATTTCAGAGTGCACTCGTACAGAGTGTGGAGGAAAACCGATCGATAAATTTTAGAGTGCACTCGTTCAGAGCGTGGGAACGATCAATAAATTTGAGAAGGAATGGGATTTTCAGCAGGATAAAAGTGGGGCTCCGAAGACAGGAAGTGACGTCATAATGACGTCACGAGGTGTTTTCGGAGCCCCATGGGGCTCCGAAAACAGTGACGTCATTGTTTTCGAATCCGCATGGGTGTTCTGAAACAGGTAATCGAAAGAGCGCGCGCCCGTTCAATGACGTCATGATGACGTGGGAACGACCGTGGGAACGATCGATAAATTTGAAAACATCAAAGGCCTAGACCGTGGGAACGATCAATAAATTTCAGAGTGCACTAATTCAGACCGTGGAAACGATCGATAAATTTGAAAACATCAAAGGCCTAGACCGAGGGAGCGATCAATAAATTTCAGAGTGCACTAATTCAGAGCGTGGGAACGATCAATAAATTTGAGAAGGAATGGGATTTTCCCCAACTCTATGTTTTATGTTATAGTAGTTTGAAAATAACACTTCTAAAGCACATTTAACAAATGTAGTTTTTTGATAACATATAATATATAAAATAAGTTTGAACATTTTAGCATGCTACTTATTTGAATATTCTAAAGTCATAGTAGTGGGAAAATGGTGGTTCTAGACCAACTTAAACAAATTTAGTTTTTAGCACCATATGATATATAAAATAAGTTTGAACATTTTAGCATGTTACTTATTTGAATATTCTAAAGTCATAGTAGTGGAAAAATGGTGGTTCTAGACTAACTTTAACAAATTTAGTTTTTAACACCATATGATATATAAAATAAGTTTGAACATCTTAGCATGCTACTTATTTGAATATTCTAAAGTCATAGTAGTGGAAAAATGGTGATTCTAGACCAACTTTAACAAATTTTTTGACAAAATACGATGCATAAAATAAGTTTGAACATTTTACCATGGTGTAGTAGGGTAAAAATAAGGGTTCTAAACCAACTTGAACAAATTTTGTTTTTTTTTGTCAACATATGATGTATAAAATAAGTTTGAACATTTTACCATGGTGTAGTAAGGTAAAAATCAGGGTTCTAAACCAACTTTAACAAATTTAGTTTTTTACACGTTTCAGACGATTCTATCACTTGGTTGATTGGTTGATTGTTGGAAAATGGGAAGTGAAAATGTGGATAGTTATGTAGGAAAACTGCGCCCATTCAAAAGACGTGTTCGAATCGCAAGCCCATTTAAAACACGTGTTCGAATGGCAAGCTCATTCAAAACACGTTTTCGAATAATTTTTGAAAGATATTACGTCGTGGTATTGTTCAACAAGTTGTTCAACATGTTCAACATGTTGTTGTTCAACATGTTGTTCAACATGTTCAACAAGTTGTATATAAAGCTATGTTTAAAGACTTTCTCATCATTTGAATAGTGTAGGTTGAACCGAAAGGATGTATAAATGTAACATTTGTTCGAAATCTTACAATTGGCCGCAAAGTCGCATATGGTAAAGTTATTTCTAAACATATTTGGACATAGTGTGTCCAACCTCGAGTGTGACAGCTCCCTATAGAGCATAAAAGGTACCTACCCTCAGACATAACGCACATTCTGTGTCAAGATACTGAAGAGTGAACATGTCTGCAGTGAGTGAAAAACAACTACCATCTATGGCAATGCCTGCAGAAAATTTTATAGCAAAGCCTGAGACAATACCTACAGCAAAGTCTAAGGCAATGCCCATGGTAAATTCTAAGGCGAAGTCACGTCAGCAGCGTCAAAAGCGACCACATCTTAGAAAGATAAAAAGAGATGAGTTACCAGCTATTACGCTGCCGTGTAAAATGCGAAAAAATACGACAGAGCCTAATATAAAGCGAGAACCGGAGCGTAAAGCTGATACCACTATGAAGAAGATGCATGTAGACGATTCACCGGTTACGATACCCATTAATGGAGAAACATATATTAAATTGGTGAAATATCAACAGAAAGTGATGGTTAACATTCGTAAATATATTACGAATCATGCATCTGGGAGGTTATATCCTACCAAGAAGGGAATTTTGTTGTCATTGAAAGACTGGCACATGTTGAAGAAGGAAATTACGTCAGTGGATCTCATGCTTCAGAAAATGGATCTGTATAAATGCAGTGACTGTCAGAAGATGGTTGAGTAGACAGCGAGATGACTGTATACAGTTTTAACAGCATGACGAGCTTAGTGGATGCTGTGATTTCATCACAGTGCAGAAGATTGGACCGACGGTTTTGAAGCTTGACAAGAACTTAGCTTTGACTCATATGGACATGTACATTTGATATGTAGTTCAAATTAAATTGTCTTCATATGTAGACTATGAAATTAACATTATCTATGTTCATGTGAAGTCAGTTGTTATAAAATTTTAAGTTAAGTTCTTCTGCACATGTATTAACATAATATGTATTTGAAATAGTTTTGTTTTTATCATAATTGTACATATTTGTAATGTTCAATAAAAACACATATGATGCTTTTCAACTTTTTATTTTTCTCGTACAATACTTGGATATAATACATACTAAAACAAACTTGGATATAATACATAATAAAACAATACTTGAATATAATACATAATAATACAATTCTTGAATATAATACATAATAATACAAAATTAACTATAATACCCAATATATGATATATGGTTTACAGGTCAATTAAAACCGTGTCAGAAACCTTACGACTTTATATGTTGCAAAGCAAGACATATATTACACAACGCTTAGGTTAATAAAATATTACAACATTTATAAAGTCTTTATTATAAAATTTAGTCAAATAAGTCTATTTTTCTGCATCTGTTTCACTCTGTTCACTGTCCATGCCACTTTTGTTTTCACTGCTACCATCCTCCTCCTCCATATCTAGTATCTCTTCAAAGAATGCATTGTTTTTCATTATAGCCGCCTTTAATGCCTTTGAATACTTATAATGTTTTTCATCAACAAAGTAATTAAAGTCCTCTAAAATCTTTTGATAATGTTTGCTTTGTTGTAGACGCTGGGTATAGTTGAACAGTCTCATAAACAGTTGTTTTAGTCCATACTTATAAATGGGTCGAAGGTCATAACTTGCTATTTCACGCGCATCTTCAAGTCCTTGTTCTTCATATTCTGAAACCTTTTCTTGAAATATCTTATCATAGTCATCGTAGACGTCTTGAACCATATCATGCCAAACAGAGTCTATTTCTGACTCACTTTCAGAGTCTGTTTCTGACTCACTTTCAGAACTCCTGTCATCAGCATCCTCACCACACTGCTCCATATGTTTGAGCAAAGCTTCTTCGCTGTTGTACAATGCACCACATTCTGTACAAGCATGTGCATTCTTTTCAGCTATGTTGACGCTTTGACTTTCCATAGAAGACTCATCTTAAGTTTCCGTGAAAGGTAGTTTTACAGGGTTTTCCATATCCGATTCTTCATCCACTTCTGAAGCGTGAGCAACCTTTAAGTGTCTTTTAAGACTTTGCGGCCAATTGTAAGATTTCCAACAAATGTTGCATTTATACATCCTTTCGGTTCAACCTACACTATTGAAATGATGAGAAAGTCTTTAAACATAGCTTTATATATAACTTGTTGAACATGTTGAACAACATGTTGAACAACAACATGTTGAACATGTTGAACGACTTGTTGAACATGTTGAACATGTTGAACTTGTTGAACATCTTGAACATGTTGAACATGTTGAACTTGTTGAACATGTTGAATATGTTGAACAATTTGTTGAACAAAACCACGACGTAATATCTTTCAAAAATTATTCGAACACGTGTTTTGAATGAGCTTGCCATTCGAACACGTGTTTTAAATGGGCTTGCGATTCGAACACGTCTTTTGAATGGGCGCAGTTTTCCTACATAACTATCCACATTTTCACTTCCCATTTTCCAACAATCAACCAATCAACCAAGTGGTAGAATCGTCTAAAACGTGTAAAAAACTAAATTTGTTAAAGTTGGTTTAGAACCCTGATTTTAACCTTACTACACCATGGTAAAATGTTCAAACTTATTTTATACATCATATGTTGTCAAAAAAAACAAAATTTGTTCAAGTTGGTTTAGAACCCTTATTTTTACCCTACTACACCATGGTAAAATGTTCAAACTTATTTTATACATCGTATTTTGTCAAAAAACAAAATTTGTTAAAGTTGGTCTAGAATCACCATTTTTCCACTACTATGACTTTAGAATATTCAAATAAGTAGCATGCTAAGATGTTCAAACTTATTTTATATATCATATGGTGTTAAAAACTAAATTTGTTAAAGTTAGTCTAGAACCACCATTTTTCCACTACTATGACTTTAGAATATTCAAATAAGTAACATGCTAAAATGTTCAAACTTATTTTATATATCGTATGGTGCTAAAAACTAAATTTGTTTAAGTTGGTCTAGAACCACCATTTTCCCACTACTATGACTTTAGAATATTCAAATAAGTAGCATGCTAAAATGTTCAAACTTATTTTATATATTATATGTTATCAAAAAACTACATTTGTTAAATGTGCGTTAGAAGTGTCATTTTCAAGCTACTATAAAATAAAACATAGAGTTGGGGAAAATCCCATTCCTTCTCAAATTTATTGATCGTTCCCACGCTCTGAATTAGTGCACTCTGAAATTTATTAATCGTTCCCACGGTCTAGGCCTTTGATGTTTTCAAATTTATCGATCGTTCCCACGGTCTGAACGAGTGCACTCTGAAATTTTATCGATCGGTTTCCTCCACGCTCTGAACGAGTGCACTCTAAAATTTATCAATCGGTTTTCCCCACACTCTGTACACATGTACTTATGCTGTGTGTGTGTGGTTACTGTAATGGGAAACCATTGAAATATGACTAATTAAATATTATCATAATAATATTAATAATTAAAAAAAAAGTCACAGTCACATAATGTCACAGAGTCACATGATGTCACAGTCACATGTTGTCACAAAATGTCACAGAGTCATAAAAGTGAACAAAAAACAGAGAAAAGTTTGCCCCGATGTGGGATCGATCCCACAACTCTCAGGCTGCTAGCCGTCTACTCTTCCAAGTGAGCTATCACGGCTTGTCTGTTGAACGATCTGATAATGACTACATACGTTAGAATAATTATGTTCACATAGCAATTACATAGTCATATATACTATGATGTTACATAGTCACATCCTGGGGGGGGTCTCCTTCGATTGAGGACCCGGGGGGTGTCCTTAGATTGAGGACCCGGGGGGTCTCCTTCGATTGAGGACCCGGGGGGGTCTCCTTAGATTGAGGACCCGGGGGGGGGTCTTCTAAGATTCAGGACCAGGGGGGGTCTTCTAAGATTCAGGACCAGGGGGGGGTGTTCTAAGATTGAGGACCCATGATATGAAAGGGATGCCCGAGAGCGGGTTCGACCCACCGACCTTCGGATCATGGGTCCGCTTACGGGTCCTCTGCTCTACCAACTGAGCCATTCAGGCCAGAAGGTTAATGAGCCTGAAAATATTCCTCATATACAGTCACATGACACATGATTGACAGGTCATGTGACCAATGATTGACAGGTCACGTGACTAATGACGTCATGATGATTGACAGGCGACTTAGGGTTATGCTGCTTAGGACTGTCTTAATATGCCATAACATCATGATGACGTCATGATAACGTCATGATGACGTCATTATAACGTCATGAACCCATGCGGATTCGAAAACAATGACGTCACTCGTGACGTCATTATGACGTCACTTCCTGTCTTCGGAGCCCCACTTTTATCCTGCTGAAAATCCCATTCCTTCTCAAATTTATTGATCGTTCCCACTCTGTACGAGTGCACTCTGAAATTTACCGATCGGTTTTTCCCAACAGTGACGTCATTATGACGTCACTGTTTTAGAAACCCCCATGGGGCCTCTAAAACACCTCCTGACGTCATTATGACGTCACTTCCTGTTTTAGAAGCCCCACTTTTACACTACTATCCGTACAGAAGGGTTCGATGCATAACGTCTCGGGTCAGAACTAAGACTGAGTCTAAAAATATCTGGATCTTACGGAAACCCCTAATCCCCACCCCCTTCCTGCGACCAACCGAGAATATCAATGATCTGCATGTGTATCCTTTTGTCAATTTCTTTTAATTAATAAATCACCTGATGTTATGATGTTACATGGTGATGTTACATGATGGTGTTACATGGTGATGTTACATGATAATGCTGTAATGTAACACCGGGATGGTATGGTGTCACAATTATGTTGCGATGTAACACATCGTGATGTTTCGCGTTACATCGTCTTGTCGTGATGTTACACAACGGAATATACAATTATCAAGTGCTTTATATATATTATAACAATTTATGAGTAAATGAATTGTAAGCATCTTATCTTACCACGTGGTAACCAGATGAAACCATACTATATGGTAACCATATGGTAACCATGGCGCAACCATGTCGTACCACCTTATATACGCCAAACAATCTCAAGTTAGAGGAGGTTATGTTATTTATTGTATTTTTGATAAGATCAACTACGTTATGACCATATGAACTCTTACATTATTCTGAAATAAAATAATAAAACGACACCAGCGAGTGGACTAATCCGAAAAAACCCTGTAACTGCCTGGAACACTGGCAGCACGAATCTGAAGGTGGGGAGGGGGGGGGGGGGTTGCGAACAGCGCCCAAGACTAGGGAGGGTATTTGGATCAGACCAAACGCGAGTGTCGGTTTTATTTCATGATCGCCAGTACGAGCACAAAGGAAACAGTAGTATTTCGCCTGGTAGATACACCCGGTGGGTACGCACAGCCTTACTCAACGCTCTTCCAGTATCGAAAACGCCCCGGGGGGGGGGGGGGGGGGGCAAGTACCAACTGGTTACCATGCGTGTCCATAACCTTTTGAAATGATCCCCTAAACGTAGAGTGCTGATTTTGAAATAACACCCCCTTTAACTAAGCTCGGAGAAAAATTCCGAAATAACCCATTGTGGGAAAAGCGTAGTATAATGATGGAAAATCACCCCTCTTTAAGGAAATTGGCACTCAGCACAGATCGCGTCTGGCCTCAAAATTACAACCGCCCCTCTCCCCGAACTTCCCCCCCCCCCGTCTGTTTCCGCCTTTTTGGGACAGCATGGTGACATACTTCATACCAAGTGCCCCCTCCCCCCCCCCCCCCCCCCCCCGGGCGAAAATGTCAACCTAGCCACTACTGAAAGTGTATATTTGACATCGCTATAACTTAAGTGCGCTACAGAAAGCATCGCAGAGGTGTATAAAAATACAGGTAATTTTTAAGAGACTATATTTGTACCAAAAAAAAAACGAAATTAAAACAGAGCCACACTCGCATTTGGGCTGGTCTGAACACCCCTTTTGCGTTGCACACAATGGTCGCTCTCTCCTTTCTGATGCCGCCAGTGCTACAGGATGCGGGAGGGTTCTTCGGATCAGTCCACCCCGCTCATGTGGCTTTATTATTTTATGCCCCGTCACCATTTTACTATTTGACAGTTTCTTCAGAGCATGATTCTACGCGTACCATTTGACCCCCGCTGCCATTTCACCTCATAATAAATGCATTTGTTTTTAAAAACTGAGACCCACGCAACACTAAATTGTTCCCTTAAGTAAGCCCTAAAGATGTTTCGAAGCATCTAAAGCTTTCTTCCAAATGCACTCTTTGTGACGTAATTAAGTTATATAACCGTGGTCCCCTTCTGGTGACACATGTAAACCATTCCACAGGATAATAAGTGAGATGAGAAATCCGTTATTGCCTCTCAGATAGTACAGCAAACAGGATGCATGGTAAAGGGTTCCAGTTCCTGCCGACATCGATGCCATAAAGCTTATGATCGTATTTTTCACCAACACAATTAGAGTTTAATGTGCGTAGTAAGGCTTACCCCCAGGATTTGCTATAAATAACCCTTCTAGAATGCCTGCATATGTGTTTTACGTGTCTATATATTTTACTTACTAGTAAGGTTTATAGCATGATGTCTTTGTTATTTGTTTCCGCCGATGGCAGAGTTGTTATGGACTGATATTCTGCCTTGATGACGCAACTATATATATCCTGCAATTCCTAATTTTCTGCATATGCAAAGCCCCAGGTTAACAACCCCCACCCTTACATCCCCCACCCCATAATTTCCACGTGCGTACGGGCTTTAGGGATCGTCCCTAACCATATTCCCAGGGGAGGTAATGTCAGATAACTACAAAGCACATGTGACCACAGCTCTACGCTGTTTTATTATTCAGTTTCAATTATTCAAAGGAATTGCCCAACGACGCACACTTTTTGCAAATGCGATCGAGTGTTCGAAGCCTGTTTGTTATGAGGGCGCCGGGGTGAATCCACGAACCCATCCATGCATAACAAACCAGTCTGGGGAGGCAGGGGCAACTGCACATTCAAAACAGGACATCCTCAGCAACAGCATTCGAGACACTCACTACCCTGGTGGACTAAAAAAAATGTGTCGTATATTGTTTATTTAAATACTGCTTGCGGGAAAAGGGGGGCAGCAAAATCGATATGTAAGTGTTGATCAGTATTTATTTCCAGCCTAAAAAAGGATATGCGCATGCGCGGTTTTTAATTACTTTCTTGTCCGGAAAGTATATGCTCGTGGAGCAGGTGCTTGCTGGAAGTAACGGGAGGATGAGCCGTTTAGCACAACAGCAGTATATCGTGCAGGGATTAATCGAATTCACTCATTCTAATGCATCATCTTTCACACGGCTTTGTTATGCTGATAATGCACTTAATGAAACATTAACGCTTCATATTTATTCTGTTAAATGACAGTGCAGATACACACTTAAGTCTTCAAAATACGATAGAAGCAATTCAAACAAGAAAAATGTTAAGAGAAAATAAGATATTTAATTATCTTGCAGGAATAGTCATCATTCTAAACTGCATTCCATTCACAGGTGAGAAACAGTTTTTATATTGAAAGCTTAAATTGTGTATCGTTATGTTTTTCTGATGGGGTGGGCGTTCGATTTTTGCCTATGTTTCGATCTCAAAACAATATCCGATACATTTGCCTGAATATTTTAATAGAGTAAATTAAATGGAATGAAAATGCAGAAAGACACTTATTTTTGTGCAACTATAATGGAGTAAAAGGACCTTACAATAGGACGTAATATTATATAAATTCTGAATTCGTTTTCAGTCTATTGGATCGCGGGGAATACAGATTTTATAGATCTTTATAACCTAACAGATCTTGGGAAAAAAACCTCAAGTTTAATGTAACTTTTTGCAAACATCGTCAGTACATCAATGTAATATTTTCTCTTGTAGAGAACGTCAAATTGTCTAACTTTTACTTGTTCCCACTTGCAAACTACTTTTGCAATTGAGAATAAATTTGTAATTATTCTTGAAATGTCTGTCCTTTTTTTCATTTTTTCCTCTCTTTTTCCGTTGGATTTTAGTTGATATTTTATTGAAGACTCATTATCATTTACTTATCGCTTGTGTGCCACTACAGATTAGTGTCAATTAATTCGAAATATGTCCGAAAAAACGAGCAACAATGTCACAAATAGGTAGTACGGGTCAGCAACACAACAAATGACTCGCCTTTGGCGTCTTAGCATTTTTTTACATGTGTATTACTATTAAAGCATCGCTACCAATTAAGTCGACCATTTTCAACCCCCTTATTGTAGAGCTACATAATAATAATAACAACAATAACAACAATACTTATTTAAGGAAACTAATACATCTTCAAAATTGGATTGAAAAAAAAGTAATTTTCTATATACTAAATCTAATAATAAGGGAAACCCTGCTTCTTAACAAATCAACAGTTTGAAGATAAGTATTAGTTCTATCCATATTTTTAAACATATTTACACACTAGCTAAGCGTATTTTACATTTAAATATATCAAAAGGCAAAAAGAAATTTGGGAAAGCCAAGCAGGCTTCTAAAATAGATCTAACAAAAGGCAAAATGTAAAATTTTGCAAGGAACTGACATAAAATAACTGTACTATGTCAAATAGAGAAGGTAAATGGATGAAACATTGAGGGAATTGCAGAGTAATGATTCAACGGCAGTTGAAGCTGTGAAAAAAAACATCAGAACGCATTCACTCTGTAATAAAATGCTAAATAGTACACGAGCTGTAAATGAAATCTTTATAAAGAGAGCATCTAATTGATTTGAATCTTGTCAAGAACACAATATTCTAGTAATTGACACTAGTTTACATAAGCTGGCTCAGTACCCATCTTTGGCAAACAAAATCGAGTTTTTAATCAATGTTTTCCTTTTAAAAAACACATTTTACATTCGAACGTTCAAAACTTTCCCTTTAGAGCAAATAGCACGGCTATGAATAACATGTCGGTAGTTTTGACGGAATACATATTTGAAAAAAAAATAGAAAATACAGGAAACAATTTAAGCTTTTTAAAAACTCCGTTTTCTCTTTTATAATTAAACAATGAACAACGAATATAGAAAATACTGCGCCATAGACACAGTTGATGCAGTTGATCAGTATGAATATATACTCAACAAATGTAAAAATGCAAAACGTATTATGTGAGAAATAACTAAGCCTCAATATAATTAGATATTTAAGTAGCTGAAATGTTGGTCTTTCTGTTACTGATAACAACATCGACTTTGCGTCAAAAACGACAGTGTCACGCTTAATCAAACACATGCTCTTAATATCGAGTATGTCCTCCTCGAGCGTCCGTTTACTGCAATTAATCTGTGTTGCAAGGATCTCAACAAGTGGGATGTGATACCACTCATCTCTAAGCTGTGACAATGTCTCAGGTGGAATGTTACGTTCGGGTACGGCTTTGTAATCATGCCCCACGCGAGTTCGATCGGTGAAAGATCAGGCGAAAAAGCGAGCCAGGGCAAGGCCCGGTGTAATGATTTTAAGTTACCTCCCTCTCGGGCTACCCCATCCCATGTAACTATTCGATACTTATTTCGATTTCTTATTACCGAGTAACTCAAATTCGATTTCTTATTACCCCCGGGGGTAATCTGAAATCGAATTTTTATTACCGCATCTGTTTTTAGAATGCCCCCCATATCTATAGAATGCCGTTTTCACATTTATTAGGGAATTATTGATATCAAAAATTAATTTTTGATCTCAAAAATTTATTTTTTGATATCAAGAATTATCTTTTGATCTAAAAAAATCTACATTTTGATATCAAGATTTAATTTTTGCTATCTGTAATTATATTTTTGATATCTCTAAATGTATTCTTGATCCCAAAAAATAATTTTTGATATCAATAAATATTTACAGATATCAATAAATATTTATTGCATAGTAAAAATGATTTAATGATATCTAAAATTGATTTTTTGAGATCAAAAATTCAATTCTTGACATCAAAAATTAAAAATTTGAGAGCAAAATATAAATTTTGAGCTCAGTAATTCATTTTCTTTTATTGATATCAAGAATTCATTTCAGATATCTTTATTACAGACTGATTCTTTTAAATTTGTATTTTGAAATCTGCAAAAGATTTTTTTATCTCAAAAATTGATTTTTGATATCAAAATATCAGTCTAGTTTTTTTAATAAAAAATTCAGAAACACACTTCTGTAGATAAATAATGACTGGTCCTTATATACAGAATCTTTCTTTAAATTTTTTACTGTGCAAAAATGAAGCAAGGCTTGAGATCAAAAATTGTGTTGTTATTATTGATCTCAATAATTAAAGTTTTCATCTCCAAATTTAATTGACGATTCGTTATATTTTATGTAAATGTGTGTCTCCCGTAAGATTTTTTAAGTTTGTAAAATTAATTTTTTGATCTCAAAAATAAATTTTTGCCATCTAAAATTCAATTATTGATAGCAAAATATAAATTATTGAGATCTACATTGATTTATTGATATCTTTAATTATATTTTGATATCAAAAATAAACATTAAATGTTAAAACGGCATTCCATACATATCAAAAGCTGTTAACACGCAGAAAAAAATAATCTTTTATATTTCTACATTTATCAACATGAAAATAAGGTTCATATTCATTCATCAACTCTTCAAACAGAGCCAAACTGGACGACATGTTCAACGCTGGTTTTGCATAATCATTACCAGTATTTGACATATTCTACAAAGAAGCCGGTTCAGTTGCTCACTCAAAATCAAAAGGTTTTTCTATCACTGTCTTTCAGTGTCTGGTAATGTGTTCTCAGAAAGTTAATCCCCAGCTCAAATTCCAAAGTGTCGGGACGATGTTTTGACTCGGTTTCCTGCATGCGTATAAATAGGAGATTTATTAACACTTGACAAGCCTTTGGCTTGCAAGAGTTATATAAATTTGTGCGAGCAAAATTCGTCCTTTTTTTTTTTCTTCTTGACACTTTTTCCGATTTTTTGTGTCTTCTTCTCCTCTGACACTATGGGCCCTACGACCATGAAACTTGGGACTTATGAAGAGCTTGATCTGAACATGTGCATGTCACTTTTTATTTTCGTCTTTGATTTCGTTTTCTTTGTTAAAACGCCATGTGAAAAGAGTGTATTTTTTGCAAGTAAATGCGTAGCATTTAACCCACATCACACACAGTTGCACAGTGAGCTTTGTGCGAGCTCTCACTGCGTAAATAGCTAACACGGCGTATGCTAGATCAGTCAATAAAACCTTAAGTCAACAGAAACCAAACACTACTCGGCTTATAAGACATATTCAAGCTGTGTTGTTTGCAATATATTATTCAAGAAATAACCCATTGAAGGAAGTATTTTTGCGTTTTAATTTTTGTCAAGTGTTTAACATTTCGCTAGCGAAGTGAGGTTCTAGTTTTGGTTTAATATGCAGTTCTCATAACTACACAAAACAGGAGAAAAACGCGAAAAGTTGTAAAATCAAATAAAAAGGTGAAAATAAACACAAAAATGTTTAGTATTATTATTTATTGTTATTTGATATTATTGTTTTTCTGCATGTCAACAGCTTTTAACATGGGGTAACTTAAAATCAGGGGGAGGGGGTAATACAAATTCGAATTTAAGTTACCGAGGATGGCTTGAATTCGATTTTAAATTACCAGGGCGTAATAGAAATACGGGGGTAGTCTGAAAGCTTTATACCGGGGATTTCGCGCTTGAAGATAACCGCTGCGTAGCTCTCGCGGAATAAGGTCGTGCCTTGTCCTGCTGTAGAATTAGACCATTTTTGGCGCACAAAAGGGACCGTCGATGGCTCCACAATTTGGTCTCGATACTATTCTGTGCTAAGAAATGACCTTGAGTTCAGTGCGATGAGCAAACGATATGCCTGCCCATACTGTCACACTTTGACTATCTCATTGGTCTCTTTCTTGAACGCACGGGTCGTTCGGAGCCAAGCGCGCCCTCTTCCGTCGGCGTAGCTCAAGCAAAAGCGCCATTCATCGGTAAAAAGGACTTGATTCCGTTGTCTGTGTGTCCTGTTGAGATGTGCATTGACCCAACGAAGTCTAGCGTGCCTTCAGGAGTAATTTTAGACCAATCCGCGACTGCTGCGGCGCCCGCGTAAACCGTATCGAAGAAGCCGGTTGCTCACAGTCTGGCTACAGACACGGTTATTGTAGGCTCCAGTGTCCGACTGGAAGTGACTCTTGCCGAAAGAAAATTGGTCTCGTAGATTTGACAGACGTAGTCTTTAGTCGTGCCTGGGGGTAGTCACCCGAGGTGTCCCTGGTGGAGGACAGTCTGCAGTGGACCCAGTGTCCTCTAAGCGGGCTTCTAAGGTGTGTCACTGCGGATGTGTGCACTCTAAAAGTTCTAGCGATCATTGAGGCCGAATTTCCCATGTGGAGCATCCCGATCCCGATTTCGCGCTGAATTGCGGTTCGTCTGGGCATTACTTAGGTTCACCAGATCAGGTTGAAACTGCGTACAGTGTGCCCACTATGGTTTCCGATTTCAAATGTGCAAACTCCGTTTGTGCTACAGCATGCAACAGAGTGCCACGGGGTGGGTACTTACGAGCCACGGCCTTTCATCTCCAGTAATCGAGTATTAGCCACAAAAGTGGCACATTCAATTAACACCTTGATTGGGAGCATTTTCACAAGTAGAAAGAGATTGCAATCCGACTGTGAAAAAATAACGCACAAAATGTTCGTTGAATTTAGAAATCTTTTAAGTATATACGTATAACTTAATTATAAGTTTTTCATTTGAAAAAAAAGAGGAAAACATTCAAAATAAATAGTAAATCACTTTTGTTCAGAAATCTCCCTAACAAAGATAACCGAATTATAGTACTTAATGAGCTTCAGGCGTAGAAATTTAATTTCAAATAATAATAGTAATAATAATAACAACAACAATAATAATAATAATAACAACGAAGATGATGATGATCATGATGATGATGATGATGATGATGATGATCATGATGATGATGATGATGATGATGATGATGATGATGATGATGATGATGATGATGATGATGATGATGATGATGATGATGATGATGATGACCGTGATAACGATGATAACGATGATAACGATGATGAAGATGATATATATTGTTGCTTTGGAGTGACTTAAAAAATCACAACTATTTCTCATATCAGGTGTCAAGTCTAGCTGACAGCTAACTCAACGATTTTAATTGATTAATAATGCATGGATGCACAGGCTTACGGCATGCACTATGTTCTGCTAATTCAATAGAAGTGCATTACCTTTATTGCTATTTTGAAATGTTGCCTATGGACAACCCTTTGAGCAAAGATTGCACCAATTTATTTATTCATGTAACAAAATTAAGCTTACAGACACTATTAGAGTGGCAACAAATTTAAAAAAAAAGAAAATGATGCGCATGAATAATCTACGCGACGCAAAATAACACCACATCAAAATTCCTTTTTGAATTTGTTAAATAAGGTACATCCAGCAGCCAAAAAACAACAGTGTTCTTCAAGAATTTGCTCAAACAAATTAGAAAAATGTCTTTTTGGATACATTACTGAGGAATTTTATTTTGATCCTTCGCATTTAAACATTATGCTGAACACCAAATACAGCTCAGTTAGATATCACAAATACACGTATTGTTAATCAATACATCCTTATCGTGTCAAACTTGTCCATATGGCTTCCAGATTAATCTGACTTCCTCAAAAATAATTTTTAACTTAAAGAAGCTCTTTGACTAGCAAAACGACTGATAGTGTAACGTTTTGTTCTTTGACCTTTGACTTTCGCTGTGATTGGCCCAGCCATTGCTACAGATTAACTCACGGAATTCAAAACTATACTCAATTGAATCTTTTGGCCAACCCTTACACATTTTAAAATACTGAAATACCAAAAAAATCTCCTCTAACAGTAAAGTTGCAGTTATTATTATTATTATTATTATTATTATTATTATTATTATTATTATTATTATTATTACACGCTAACGTAATTTAAAAACGCAGTATTTTTGGGGGGGAGGGGGGGTTCTCAGTATTCAATACAGCGAAATGAAACTGATAGCCCTTTATTACACTTTATTTGACATGAATACACAACATTGATTGCCAAAACAAAAAAAGAAATCAGCAATTTACAGTCGGACATGATAGTTACGTGATTTTTAGTCTTTTAAAGTACTGACACCAGGTAGACAAAACAGCCGCATCAGTAGACAAGCGGTGCTAAACCTGCTGCGTGAGCTTGGAATAATACCCTTTGACCAGACTAGAGGACCAACATTTTGGGACACCGATGACCATTAGCCTCGTGGCGTCGCTCAGTGTTTAGCGACGAGTCGTAGTTTCTGTTCTTTCGAAAGCACGCCTACCAACGAGCTTGCAGACGGCGATGACAGTAATTTGCACTACCTTGTGTTCGTGAAGTAGACAGATCTAGTGGAGGTAGTACGATGCAATAGAGATTGCATCTCAGCAAAGAAATGATAGAAAAAAACTGGTAAAAATCAACAAAATTCCATTTTGCCAGAAACCTATTCACATATTGGCTATTAAAGGGGCTGAATAATATGTAAAATAGTTTTTAAAAGATAATGTGATGGCTTTATAAATTTGAAAGTGTGCATGTTGAAAGAAAATTAGAATTTTGATGTTTTTCCCTTATCATTTCTTTATAATTTATCCCAAAATATTTGCAGTCGAAACACCACCTCCACCGGAAAGACCCGAAGTGCGAATTGGCTTATTGTCTCACTGATATTTAGTATCGATCCAGTTCTATATGAGTAATCCCTAGTAAATTTAAACTTTGAAATTCCATTAAAATTTTATTTATTACCTCGATTCAATATGATTATAACAATATTTTTTTTTTTCATTTTGGCGAATTACCTTTCCTTTTAATTTGCAGTAAGACTTAATTAATGGTACAAAATATTGTTTTGCTGTCTTTGAATTCGCCTGTCCTGCTTCAAAAATTCCGTTTATTAACTGGACGAAAAGATACAAAAATAAAACATGAGCTCTGGAAAGCCTTTCTGGTATTAAATGCCCACACTGCATACTGTTTTACATGCTGCATATATAGAAAATCTATTGTCACATAATTAGTTTTAAAAATAATTATTTATCTATGTGTTATGTTGTTTCAACTTATTAGAGCTTGAAGAAAAATATTTCTCAAGCATTAAAATGCCTCTGTTAAAGTTAAGTAATTCGCTGTCGTAAAACTCCTTATCGTGGTTCCATATGAATAAGGCAAAATTAGCAATGCTTCGTTTAAACAAAATACTTTTGGAGATATAGGGCAGTCTAAAGTCGATAACCATCAATACAGTCAATTGAATGCTGCCAGTGAGTAAAGTTCGTTAACATTCGGTTAATGTTGTCTTAATTACCAGCATTATTTTGTATAATAAAATAAATTTAAACATTGGAGAACATTACTTGCGAATGGTGGTAGGTTATGTAAGCAGCACGGCTGGCCATAAGAGCTATTATGGCCATTTTACTCGTTAATAGCATAGTTAGTTACTCAGGCAGTAAGCGCATATGGCTATTCTCACGGTATAATTCCTGGCCTTTGGGTGAAGGCAAAACATAACCTATATAACGTTTAACGCCATTGGTAAAATTGTAACATTATTTGCTGATTACGTCATCACATAATTGAAAAATAGTTCCCGGTGATGCGGAAATATATTTCTTTCGGGTTGATTCGAGGTTTTGTTAAATATAATAAGGGTTTTGTTGGTATTTCCACCTACGCAATAAAATTGCCACATTCACCAAATCCTTTTCACTTAAACTCTGATTATAGAAAAATAATATCTTGCTTGCATGCTGGCTGATGCGCTTACACATGGCCGACACCACTACTGTACTATGTAACTATACTTCTTTTGATCTAAATCATACACTCCAGTTTGTTTGTTGTTATTGTACAAAGAAATACTAGACAGGCGTTTTTTTCGAAAAATCGCATTTTAAAGTTAGTTTATTCAGTTATAGGTTGTCAGTCTTGTGAAATAGTTTTGAAATAGTCGTAAAATAGCTGTAAAACCTGTGAAATAATTTGTGAAAGTTTGTGGAAAATTACGTTTTGTGTGTGTGTGTGTGTGCGCGCGCGCGCGCGCGCGCGTGTGTGTGTGTGTGTGTGTGTGTGTGTGTGTGTGTGTGTGTGTGTGTGTGTGTGTGTTTAAATGTTATTTACAATTGGCATTTGTGCAAGAATTGTTTATGTCCCACTTGTCCGTCCGTCCTCCATGTATTCCCATGAAAAAGAGATGAAAAGCAATGTATTTCCATGAAAGAGAGATTTAAGAAAATGTATTCCCATGAAAAACAGATCAAAAGCAATGTAGTCCCATGACAAAGAGATGAAAATCAAAGAATTCACATGAAAAGAAATCAAAATCAATGTATTCCCATAAAAATGAGATGAAAATCAATGTATTCCCATGAAAAAGAGATAAAAGTCAATGTATTCCCATGAAAAAGAGGTGAAAATTAATGTGTTTCCATGAAAAAGAGATAAAAGTCAATGTATTCCCATGAAAAAGAGGTGAAAATTAATGTGTTTCCATGAAAAAGAGATGAAAATCAATGTATTCCCTTGAAAAAAGATGAAAATCAATGTATTCCCATGAAAAAGAGATGAAAATCAATGTTTTTCCATGAAAAACAGATGAAAATCAATGTATTTCCATAAAAACGAGATGGAAATTAATGTATTTCCATGAAAAGAGATGAAAATCAATGTATTCCCATGACAAAAAGATCAAAATCAATGAATTCCCATGACAAAAAGATCAAAATCAATGAATTCCCATGAAAAAGAGATGAAAATTAATGTATTTCCATGAAAAGAGATGAAAATTAATGTATTCCCATGACAAAAAGATCAAAATCAATGAATTCCCATGACAAAAAGATCAAAATCAATGAATTCCCATGAAAAAGAGATGAAAATTAATGTATTTCCATGAAAAAGAGATTAAAATCAATGTATTTTCATGAAAACCGATCAAAATCAATGTATTCACATGACAAAAAGATCAAAATCAATGAATTCCCATGAAAAAGAGATGAAAATCAATGTTTTTCCATAAAAAAAACAGGTCAAAATCAATGAATTCCCATGAAAAAGAGATGAAAATTAATGTATTTCCATGAAAAAGAGATGAAACTAAATGTATTCCCATGAAAAAGAGATGAAAATCAATGCATTCCCATGGGTTTCTTGCTATCATTCTGTTTCGTGTTTGACCCTAAGCTGTGTGCGGAGGTTCAAGGTCGGGAGGGCAGTGTTAAAAATATAAACACACTGAACTGAACATCAACTTATTTCTTACTCATTTTTAAATCGAGTTTTTACACCATTTGACCTCGCTTATGAGGTCGAGGTTGGGTTTATGGCTTTCCCTCGTTTTCGTCGTTCTCCACAGATTTGTTCAGTGCTGCTTCCCACATATCACTCCAGCACACGCTTATGAGGTCAAGAATTGATTTCGTGCATGGTCTATTCATTTCAGTCTCCAGCAGACCGTTCTTTTACAATGACACACCACAGTACCGGCTGTACGACCAGCTGTTCGCTGGCTATAACAACAAGCTGAGACCACGCTACAATTCGTCAGAAGCCATTCACGTCGGTATTGAATATGAGCTGAACACAGTGGCCGGCCTCGTAAGTAGCCTTATTATATATTCTCGGTTATTTCTACATCAAGAGGGCAGAAAAATACTGTATCTACTGAACCCTGGGAATGAGGGTATCAGCGGATCTTGCTAAAGTGATCCTTTTTCCGAAATGGTATTATCTGGGATGTTTCTGAAAGTTGAAGATAAAAGTATCGTTGTCTTCTATATTTAAATAGTTGAAAGAACCGAACTACTTGTATCTATGACAGTGTGGGCGGTTTGTGGGTACTTCCGCTTAATCTTAACCCTTGAGAAAAATGCTATGTGTAAAATGTAAACGATTTCGTCTCGTGGTTTAATTTAATTCGATGTGGCTTTCACTTTTAATATATAATTTTTTTCTAATAATTGGACAGGATGAAGTCAACCAGGTGATGAATACTGTTGGATTCGTCGTTGCGGTGAGTCTTTTTAATTTATTACGTCATCGCTTTACTCTTTTAGTACTTCAAAGTTCATGGAAAAAATCCAGGTAATTTGAGCTTTAAGTCTGTTAAGTGAAAAACGTTCACTCAGTGTGAAAAAAGGTTGATATTGAGAGTGGATTAATGCAGTGTCATGACTGAAATGGGAACTAGGTATGGGGCGCTAAACGAACATGTTTCTGGGGTTTTGTAATCAGTCTTGTTGGTACCCAGCAAACAACCGGCGTCTTTTTTTGGTTGAAAAAAGGTTGTATTTTGGTCGCGACGACCTCACAACCATATTCTGACCTATTACCCCAAAACCCGACTTTATTCCGACGTCGAGGCGACGTCGGTTTTCTGACGTCATTCCGACGTTGCAAAAACGACCAAAAAGCGATGAACATTATAATCGCTCACCGGAAATGGAAGTCATTTTGAAAAAGAGGAAGAAAAACCGGAATTTTTACATGATAATTTTAGAATTTTGATGGCGCGTCGGTATTTTTCTTCCTAGATTGTAAAAATTTACATGGAAAATGCTTTCGTATGTATTTGAAACAGCAGTTGAATAATTAATTATCTATTAATTATATAACTCTAGTCAGTTTCAGGTCGGAATCCGACGCCGGTTCCAATTTCATATACAACCTAAAGCCGACTTAATTCCGACGTTGGATTTAGGTCGGAACCCGACGTCATTCTGACGTTGAAAACCCGACGTCGCTTCCATTTCATATACAACCAAAACCGGCACGTCAGTCTGACGTCGGAAACGTCGGGTCACGACGTCGACCCGCCGTCATTCTGACGTCTTAATGTTTGCTGGGTAACACCCTCTCCGTCCTTTTCCTAACAGATTACGAATCTCCCTCTCCAGTTTGGTGTGAATCGTCAGAGCATTGGTCACTTTGAGTCCCGTTATGGCGCCTATTTTTTGTGACATCTTGATATCTTGCCTTCCTCGGAATATCTTGGCCCCAAACAAGATACTGTTGGACAATTTAACCCTCCTCCCCTCCCCCCCCCCCCCTCCCCCATGGAAGCCAAGTGCTCTCGGGATATCTTGGCCTCCTGTTACCACAAAAATAAGAAGAATGTATATTTTACATATTTTAGTTCTCACTACACCGAAACTTGTACAGTAAATGCGGCCAGCATCGTACAAGAACAACAAATTAAATCAAATCCCAGCACCATGAGAGTTCATATTAGAGTTGTATATATCAAAAAACAAGAGTGAAATGTTCGTTTATATTTGTAATGTGCATCCTGCCATTTGTCTTCCTAAGTTTTGTCAATGGTTTTAGGACATAGATCACTGAGATATGTAAGTATACGTCATTATTAATTTACGTATCCAACAGCATCGGGCGCACATAATGAAAATACACATATCGGTAGCTAACGTAAAAACTCTACAAGGGAATTTCACGTTCTGTCACCCGAACTCCACGTTGGCGCAGACGACTGTTTGAGAATAGCAATTTGTTAACTCGTTATTTTCACGTGAGTATATATTTTGCGACTGCCGATCGAAGGATTTTGAGGCTGTTTTAGCAAACCAGTCAATGTATGGTTCCGGGTTCGAAAATAGCATTACATCCCCTAAACACCAACTGATATTTGTTTGACAACGAAATTCTTTATATTATATTTGCATGTTATGTTTCCAAAAGAAATTATATCAGAGAAATTATATCAGAGAAACCAAGATATCCTGGGTCAGATTATTCTAGAGGAGGCCAAGATGTATATAGATAGATAGATTATTTGGCCACGGGCCAAGATATCCGAGAACCAAGATTATCTTTGAACACTGGAACACTCGCTCACTCTACCCTCATCTTCACCCATCCTCCGTCATTGCGTCTGACTGCACCAGCACCTCACAATGGTACTGTTAATTGGTTCTCTTGCGTTGTACTAGGTTCTTTATTATTTAATCAATTTACAAGTGTGAAAACAAAGAAAATGTTTAAAAAACGGTGCTAAGCTCGCATTAAAAAATAAATGTAATGACTCAGAAAGGGCTTACAAAAAGGGCTAGCTTGAGAATCCCTATTGTTGTCTATTTCCGCGGTTCTTCTTTATGCATAAACCATTTGAGATATCTGTAGACCAATTTAATATTGTTATTAAATAAACTTTGATATCATACCTTTGTTTAGAATATTTTAAAATGAATTTTAAATCAACGGCATTAAATGTCTTTAAAAGCATAGAGATAGCTCTAAATAGCTACAAACAGCAGATTTCAGGTTCGTTATTTATATTTTCAAATAAAAGAGAACCACTTTTTCAACAGGCCAGTTGCCTTCCATTATGAAGAAAACCGGAAATAGGATCATCAGCGGGACTGATTTCATATAGTCCGAACGTGGTGATTTAACTGATTTAAGTGGGCCCATGTATGGGATGGTCCCATGTGTGAAGTGGTGCCATGGGGGAAGTAGTCCCGTGTATGAAGTGGTGCCATGGGGGAAGTAGTCCCGAGTATGAAGTGCTGTCATGGGGGAAGTAGTCCCGTGTATGAAGTGCTGCCATCGGGGAAGTAGTCCGTGTATGAAGTGGTGCCATGGGGGAAGTAGTCCCGTGTATGAAGTGCTGCCATGGGGGAAGTAGTCCCGAGTATGAAGTGCTGTCATGGGGGAAGTAGTCCCGTGTATGAAGTGCTGCCATGGGGGAAGTAGTCCCGTGTATGAAGTGGCTCGATCCCGATTTTCTACATATCAATGTCGGGACTTCTTCACAGCAGATGACTGCTTCAATATATTGCATTTTCTCAACCCGTTTACAACTGTAATTCTTTATCGCTGTATAGTGCCTGATCATTAGGACGAACAATAGCAGAGATGATTAATAAGCTAATTTTGTCCAATAGCCGAGATACCACATACGGTTGGTGACTGCCTGTCATATAGACCAGCCTGTGACTTCTTCACTGTAGCTCTATCCATCACAAAAATCACACATTTCTTGCCGAGCTGGGACGCTTAGAGTATTTTACACTTCAAGCATATGATTTTCAAAATGTCCCGTCTACCAGCTTGTGCGGCAAACTTTCCCCGAAATTTGTTTTAAAGGCAAAATCAATTACAAAAAAAAATAATAAAAATAAAAATAAACTCCCTCTGAGACTTCAAAGGCCCATTAAACGAAAAAGGTGAGTTGGTAAAAGTGTGATGTCAGACTGGCACCGAACAAGAGAAATTAAAATAATCAACACCAAGACCATTTCACTTTTTTACTTCGGAAATTGCATTTGGGGCAATAATTGAATTACTGGTATCTGAAATTCTATTTGACAGACAGGAGAATGCGCGGGCGAGAACTCTCACTGGAGCCTCGATCTCTTATCTGCTTTTAGTTCATAACTCACGCCTATGAAAATCCACTGTCTTCACAACAGCTACTGTTGTAATATGAAGAAAAATAAAACGAAAAGCGTTACCACATAGGGACTAGATAAATTCAGTTAATGCAAGCAAAGGGCAAAACCATAGCTGACTGGCCTATCCATAAAGTGCGTCCGCACAATTTTGTGACGTCATCCATTGACTATAACATGAGCGTACTCAAAGTCTTCGGTATCGAACCCACTCCCTCCCATCTCCATCCCTGCAAACGCACTTTATGGGTGATTTCTTTGACGCAAGCTAAATTTTGCACGTATATAGCACTTCTGAAGTGAGACTATTTTCGCTCAGCACCCCCCCCCCTCAGCCCCCCCCCCCCCCCCAGTAATGATCTTCATTTGGGGCTAAACTGTATCTATTAGCAAAAGATGGCAACAAAACTCGTACTGTGAATATCGGTTCAAAATAGCTAAAAAAGTAGAATTCGAAATTGAATTGCCGATATTGAATTTGATCAATAGTACATAATTCCCAATCATTTCGCTGATACGTCGATTATCATGGTGCGCCAAACATTGCATTTCCATATATGAAATGACCTCGCGATGATTCGGAAAATCCTTTTCAACCAAACGATGTTATTTTCTTAAATGTCCGCTTAAATTTTTTCCTTTGTTACATCATTTTCTTCTTGTTCGTTCGTTTTGCTCGGATAAGCTCAATACACTCTTATAACCCAGTACTCTGATGACCTAATAATCTGACAACTCAATACTCTGAGAGTTCAACATTCTGATAATCCAATATTTTGATAACTTAATGCCCTGAACTTCCCTTTTTGCAATGAAGCTGTTTTCGCTGTTGATTGTCTTAATATTAATGATTGTTATTTTACAATAATGATACCATGGCTAGAACTATTGCCATTTCAGACATGGTACGACGAATTCCTGTGCTGGAATACAAGTGACTATAACATAGAGCATTTTGTTGTACCAGCATAGACACTGTGGCTGCCGGATCTCGGCCTCAAGAATAGGTGTAACCTTAAGGCAGCAAAAAACAAAAAATCCACGTGTGACAACACCTTTTCCTATTGCACACATTGTGTTTTTGCGTTGTGTGTGGAAGCTGCGAGCACCCGTGTAAAGAACATTCACTGTTAAAACCGGAGAAGCGAAGGTCTCGCCGCCATGTTGAAATTCGTTGGCTTTGCTTGGTAGCAAAAAGATTTACCATTTTGTGAATATGTATCAATTACACAATAAGGTGTAAATTAATATTTGCTTACTTGAATTGTTCATTGGATTTCAACCGATTTTCAAGATGGCGGAAAACTATAAACAGCAAACGGCGAATCTCACATAAGAAGCATTTCTATTAAATAACTTATTTTTCTCTGAGAAAAAGTCGTTTTCTAAAGAACTGATCTTTACATAATGACCTTTTTAGCAATAAGCTGGTCGATAAGGTTGTCCTTCTCGGGGTCTCAGGAGTCGCTCATAAGGTACATAATTGGTGGGTGTGTTGAGTGGAGTGTGTGTGTGGGGGGGGGGGGGGTGTGGAAGGGCAGGGCAGAAGGGAGACAGGCGAAGCGTGGCTGCATGACGTCACAAGTTTAGTAATTCTATACCAGGTGATCTGATCAAAGACCATTAACTAAGTGATTTATGGTCTTTGGTATGACCCATTGCAATCTTATTTTCCGTATTAAGAATTAAGTTGGACTCGTGAAGATATGGATTTTATAAGATCTGTCTTTCAACCCCGTGACTTAACCCAAGCTTAACTAGACTGAGCCTGGTAAGATCAAAGATTAAGCTGATAAGACTAAGCTGTTCCGACAACACCTTTACTGTGGAACACTTATTACAATAACTCCCCAACTCGTACAAACATTAAATGAAAAAAAAAAATCTTTAAAATGGCCTTTGGACCCCTTCCCAATGAAAAAAGAATACTTCCCAAACATGAGTAACTGGGGTAATATTAACAGCTTAATTTAGCTAATTTTAGAGGATCCAGAAGTTTGTTAGGGAATTTAACGCATCTAACGCATTTGTTCGAACTGAAAAAATAGAAAAGGAAGTTCTCTGCATATGGGCGCTTGCTTCTGTGTGTAGTGAAGTGTGCTCGGTTTATATCCTATAGGTGTTTGTTTCAATGTGCAATGTGCACTATGTCCCTTCTCAACACATAAAATGTATCAATAAATAAAACAAGAAAAATCAAATCAACCAAGAAGGCTCAAGAAATGTATCTGAGGGAAAATTGATCTACAGCACTCTAATTTTGTCCCTCCGCTCCCCCCTCCGCTCTACCCCCCCCCCCCCCCCCCGTCGGGCGAATCTATCTCGGGTTTCAGTATACCACTCCTTATTTAAGTTACAGTGTGATCTAAAGAGTAGGCATACCCCGCAGTGACACTCGGCCGTTACTAATCTCGACTCTGAAAGAAGTATATTATTCTTTTTCATACCAAAGGATAGCCGCCATAGCTTCTCATAAAGCTGGAAGTTTATTAACAGTTTTCTGCTGTTGCACCATTCTTTATCATAAGAACTGCTTATAACCTTTTTTTATAATTTTAAGGTCTCACCACACATCTAAAATATATTTGCGTCCATTTCATATAGGGAATGCAACTGTGTGACCGCTCGCGTTCTGCAAGCTGAGTAGTTAGTTTGCAAGGGGCGGGAAGAGACAAAGATTGGCGACATTGTAAAAACTTTGGAAAGACCTTGTGTAGAGTTCTTGCGTGCAGAAGGCGTGTAGAATGCGTTGCTTATTTGTGAAATGTGCACTCAACGTGCTTTAGCGCGGTCTTTAAATGTTATTGGACTTCTTAAAGCCTAAATATTTGCTCTAGTTGACATACTTTGGAGTTAATTTTTTTGCTCTGTTTAGTTTTTCCCCGGTATCGGATTCCGGAAACCAGTAAAAAATTTTAAGACTAAAAAAACCTCATTAACATCTGCCAGAGGAAGTATATTTATGGAATTTCAGAAATGGTTTGATGATTTCCTTTGCTGGAATGAGACGGATTATGGAGTGAGCCATTTCGTTGTGCCTGCAAGTACAGTGTGGCTCCCCGACATAGGCCTCAAAAATAGGTGCAGATATCCATGTCCGATATTCGTGTTCTGTCGTCTGCACTGTACTGTAAAGCTCCACTCAGACAATGTTTTCATGTAGAGTGTGTTCCCACAAACTCTGTTTCTTCCGTGGCTGTCGCTGTTTTTTTTTTTTTTTTTTTTTTTTTTTTTTTTGTAACTGAACTTTTGAAATTGATATAAAAATAACTCATTTACTAAAACAGGGAAAATTCAGTACAATTTTTATCAAAAATGTAGTTGATTTTTATTATTATTGTTATTTATATTCTTCACAAATATCTGACTATACTATAATGTTTATCACAATAGTTTGGACATGGGTCAATCCAGAGAATCTAGAATTTATCTTTTGTGACTCTCAACAAACACATCAGCGTATATACAGCATACCTCTGTTGTTGTTGCCATGTCGTTTCATCTAACTCTAACATTTTTAACAGCTGCGGTTTCCTGTCTGTTCGCCACGTCCATCGAACGTCTTTGTGCAAGCGTTTAATTAACGTCGACAATGATGCATTTCAGCAACGTTCTAAAGGCACAACTACGGCAAAGATTTTAGGAAAGAAAACCGCAAAAAAGTTGTGACTCAATCAAAGCAGTCGCATCTTGTTATTAAATACGACGCTTAGCAAGTTTTAACGACGTTGTGCAGACGTCGGATTCACAACTAAAATACGTATTATTACACTGAATCTACCAAACCAATACCAAAGAATGTATAGTCTTACATGGAAAGTGAATCTCTACATGCCCTAGTTAAACGAAATATATATATATTTTAACAAAAGGACAAAATAATGGGTATATCGCTTATAAAGCATGACTATAGCGTTATCTTCCGGCGTTAATAAACGCTGAAATACACAGTGTTTTTAACTCCCAACGTTTGATCTACACCCACTTCACGCGCAGTCTACATCCTCATTCGCACAGGACGCACTTCCGCTCGATCTAAGTGAACCCGCGCTTCATTGGTATAAGCCATTGCGCACTATTCCTATAAATGACTCCGTTTATCATCTACATGAGTGACAAAAAACTGCCCAGCTGTATCTAAATTAATCCACTCCTCATCGGCATAAGGCATATATGATACAACCTCTCCTACCCGAATCTGCAGTTTATCGGCATAAGGCATTGTGCATTATTACCACTCTGCTACCCGAATCTGTATCTGATCGGCATATGGCAATACACACTACTACCGGTATCCCTCCCACACGAATCCGCACCTCTTCGGCATAAGGCATTATACATCACTACCTAACCGCCAGAATCCGCACCACATCATAAAAAGGCACCTCTTCCGCGCGAATCCGCACCACATCTACCCAAGTCCTCATACATAAAGCGAGCTCATTTTTTTGTTATTCTTTATTTCCATAACAATTAGGTCACCTATTTGCAGTCGTGTGTTGATAGGATGTCGTCTGTTCCCAAACACAGCTGTCATGTTGTACTTTATATTTACTGATAAATATGTAGCCAATCAACAAACTAAATATTCCCTTTGTATGAGCACTGATACTGTGGAGGCCTGTTAGTAAATAGTAAATGTTTAATGACTGTTGTGTTTCGAGGCATCCGAGTGTTAACTTTCTCTAACTGCATTGAAGTGTGACGTATAGCATAAAATTATTCATAGAAGCTACTCACAGCACCACTTTGTGAGAACGTCGTGATGAGGTAGCGTTGCTGTCGATTCATCTTTTTTTATTTGTTATTCATCTTTTTTTTTTTAAGATGAGAAAACACAATGGAAACAATGAGTTAGAGGCAGATGATAAGCCAGGGTAATGATGCGGTGCTACAATATAAAAAAAAGCCCCTGAATGGCGTCATTTCTGACGAAACCTACAAACAACTTTATCCTTGTTTTAAGCCAGCCTCGATGACGGATTCTTTATTCTAGGACTACGTACTATACTAATTATGAAAGCATGTGTGACTCATCCAAAATAAATAAAAAATAAATAAAAAAAAATCAATAAACACCCAATAAACGTCACAGAACAGATCCAAGCGCCACGGAGATTGTTTGGTATGACCTCTAAGCGCTTACAGTGCACAAAACATAAACATAATATATAATGTATAAACATAGCCGGTGTGTTTCTAAAAAATCTAATGTTCTCCTTCCATTTTCTATTTCGTCTTTAACTTCGGCTCAGCGTTTGAACTCCGAATCTACAGCAGCCATATTCACACAAGTTAACTGTACAGCAAAACTGATTCCGATAACAAACAAAAAACAAAAAAAACGAACACCTAAAATTGTGTGGTGCGGCTAGATCAACCGATTTTAGCTTCTGGGAGTGTAAATAATTGCGCAGTTAATTTTTGTGAACACGGCGGCTGCCATCTTAAGAAACCGATGGTTCTTATGACTTTATGACTCTCTGTTGTCGTTTCTCCTGACACTGTTTACTCTATTTTTAGCTGCACTTCAGTTGTTGTTAATGTTTTGAGTATGTAGAGTAAGATGTTTATCGCTGTCATACAATTGATTTCAGGCCCTGTAATTGTTCATATATATGCACATATAGTAAGTAAACTAAAGAACAGTGTTATAATATTTTGCCATGCACTGTCGCCTTTTCATATTGTGGGAGGGGGTGGGGCAAATACGCCTCAATGAGACTAGGTAGGGCTGACTGAGCATCGGTAATCTACACATCCATAAGCTTTTTGAGGGCAGAGAAAATCCGTAACTGAGAGGATATATTTGCAAAGAAACTTTTTAATTGCAATTAATATGATTACAACAGCCTCAGAAAGGCATGTCTCTGCTGAGTCAGAGTTAAGCCACACAATACTGACAGAGCTTATATATTTCACACCTACATATTGTTTTCTTGAATCTAGATTTACCTGTAGTTGTTACCTTTACATGCATATAATGAGTCAACATGTACTAAATATAGCCCCTGTGTTTAGTCCTACTGAGAGTGACACATCTAATCTAATCCCTGTGTGTGGTCCTGGTGAGAGTGGCTCAGTGGCATATAACCTAACCCCTTATGGTCTTGGTGAGGGAGACCCAGTGGTATCTGATCTAGCCCCAATGTATGGTTCTGGCGAGAGTGACACAGTGGCACCTAATCTGACCCCTGTGTATGGTCCTAATGAGAGTGACACAGTGGCATCTAATCTAACCCCTGTGTATGGTCTTGTAGGAATGGAACGACAGTTTTCTACATTGGAATCCGCGGCATTTTGGAAATATTGAGTACCTCATTCTGCCCCCAACTGAAATATGGCTGCCAGATATTGCCATTAAGAATAGGTTTGAACTTGTTCGTGCAGTGGGCTGTTTCTATTTGTGCTCACAGGATATTTGCATGCAAAATTGCGCATTTTTTAGATTTTAAAATTTTGACTATTTGTATTATTTTAGCATATTTTCCTACAGGTAAAAAGGAATGGTTAATATTGGTTAATCTGATATTATATTTTGAATATTTGACAATACAGGTGGGAATCGTCCTCAAAAAGATTGCACAATCCTCTGAAGGGAATACTTTGTTACATGGTGAATGCGATTAACTTAGAAAAACAATGAGAACCCCATTCATTGACCTGTGGATTCCACAAGTTTTACGCATTGGCTCACTGGATCATTACTTCGAATATTTTTATGATTGCCAAAATAAGAAAAAAAAAATCGCTGAAGGTTTTGTCATCTTTTTGCATTTTATATATCTTACATAAATGACCAGTAGGTAAATTTCGGTTTACTTCGTAATCAAAGAGCGAGTGATTACTGAATTTTGCTTCTGACTCGTCGTGGTTGTAAGCAATCGGTGACCCAGATAATAACGTGCCATAATGATATTACAAGGTTTCATTTAACACAATTGTACTGGTTAATTATTCATCTAACTGTAGGTTACTGTTGACTAATTGCGCTGTTAACTTAACTTCCGAGATCATAATGGGGACTGTGCACTTTATTTACGCGGTACACATTCATGTGGGCAACACCGGTAAAGCTCTCTTTCAAGTGTATTGGGTGATGCTAATTCATGCGAGGGATGCAGCAACGACATAATAAAATACATATCACAAATCCTGAAGGACAAATATAACTTTTATCTGTGGAATTCGACATGTGTAAAAGGGGTCATTCCGTGTGAGCTGTAAAATACAAAGATTTATGTGTCCTTCGGTAATATTCGTTTTCTCTTTGAAATGTAAAACACACTAGTATGGACTTACATGGTTCGGTTATACAATGAGGACTGTTGTCTCACAGCATATGATGCCGCAGGCGACAAAACGAGGTCCATGCTGAAATATCATGAAATAAATTATATAAAGTCACTACCCGAGGTAAATGGCTAATGTTCCAGTTGTTTCGCGAAATAATGGAAATATATCAACCCTTCATATTTAAATCATATTTGCTAACAAACAAATGATTTGTTTATATCCTCTTCCGTGTGTCTATATTATTTTAAGTTTGTCTTTGCTTTTATGTAAATAACTGTTGCTGTCTTGTTAAGCATTGTATCTGTTCTTCAACTCCAAAAGTCAATATTTATATATGTTTACAGAGCTCGTTATTATTTAATTTTATCAGGCGAGTCACAGTTTTGTGACAACAAATACTTTGCTTGCAGTTTACATTTATATTAAATCTTAAGCATCATGATGTTATATATTTTCTTCGTAGAATTTATATTTTAAATGCATGATTTTTAAATAAGGAAAAGAGATGCAATTTTGCTATATATTTACCTTTATTTATAATAAATATAATTTTAAGGTATTTTTATTTAATAGAAAAAACAATAAATGGTTGATAACTGCTTGCATTGTTCTGCCCCCTAAACAGTGCAGACACATTTTATGACATCACGTTCACGCGTGATTTCCGGGTGGATATCCGTCACGACGGTCGCGTTCTGTGGGCATTTGGCGGAAACTTTGCAACGACGTGCACACTGGACATGACTTACTATCCATTTGACCTTCAAAGATGTGAGATTGACATTGAAAACTGGGCGTACACAAATGACACTGTTCACCTGTACAACCTGACTCCCGATGTGCACCTGCAGGTCAGTTTGCGTCCCAAAATTAACGCTATTTGCATTTAATTTTCTTTCAGTTTTCAATAGGGTGAACAGTCTTTGAGAAGTCTGTAGAGCGCGGTTCCCTGAAGAGCTTCAAATTATTGCTTTTATTTTCACAAATAACAGTTTTTAATGTTCAGATTTGTTAAATTCAAGTCATTGGACATTGTATTAAAATTTAAGAACAAATCGACAACATACAAACAAGAAACCTCTCGCTCATTCCCTTCAGGAATTTTCCGAAAACGGAGAATGGAAACTAGACCATACGAAAGCGAAAGTGGAATATTTCCAAGAAGACACACACCCAGACAAATATTTCCCACGTGTCATCTTCGCGTTTTTCTTGACCCGGAAGTACAGCTATTACCTGATGAACATCATCTGTCCCGCCCTTTTCGTGATTTCCATATCCCTGACTGTTTTCTGGCTACCCCCGGATAGCGGCGAGAAGGTGTCGCTTGGTATTACCGTGTTACTGGCCTTTTCCGTGTTCCAGCTGGTTATTATGGAAAACACGCCACGCACGTCAGACTTTACACCAGTTATGAGTAAGATCATATTAGTTAGTAGCTATTTCTCCTGTGCAAATGATAAATATGATTCAATTCTTTAATGAATATGATTCAGTTCTTTAAACTTATCAGATTTCAGAAGTTTACATTATTTTTATATTATCCTGTTATTTTAGGGAATTCTGTGTTTCAAGTATTCTGAAATTATAATTTTATCTAAAATTTTAATATATAGCATCAAAAACATTGGGCTGAAGTTTTTATTTTAAAAGTTCTGTGGGTCAGGAAAGGAGTGCAGTGGAGCAGCTGGATATTTGCATTGTTTGCAGCGATGCTGTTTACAAGTATCATGGGCATGTCTACATTCTCCGTGCTCACGTCAATCACCGTGTTATTCTTCCACCATCACGGACCGGAAAAACGTCCGCCAAAAATAGTGCGCATCATAGCTTTCAGAATCGTTGCGCGCGTCTTATGTATGCATCAGCATGTCCCGTCGGAAAAGCAACTTGTCCCCGTTCTGGCAGAAAACAAAATGGCGGACAATAAAATAGTTCCAAATAGGGAATTCACAGTAGTAGAAGAGTTGATAACCAATTTCGACAAGGCAAAGATGCAGTCATCGTCGCCACAAAAGATCCAATCAGAACAGGAATGCCTCAGCGAGATTCTGCAACACATGCGCAAAATGATGCGCAGAATAGAGAAGAAAGAGACAAATGAGATGGTCATGGCCGAGTGGAAGGCCATCGCACTGGTCCTGGATCGCGGATTCTTCTGGATCGCCTTTATCATCATCTCCATCATAGTCCCGATTTATTTACTGCGAACAGATGATTCTCATTAAAACAAAAGTAGAACAAGACTAGGGATTATATGAGAGAACAACATACTGTGAAAAGTGTCAGGGGTCGCCGTCCGTTTTCTAATAAACACAGCATGAACTATGTTTCATTGATGCATGTTTTAACAGATTTCATAAAGCCATTAATTGTCAATTTGTAAAATAAATAATAGTAAATAAATTTAAAACACATCCGCAACAACTTAAAATCATTGGACATTATGCTTTTATTTCTGGAATTTTGCCATTCCAACATGGCAACATGTAACGCTTACCTTTGGAGCGTTGACCTTTTAAAAAAGATTTGAATTAAAATGGGCGATGGTTGAATTATGAACTCTAAAATGATTTTATTCCCCAAAATATGAGCCTTGATATATCTATAATCTTTCTTTACCCACATTTTCACATTTTGAAAAAGCTATATACCAAAAGGGTAAAGCCCTTTCCTGCATGTACTGTTCGGTCGTTTTCTCCTAAAGTCGATTTCAGCAAGCTGCACATGGCCACAGCATTGGTGAAGCGAGAATCCGACTCTGTGCAATAAATAGATATATTTTTTCTGGGCATCGTGTGATAAAACAGCGCCTTGTTGGTAACACTTTTATTATTCGATATCCAATTTTTTCGCCTTGTTTGTCATTCAGCATAAAAGTGTAATGTTTGGCGCTTGTGATTTGTCTGGCTTTTTTTCCTTACTTTTGATTCATAAAGCTATTGCATGCCAAGGGAATGTTTTAATAGTCTTGTTAGTTTTTTAAGAAAGTTAATTATTATCATAGATTTTTGCCATACCTAATGAAATCTAAAATCCTATAGATAATTATTGATTGAAGTACATATTTATTTTCTTGTTATTATATACTGTAACCATACGTTTTTGTTTGAAAAAAATGACGCGATTGTCTTATTGAAATATGAACATCTCAGCCGAAGAACAATTGTTTAAAAGCATGGACAATAACCACACATTTCTAGCTATTTTGTTTAGTATTTAAACTATTTTTTTACACTGTAGAAGTGCTTTAAAATAATTTCATTAGATTAAAAAACAAGGTTTTCTTCAACAGTGCTGACACATTCTATGAAACCACGTTCACACGAGATTTCCGCGTCGACATACGTCACGATGGACGCATTATCTGGGCATTCGGGGGCAACTTCGCGACGTCATGCACCCTGGATATGACCTACTATCCATTTGACCTGCAGATCTGTGAGATCGATATCGGTAACTGGGCGTATACCAACGACTCCGTACATCTGTACAATTTGTGCGGTAACATCACAAGACAGGTTTGTTGTTTACGTTTAGATCACGCATGCATATATTTTAACTTTTGATTCAGCCATTCTCCCACCCCCCCCCCCCCCCCCCCGAACACATACTCCTGCATTAAGACCATCAGTGTTTCTGATGTTTAAGAAAAAAAATGGTTTTACCACCTTCCTCTTACTCCTGACAATAATTTCTTCATCTCTTTTTATGCACAGTATTTTGCTTTGTAGCGTTTTGAAGTCAAGAAGCGACTTTTCAGTAATGCTGTACATATCTGATTCTTTCAACCCTGCGATAATGTCTCAATGGCATGAAGCGCAAGTTTCTACTCATTTTAAAATAAGTATTTATTTTGTTTATATTTTACTTTGATGCCAAAGGAATTCACAGAAAACGGGGAGTGGAACTTGGATGAAACTAGAGCAGAAAAGCGCTGTAGCAAAGAGAACACCCACCCCGGTAAATGCTTCCCCGTCGTCAAATTCACCTTATTTCTGACGCGGAAAATTAGCTACTACTTGATCAACATCATCTGTCCGGCGCTGTTCGTTCTCACCATTTCGTTAGCGGTGTTCTGGCTGCCCCCGGACAGCGGGGAGAAGGTCTCTCTAGGGATCACTGTGCTGCTCGCTTTCTCTGTATTTCAGCTTGTCATTATGGATAACACGCCGAGAACGTCAGATTTCACACCGGTTATGAGTGAGTTCACTATTTTATTGGAAACCTTGTGTAAACCTTTGAGCGCTAAATCATTGGTATCTTTTTGGAAATTTTTCTGTAAAATTGACGTCATCAGGACCCATCCCGCATAACAAGAATACAGTGATTGCTTTTGTTTATATTCATTGAATAATTACAAAACAAATTGTGGTGAAGTTTGTAAAATCGTGCTTCCCACACAATCAGAGGTCATATTGAAAAAAAGTACCGGTAGCAAAGAAAAGGCACCGGCTGTGTTATCTTCAGTGGTACCACAAGTCTGAAGAGCTGTTCAGCACAGCGTCAAGTCTTCGAAAAGAAAATAATGACTTTTCGTAATAAATACTGTTGTTTTTTAAAATTAGTTACTGTATTCTATAAATGCTTGAATAATTCATACTTTTTAAAATTTTTATTGCTATAGCTGTGCTGTTTACGATTATCATGGGGATGTCGGCATTCTCCGTGCTCACCTCAATAGCCGTACTGTTTTACCACCACCACGGCGCGGAAAAACGTCCGCCAAAAGTAATCCGCTTCATCGCGTTCAAAATCCTTGCGCGCGCTCTGTGCATGCGCCAACATGTGCCTGATGACAACCAAGCTGTTCCGGTTCTCCAAGGCGAGAAGAAGATGACCCCTGACCTCGAGTTCACGGACAGGGGTTTTATTGAGAGGATCCACATGAAGATGGATCCTAATGGGATGGGTAACAGCACCAGGGAGAACACGACGGGTAGCTGTGCGATCAACAGTACCATGATGGGCAATACGTCAATGAGTAGTATCTCCATGGCAACGCTTGACAACACTGCAATGGGGAGCGCCGCGGTAGATTTCCCTCCGCCCTCGCCCAGAAAGAGTCACACGGAACGGGATTACATCAAAGAGATTTTACAGCACATACGAGGCATGATGTCGCGGGTGGAGAAGAAAGAGCGCGATGACGTCATTACTGATGAGTGGAAAGCCATTGCGAATGTCATGGATCGTGGATTTTTCTGGATCGCTTTTACGATCGTCTTCATCCTTGTACCAGTACTGCTGCTGCGAAAAGATACATCTCATTCCCCGGACAACTGAAGCAACGACATAACGACGTTTTCTACGTCATTTCCGTAGACACGTGACTTTACGAAATACCCACGGTCTAATAATTAGCAGTAACACGTGCGTGCTCCTATTTGAGAGACAAGCAAGATTTGTAACAAACAAACAGACAAACAAGCAGACGAAACAGATCTATGTAATCGGCAATTAGATAGCTAATTATATGAGCGAAATTGAAAGAACTTTTACATGAATTGGGGATCTATTAAAAGAAATGGAGAAGTCTTGCTTCAATCCGAGACGCCTTTGTATTGTGTTTAAGAACTAGAGGGGTCATCCATAAAGTGCCCACTGAGACATTTCGGTATCCAGAGACATAACCAGATGGAAATCGGATTCACTTCCGGGGTTTTTAACGCACTTCATAAACACGCTTATTATGAACATTCCTATTTGACGACTGGGTCAGTTTGAAAAGTGGGACTTTTTCTTGTTACCAAAATAGTTTAAAAAGCAAAATCGTATGAAGTGAACACAAATCATTGATTCATAATTTGTAAATTATACATATATATATATATATATATTGTATTATAAGTATTATAAGTTCTTTTGACATTATTTTGCGTATCTTTTCCAACAACACCCACATAAATATATTACGAATCTGTATTTTTTATTATATATAGTCTTTAAATTTTAACTCATTGACATTTTAATTAATTTATTGACTTACGTTTCATTAAATAACTGAAATTCCAGATTAATTACAAATGTGTGATTGTTAATCTGCAATTATATTTACTTATATTTAATAAATCTCTGTAAATACGTCGAAAAATCTATAATTAGTGAAACTTTTATTCAATAAAAAACAATAGTCCGCAATATTCATACGAAGTGCGTTCACGAAGCAAGCGCTTGGAGTGGCAATACACAGGCGCCGTCAGCTCCTAATGTAACGTGTGTCCACCATTACAAAACTCAAGAATAACGCGAGAGCGAGATTACATATTTAAAACGATACCGTGTACATGATCACAAATAAAAGAAAAAAACACACACACACACACACACACGCAAGAAAAAGCAAAAAAAAAAAAAAAAGCAAAAAATATACAATTATTTGTATTTTTTTAATTTGTTTTTCGTTTTTAATGAAAATTATACCTTTCAATTTAGTAAATTAAAATTTATTTTAACTTGCGTTGCAACCGTGAGCCAACTTCTTCGGCTCCCAGAGATCAGCTGAATACGTATACGCATAAAATAAAGTGCCTGTATGCTATAAGTTACACCTTGTGTTTTCACCATGTTAAGGGCATTCAGTAACATTTCTCAGAAAAAAAGGAAATTAGTTAACCCAAACATGACTATGATTACTCGGTCAGTAAGTCCAGTAGTGAAAACATTAGGCCAATCTTATTTCACCTCGTTATTTCAAAGTTTGATTTTAACCTTACTCCTGTTCAAACCTATTTTTCTTAATATTCTATTTATAAAAACATGTTCAGAGTGGCCTTTGCAAAAAATAAAAAAAAAATAAAATACCTAGTCATATGCACGAAAGATTAAAATTCAAAATTACAATAACTATTTTAAATTGTCTTCAATTATTTGAAAGTTTAATTAGGTAAAAAATGGTTATTCTGCCTCAGAACTCTTATTTATTGTTATTCGACGTTCTTAAAGTGTATTTTGTTTTACATTTTCGTTCCTTTGTTATATAAGTTCAAATCTAATTATATATAGAATGAACTAAATATCATCATAAAGCATTTTTAATGCAAAAACAAAATTACCTCTCAGTAGAATACCCCCTCAAAAACAGGGCAATAATGTATTACAACGCATAGGGTAAAAAATCGTTTTTTGCTAAATGATTTTTTTATTAACCGTAATAACAAGCGAATGTTTTCTTGGAAACGTCAAAGCGATAAACTAAATTAAATAAAAATATCACTTCGTGCAAGTATTCCGGACGTATTTATCGTTTAATAAAGCTGATTTTTTAAATTTCAAAGAGATAGCTTAATCTGATATTGATGTATCCCAAATTTACACTTAGCTGTAACATGACAACTGAACATTAGCTGGTTTCATCAGCTCATGAATATTTGTCTCCTGCATTTTGATTGGATATGAACTTGACATGGATTTTTGAAAAGTTTTATTATCGAGGGAGGATTTCACACAACCAAAATTTCTTCACCAGCAAAAATGTTTTCATGTTCTTGCTCTTCCCCTTATGGTTATAGAAATTATTTAATTGATAGAAGAAATAACGTAGCCCGGGTTAAAACATTGGTGTTTCTTTGTATACATTATGGCGATAGTGGAATAATAAATAGTTGTTTCATGGACAAATGAGCATTGCAATGTAGAAATATTCATATTACACGGCAAGGGGGGGGGGGGTTGAGGGAGGGGATGGGGGGGGGGGGCTTGCTGTCTGAATAGGTGCAATATCATTACCGCACAGTTTTTATGATTTTGAGGCTATCCACTTGCAAGGCTGTAAACGTGTAGCAACACAAATAAGTCACTAACAACCACCAATACAGCAAGTTTCATTCAGGACTTCTTAAAAGCCTTCTTTGAAATGAGTTCTACAAATTGAGATCTCTTTACCCGCGAAACAAGGTGTTTTTTTAATTACACCTTTCAGAGAAAGTCAGGTGACATGTGTCCAGTGACATATTTTTATCAACCAGATACTGTCTAGAAATGAACCAGATATGAAGATTAACATTGTAAAATGCATTAAAATCTATCAAACACGTGAGTGATTTGGGACATAGACATCTAAACAAGTTTACTATGGTATGATCAACTTTCATCCTTTTGATTTAAATTAGATTTGACAAAAAAGCTGTAACAGATCTAAAACTGATATAACTTGCCTCCATCTTCATTCCTTCAAATAGGTACAGAGTCGTGCATTTAGTTGACAATATTGTGCTTCTTCCGCACTACTATACATATCATTAATGAGTCTAATCCCAGGTTATCCTGTTGTTGCCACTGAAAGTATATTAGTTTGCTATTTACTTTCCATAAAAAAGTATTAGTGTCTATTGACACATTAAGAAAGTACTGAGCTACCTTTCTGAACATGGCACCGAGAAAGCCTAGGAGCAATAAACCATAATGGAATGCTTTAGGACCGTACGACAACTCTCCAAACACACTTACACCCACATAAAACGAGCAGACGATATGAGCGGAGGATATTGTTAACACAAAAAGATACTACGAATATAATTTGTTTTCTCTTTTCTATATTGGGGCTATATTTTATTGTTTATATGCCTAACGCAGAGTGCATACATTACGACCGTTAAGTTGTAGTCAAAGCTGACAAGTTTGTTTTGGTTCACTCCTTCTTTTAGATGCACTGCGTTAACAGCACATTGTCATTTAAAGTAAATAGTGACTCTACTTGGCAGCTATATTTACAAACGAATCGTGTGTAGCTGATTGCAAATAAATTATATCAAATCGAAGTATAAATATCCACTTATTAAACATCTGTTTTTAAAGAATGAACCCTACCCCCTTTGAACCCTGCCTTCTTTGAACCGCCCATTTTAACCCTACCTTCTTCTCTAAAAAGGATACGCCATACTTTTCTGTCCCTATCAACCAGCCACTAAATTCAGAATAAAAATTAGTAGATTTTACACTGGGATTTCATAGAAAGAGTTTAACCATGGTATACACAGACAACTGGAATTTTTCAATAACCAATTAATAATCTGTATGTCTTCTTGTATGTTCGCACTTGCCAACATTGTGTCCCAATGGGTATTATGTTAGGCCTCGTTCTTTTCCAGCTCGACAATTTCCAGATATCTTTACCTAGACTACACCAAAAAACCAAAATTTAGCACACATTTAGATCATGATAAGATCTTAATGGAAAATTTAAAATCTAAATCAGGTGCACTATATGTAAAGTAATGCAAGCAACATTAGCATTTGCTGTTGTTTACCTTATTAAAATTTACAGCAAATTAAAATATACAGTAACATAATAAAAGGATCAGTTTCTAGTTAAGAAAGAAGCTTTTTCACGATTCATGACCATGTTTGTTTCGTGGGTATTCGATAGGAAAGTTCAATGTCATACTTACATTAAAGGCGGACTACTAAGATGTGACGAGGTTTTGGCTTCCAGATATCGGGATAACAAAGGACATTTTTCTGTGCAATTTTCCGCTGCAGACTCACTTTAGCTGTTATTCAAGATTGCCTCTACCCCTCTACAAGTACGATACACAAGTAAATTTTGTTGTCATTTCACTTTATTTTTTAAAGATAAAAACATCACATTCAGTGTGGTTCCGCATAGTTTTCCTTACGTGTTATGGTTGTAAATATCATGTAATTACATCCGTACATCTATTTCTCATAACCTTGGAACATTTAACAAACAGTAATATCGATAGAACCATAACTAGATGGGTTCGCGGCAACCAACAGTAAGCATATACGGTTACGAAATGTGCATGGATAGGGCAGTTCTCCGTACTTATTAAATGTGAGTTACCACTTACATTGGAAGTTCGTTACTTTTAAATGCATTATTTTGGTTGTCACCACTCCTTCGCAAAAACCAAAACTACTCTGAAGCAGATCAGAAAATCCCGCAGCTCAAAATATTGATCACTCTTAAGCCTATGCATACACCTAACTAATGAGTGTTACCCTATTGGTACGCAAAACAAATATCAGTCTCTTTATGGCTGTGATTAAGAACAGATCATTAGCGCAACGCTGCACAAGTTATGCGATTATAAACAGGAATAACAATTTCTCAGTTTAGAGAATGAGATGTTGCAAACTGAAAAAAAAAACTATTTGTAAATGCAATAATGTTTACTAGGTCACAATTACTTCACTGTATACCGTAGCATTGTTGAGGATCTACTAAGACTACAAAGATTGAATGAATTAATACTATTAATTTTAGATCATCAACTAGAACAAGTAGATTAAAGCCTGCTTTGCACACATTTAACCTTGCATTGCGACAAAAGAGCATTTTTTTCATTTAAGACAACTGAATGGATAAAGACGTCAAAGCATAACAAATGATAGTACAGTTACCTATCCCATAGTCCACTCTGCTTTGTGAAAAACAAAGTGATGCTATAAAGTAATAAATCCTAGTTTAAAACAATCAGTCTGCAACAAGACTGCAATGCGACACAGACGAGAGTGGTTTGCTATCAGAAGCAAAAATACACTAAGAAGTTAAAAATGGTTATATTTCAGTTAGACAGACGTAGACGATATTCAATAAAAAAGCTCTGCAGCAAAATGTCAGATGACAATAGATTTCATTAAAGTTTTAGGTATTTAAACCTACTAAAAGTCAGTTTCATAGAAATATTTACAAAATAGATATTAAAGTTGCAATAACTCTCAACATCTCCAGAAATATTGATAATTAAATGTTGATTTATATTTAAAGCCCCATAGCAAAGAAGTAATCTCTATGCATGTAAACAGCAAGGCTGTATAATTTTCTTTCCAATGAATTAAGGACAGGCTGAAAAGTAGTAAAATGCCGTATGTTGTAAATAGTGTACCGGTCAGCATGATGGTACATGACTGGTATCTGTGTGTAGTTAATAATTGTAAAAATTATGATGCCTCTTTTAGAAAAATACATTTCGAAGAAAATGAAATCCTACCCCAACACCATCAGACAACTCTGTGGATTAACTCATAAGACAGAAGACAGAAAAGCAAACGGGAAATGCCTGGTCAGTTTTAATCAAGATTGCGAATTACAATTCAACAAGATTGTGGACAGTTCTGGTCATTATGTGCAGAAGACCTTGAAGTAGGGGTAAATGGCAGTGAAATTTGCCTTCTACTGGTCTTTGTTTTATGGAGAACATAAACATAAAGCATTAGCAATGAGACTGTCTAGCGTTTACGTGCTTTTCAATGCATATATTTGTTGTCAAAATTATTTTAGCTAACCGGGCATGAGGACAAAATGAAATTTTCTGTTGCTTGTGCTTGAAAAGGACTTGAACAAGAATAGCAACCAGTTGTGTTCATAACTTTATTAATCTGTCCGTTTAATTAATATTACTGAAAATTAATGTGGTCTTTGATGGAAAGGTTTGTTTGTCGCGTAGGAAAATCCCACTTATCTTTTCTGATGTGCTATTGGTAACTTCAAGATTTTCATACAACTCTTCAGAAACAAACTGGACTAGAAAGAAAAACTTTTAATTTGGGGCTAGACGTGGCAATCAGTTACATTTGGTTACCATGCGACAAGAACACTTTTTGGAACAATACTTAAAAGTATGCTGTCAAATGCAAATAATGCAAACCTCATTTATGACAACAGGCACGGCTAGGATGCGAGCGCTTGAGTGAAAATAGACAGACATCAAGCCTTCAGGAGCTAATAGAATTTTTTCGTATCCAATGTCTCTTCTATATTTTATCTGATTCGAAAGCAACTACATTTATTGTAGGAAACGCGGAGTACTGAACTAAAATAGCCCCCTCCTTGGCATTCGGCGTGCACAGTATTTTGCTTTACAAATCAACCTTTTTTAGTTGTTTGGTAGTAAAATTATACTATAGAAGAGGTGTTTTATATGGATAAACTGCTTAAAAACAGGTTCCTTTTATAAGAGCATGTGTAAAATTCTACTTCTAAATCTATGAGATAATAATTTCGTGTTCCCAAAAGCAAGCTTTGCTACTAATTGGTTAAATCAGTCTAGTTATAGAGGGAATACTGATATAAGTATTGGCAGTTTACAGCGCACATATTAGTATTAAGCTAGTGATCTATGTCTGTTTAAATATTTAAGAAAAGGTATTAAATGATAATTTAAAGAGAAAACTTTCGGATTTTTTCTCAGACCTAGCTCTCTTTCTTGTGTATCTTGCCGTTGCACCTCCTGTCAAGCAAACAAAATTTTCCTCGTCCCAAGACTTCCTCATTGCCTTGACATTTTTAAAATCGTTCATTCATAGCATTCTTCATTATTATAAGCATAGCGACAATAACTAGGGGTAACATTCATTGTTAAATCTAAGAGTATGAAAAAGACTCTTACGCAAGTGACATGTTTTCTTTATTTTATTCATTTTTAGAATTACAGCTTAATTTGTAAATTTGTTAATACAGTGGAAATATTTTTTGAATAGGGTATAACTTAATTCCTAAGCCATAATCCTATCCGTTCAATGTCTATTTTATTAACACAGTAATAATTGCTGTAGTGATTGTAGTAACAGTGCTCAGAAAATAGGTGTTCTATTAACCGAGAACTCAACTCATATGCATTTAGACATAGTAACGCGAAAGCGTAAAAATAATATGATATTTTTTTTCTGAGCAAAAGTTACTGTGATTTCCGTTTTAAATGGAACGTGTGCATGTCACTGTTAAATGCTGTTTCATCCCAGCCGTGCCAAAATAGATCTTTTATGCATTCTATTACTGTGGACAAAGATATTTACAAACAAAAACAGGTCACTGCCGAGTCATTAATCACAGAAGCTGAAGGTAGTAAAGTCAGGTAGAACGAAAGATTAATGAACGCATCAGCTTTTGACGTCATAATTGATTTCATTAAATAGCATATCAGAGGATGGATAAGCCATACTTTGTCAGGCTTTATTACTGTATTGCCGAGTTTGTGCAACACTGTTGTAAACGTGATGTTGCCTGAAAGCGTGCGACTTGCGAACAATTGAGAACATGGCATTAACTGGATAAACGATATTGTGTCTCTGCTATAGTGCGGAAAATACACCATTGGTTGATAATTAGTGCTAGCTATACTTAGTCAGCAGGCATTAGTTTCTTTATACTTCTCCTATAACTATTAAGATTTAATCTACCAACAATATTATTTGTGATATGAAGATAAATGACAATTATTACAAGTATTTCTGTTTTGTTATGGTTTATTTGTATATTTCACAGCTGTGACTTAAAATAAACCAGCGGATGACGTAAGAACATCGAGAATACATAAAAAACGTCTCCCTTTAATGCATCGAAAACGAACATTGAGCTTTGTATCAAAACAGTTTGTCAAACCAAAGATATAATGCAGGTAAAATGCAGGACGCTTGTGCTAGCTTTGGGACTTGTTCATCTCTGCATGATTTCGGCAGGTAAGCATTTTATTTTAGCAATTTGCATGATTTTCAAATATAACATATACAACGGTACTTTTTAAAATCGAATAATTACTTTTCGCTGTTTTAATAACTGCCAAAAAATTGTCCAGTAGGGTATGGAATTTCTTTTAAAAGCTATGCAACTGTGTTTCTTATGAATATCAAATAATTTCTTTAAATTTGCTTATAACTTTGAAACGCATCGAAAGTTGCTTTATTTTAGTTGTATTTTGTAGATTTAGAGCTAGTTCGCTCTACTTGTGTCATGCCTTTTTCCTCTAATCTTTCACGATCTGTCCGTGAAAATATGTGGGTTATTGGAGCCTAGAAAATTAGAGGTTTTGCAATCTTATCCAGAAAGCTTATCGCTTTAAAAGTAAAGGATGATCCACATAACTGAAAGGACGAATATACGTTTCGTTTACGTATACGTATATAAGTTTCGATGCAACGACTTTCTAAATTCTAATACTACGACTCGAAATAGATTTCAAAGTGTCATGAAACAGCTCCACGACCGTTTTGCAATCTCTTTCTGAAACCAAAAACAGCCTTTACTGGACAAGTGTTTTAAATCGTACACAATTCAGCAAGACAATGGCAAATCAAAATTGGGATCAATTTGTCTGTAGTGACAAGTCACATTTCATGCCTTTTTTCTTCCACGCCATCGCATTTATCGAGACATTTATGCATATGTAGAGAGACTTAGAATTTCAAATGTGGGGGACCATAATACTGGACTGACAATCACTGCTCATAATCATCGACGGTAATGGGAAGGCTCGGCGATATCTTAGCTATGTGTCAGAAGATATAACACCTTATTTCAACAAGTATCCGAATGCTATATCCATGTATGATTATGTTTGCCACCACGAGGCTTGTGTTTGTTAGTATTAGTCATCTGTAATGAATGCTACCAAACGTTTGTGAGAAATATCAGACCACCAAAGTGTTCGCAAGTACGCCTTAATCCCAAACACATGCAACATTGTGTAATTCCACATTTGATAACTGGTACTGGATATTCCATCGGCAAATCAAAAGATTTATTACATTAATGCCTAGATGTCCATATAAATGCACGAGGTTGATACACGAGCTAATAAACATTTAAATTTTTTAATTCAAACTTTATAAGCAACTTTTGGAAAAGAGGGCTGCATTCTCTATATTTGTGACAACTCCAGTCAGTGCTCATTTTAAAAACTTTGCGTGTTTAAAGAAAAGTTCACAGTAATGCTGATTCACTGCATTCACTAAATAAGTATAGTTCCATTATTTTTAATATGATGTTTTTTATCGTTATACTTCACTGTCCATTTCATTCCAGCTGCTTCTCAACCATCTTTATACAAAGATACCTTACACTACAGATTATACGCCGAACTATTTCACGGATATAACACAAAACTACGACCACGCGTCAGTCCATCAGAACCGGTCTTTGTTCGCCTTGACTACGAATTAAACTCAATAACCGGACTGGTAAATTTCCTGTTGTGCTGTCCTGTTGTGCTGTAATACTTAAAAAGTATTAATAAAGCAGTCAGTACGTTTTTGACAACGCCATATTCCGCTCTTTATAAAAGTAGGATATATCTTTTATTCGCAATTTTGTAATTGTATGAATACTGTAAACCTAACACACTAGGATCTATAATTTACCTCTCAGCCAGAAAGATCAATATTTCATATGGCATCTTGTAAACTGTACCAAAGCTCAGTGTTTAATAGATATTTTCGCTAATAAAAAGTATTTTATCTTTTCCAGACACTGTTGTTTTATATTACAATGAGAAAATAGCAAGTTTTCAAGCAAACGATAGGTTCAGTATAATCTTAACTCAGCGAAACGCTTCATAAGACTCTTTAATAACAGCAAAGTGTATTTCTTTGAAAAATTAGAGTTTGTCATAATTCTACAGCTGAACTATGTGTTGCAATTCTATTTGTAGGACGCAGTCAATCAAGTGATGAAATTTGTTGGATTTGTAATTGCGGTGAGTTAAGCCAATCAGATTAGATCATAAGGAGATCCAATTTAAAACTTCTATAAGGCCTAAATTTCCCATTGAAAGTGTCAAATTCTAAAGTCAGTATATTACATACCATTATGTATTGTTAACTATATATTATCTATATGATATGTTTTACATTACATTACATATATATATATATATATATATATATATATATATATATATATATATATATATATATATATATATATATAATGTGTGTGTGTGTGTTTGTGTGTGTTACAGTGAATCTGTCGAATAAATGGAAAATAAGTCATTGAAATTTTACCTCAGTGTCATTGTGAAGTCACGAAAAATTCTAGTGACCTTAGAAAGGCGCTGAGTCTAAGCCTCTGAAATTTCACTGAACTTTTTCTTTAATGTGATCATTATAAAATTGCAATTGTTAATTCTTCAGCTGTGTTGGTAATCATGCCATGTCCAATTGGGATACTCCAGGCTGTGATGGTAGCGAATGTTGCCGTTGAAAATTGCAATTCTAAACATTTTATTCTTTGGCTTCAATAATTCTAAATTTAAAATATGGAATAATCTTGTTTTGAGATTAGGTTGATTATATGATTGTGCCATGTAGGATAAAGTTGTTGAAATGATTCTCTCTCCCTTCACTTTCAGTATTCATAATTCAGTTGAATAGAAATTGTGTGATACAATTATGTGATAGCTGCCCACCACTTCCTCCCTCCCCCTCCATTTAACAACCAAAAACCCATGCTACCCTCTGTTAATGAAATCTATAAAACAACACAGCCCGCACTTTTTTTCGTTTCTCAGAAATTTATTATTAGAACTAAATCATTTTTTATTTTAGACATGGCGCGATGACTTTATGACCTGGAATGCAACTGAATATGGCATCGAGAACATTGTTGTTCCTGCCAATTCAGTGTGGCTACCAGACTTAGGCGTCAAAAACAGGTTTTCTAAGACTAGTAGACATAGAAAACGCGGTGCAAACAAATAATTCAAAAGTTTCTACTTCATAATTTTCTAAAAATCAATTTTCTTTGATTTAATTATTTTAGTTCCTTAATTTTTCTCAGCAAGCTTTACACTTGTGGCTTGTAAATATATATATATACCCAACTCAAATGGAAAGCTGGTTTTATACTAGTGATAGAAAGCTTTTTGATGTGATTAATGTTGACAGTATTAATGTGACTAGTAGTAAATATTTCATGAGTTCTTTTTTGTTCTACTATAAAAACAAACATCAAGGCCACAGTGCTGCTGACACAGTATATATGACACATAGCGTGCTTTTTGAAATATTTATATGTGTTGTTCCACACAAGTAAAAGTGACAAGTAATCATAAGCATGATCAGAATCCTGCGATAGACGTCGTTGTGAAATCGCACTACTAAATAATCAGAGAGACTTTTAGCTAAAACTTTCAGTATGTATAAGTAAACCTTTCATATTTTCAACATTCTAGCCAAAAAAAGAGTACAGCCAAAGCAGTACCAGTACCAGTTTATGACTAGTGTAGAAAACTATTCATCCCAAGTGCACTAGAATAGAATCTAAACTTTTAGTCACTTAAAACAAGAAACACATAGCAAGAAACATTATAAACGGACAAAAAATGTCAGTGTACTGCTTCAGTTAAAACTGAAGTTTATATGGTAACTTTATGGATTATAATCGGATTGTAATTAGTTTTTTTTGGACTGTAAGGTTCCTTTGATTCATAGCACTGACGTCTACTAAGCATTTTTGGTATAGCGCCAATCGTCCGCCAGATATCGGCTTTATAACTATTTTGCTAGCTGATTTTGCTTGTTTTAATAAACGTCCTATTTATTTATCACATTTATTAGATACTATTATCAATAAAGTAGTCGTATGTGCATATTGCGAGAATGCATTAGTATCTCTTAGCAATATTATCAAATTCCATGGTTGTTGGAAAATAGTAGTAACACATGCAGTTAAACAGTGTTTGTTAAAACTCGAGTATTTCCGAAAAAATATTCAGGGACAAATATATCACAATACAGCAGATCTATAATCTGTAAAGGTGCTTTATTTCGTTATTTAAAGTTTGACCAATTTACTAACAAGTAGTCACCACTTCGTAATTGCTAACTTCTAGCCAAAAGTATTTTGTCCCATGATTAGATCCAAAATTTCATGGCAATTTGATCTGAACGATACTGCGATGGTACTGAGGTATCAGTTCTATTAAGTTTCGATCATATGTTTATGTGTTAAACACTATAGTGTTCGGCTAAGTAATCAAACGCCTGAACAGAAAGAAAACGGTATATTGCAAAGTTTTGATCATATTTATGACTAAATATACAGTTTTATTCACAAACAGCAATGACGGCTTTTATAATATCGCGTTTACAAGAGACTTTCGGGTAGACATCCGCTACGATGGCCGCGTTCTTTGGGCCTTCGGTGGTAACTTTGCTACTATGTGCACATTGGACATGACTTTCTTTCCATTCGACCTTCAAACATGTGCGATTGATATAGAAAATTGGGTCTATACAAACGATTCTGTACACATCTTCAACCACGTTACTGAAGTGCATTTACAGGTCAGTCTTTTAATTTATCCTATTGTACTCTTTGTAGGCGAAGAATTCTATTTTCTTATTTGATATTTGTATTTGTCATTTTTGATTTCTTGCAAGTTTTGGATTCAAAAAGACCAATGTAATTTATCTTATTTGCAGGATTTCTCTGAAAATGGAGAATGGGAACTTGACCATAGTTCAGCGAAAGTGGAATATTTCACAGAAGACGCGTTTCAGGGGAAATATTTTCCCCGTGTCAGATTCGTCTTGTTCCTGTCAAGGAAGTACAGATATTACATAATCAACATCATTTGTCCGGCGCTTTTCGTCATCGCTGTATCACTATCTGTATTTTGGTTGCCGCCAGATTGTGGAGAAAAGGTTGCTGTCGGAATCACTGTCCTACTTGCCTTCTTTGTATTCCAGCTAGTTATAATGGAAAACTCTCCACAGACTTCAGATTTCATACCAGTCTTAAGTAAGTTTACTTCTATCCTGTTGATGTTTTAAACTTCTTTTTCATGTTTGCGCGACACTTTTATTATGCTGTACAGCACTTTATAATGATTTTGAGCGAGTTTCTTTCTCTTCAACAAAGTAAAAGAATTAGTAAAAGATTAAGTGATCAGTGTCAAAATCTTCCAATGTCACATGAAAAATTGGAAATTATCAATAACAACTATTCACCAGTTTTTTATTTGCTTCTCTTTTTTGCATCAAACATACATTCCTGTTTTCCTTGTTTTGCAGCGATGTTGTTTACTTGTAGCATGGGTATGTCAACATTCTCTGTGCTAACGTCTATCGCCGTATTGTATTTTCACCATCACGGTCCGGAAAAACGCCCGCCAAAACTAGTCCGTGTTATTGCATTCAAATTTATAGCGCGCGTCTTTTTCATGACGGGGAATATCCCACAGAAACAGAAAATATCAGAGAAACAGAGCAAAGTATTTAATTATGATGTAAAGCAACTAGTGAACACAGTTAACGAATTTCATGGCTTTGACATCGAATCAACCACAAAGAAGAATAGTAGCTTAGATGAAAGTCGTATCAAAGAAATTCTGCAACAAATCAGAGAACTGGTGTCAAGGTCAGAAGACGAAGAAAGGAAAGCTATGATCATGGCAGAATGGAAATCCATCGCACAACTCCTTGATCGTGCTTTCTTCTGGATTGCATTTGTCACGCTCTCCGTTCTCGTTCCTTTTTTTCTGCTCCGGAGGGATAACTCTCATAACTATTCATAGATTTAAAAATAGAATCCAGTGTTTGTTTTATTTATTTGTACTTTCAAATAAGTAGACATTTTTTTATATTTGAAACATATTTTTACAGCTTGCACACTAAATAGTTATTGTTATGATTTTATGCTGAAATTTAACAAGATCATTATTCATCGTGAAGCAGAAAGAAATTTATGTTATTAAATCATGGATGTAATTTTCTCTGCCCAAATAAAACAGAGACCTTGTTATTAAGCTTTTCTAGTGTTACTAGTGTTGCTAAGTTCGTATTTGAAAGCGATTTTCCTCCTGTTTTTCTGCAATTCGTTTCCGCGAACAGCTAGAAAGACGAAAGTTTACATGAGTGTCACAGTGTATTCATTCAAGTGCATCGTGAAAATTTGAAGCGAAAGATGCCTTAGTTATTGTATTTTGTTGATGACAATATTATTCCGCCGTAGTTGGTAGCCATAGTTGGTGTACAGTAATCAGCAAACTGTGGACACAGCAAGACAGGAATTCATAAAAAAGGTTCTGTATACTGGTAATTATATACTTTAATATGATTTCAAATTTGGATTTGTCGAACATATATACAGCTGGTTAACTATTCTCTCATACCGTCATATTTTGAAACCCGTCTATAGCCCTTGCAGATTACAGCTTCACATTTTGGCACTGATTTTTTATCCTTCTGCCTCTTTCTTTTCTCTCTCTCTCTCTCTCTCTCTCTCTCTCTCTCTCTCTCTCTCTCTCTCTCTCTCTCTCTCTCTCTCTCTCTAAAAGCTTCTCTGCTGTTTATTTTGCTGAATTATCACTCGGATTTATCTGTTACAGGCTTAGTTTTATGTAAATATTCACAACGGGTGTGGGATAACTAGCCATCAGACAAGCATCCATCAGTCAAATTCCTGTTGGACAACTGGCCACTTTGAAATGAACATTTCTTAAACCATGGGTTTAAAAGCCTCTTCTCTTTCAAAACAGCAGTAAGAACATCGTAATGCAGTTTGCAGGACTACAGCATAAAATCCTAATCATAAGCTCCCTTTATAGACTTCAGTTTGGTAGAAAAGATTCAAGGCCAGTCCCTAACATGTCAAACTGTAACTGATTTCTGAACACCAAACCCCGTTCATATAATCTGAATCCTTAATCCTAAGTGTCAAGTCGGTTTTAACCAGGCTTCGTTCCATGCGTTCTCTGTTCTTTAACGTTCGACATCTGCTTCTTTTAAAACATCCAACAGAATCATAATAGTGATATATAGATTTCAAATACATTTACAAATAACAGTAAACTTTCTAAAAAATATTGTTACATGGATAACTTCCTTTGTTTGTAATTTATTTGGTGGTCACCTGTCCGATGGGCAAAAGTCCTGTGGTTACTTTCCTGTGCCAGTTGATATGGACACAGTTTGCGTATAAAGTGTATAAAGTGCAGCTATAGTTTTATTATAAGTAAATGCAAGAACGCACAGCATCATGAATCTATTCCGGATATATTCACTTTGTCTACAGTGCCATATTTAGCCTAAGACAACAAAAATGCCCAGAGGCATTGTGCCCAGCAGGTATTTAAAGTCTTTAAAAGATTAAATTGAATTTCAAAAACACCATATATTGCGATAATATCCGCATTTCAATTATTAAGCACTATGAGGTGTGGAAGTAAACTTCTAAGAGTAAACTCTTTGGTAGTTTTGACTGCATGCTAAAATGGAATGACTCTGATATTGTGGTGATAAGGCCAAACGCAACAAATAATTTCGGTGAATGCACAACGACAAGACGTAACAAACAAATCCAATATCGCGTTGCAGCCTACGGTTAGTGTTGAACAATTCTGCTTTATAACGCAGTAATGTTTTATCTATTCATAAGAACCTTCGTTCTTGTTTTCGGATATATCAAAACTGGCATCACCAATAGAGATAAAATTTTCAGAGATAAGCCAGCCAGTTCGCCACTCCTTCCCCGTCTTCTGCCATGCAATGCAGTCATGCGCTCATCTGAGACACGTACCCATGTTCAATAGGCACCATGTAACAGCCATGGGGTTTGGAAACTGGCAAGTAGACATTTTCAAGGGCCGCCATTCTTCCAATTTGTGTCGGAAATTAAAGATACTTTTGTGAAGAATCATACAGCCAATTTGCCAAATTTGAAGTCAGCGAAAACTATCTTGTATCTTTAGTATCTTGAAACATAAACTAATACACGTACATACTCCCGGGACACGGACATAAAGTAATGACACTAGCACAGCCCGACAAAGTCGACTCGGTTAAAAATTATTTAAATTTTTATTTGCTAAACAACTCTTAGTTTAAATAATAGGGTATTGGAATGTGATATTACGTGAAAGTCACTTCAATTATTCACGAATGTCTGCACAAAAATAATTTTCGGTTTAGAACATTACCAACTAAAGCGCCCAGTGTATATAAAGGTCGATGCACAGCGTATATATCATACTTTCAATTGCCACATAATTAGTTTCTGGCAACTTTTCTTGGCATAGACGTAACCAAACGATTGATTCGATGCTGAGAAAAGTTTTTCCACTCTTCAGTGACGACCAGCCGCAGCTGGCGTAATTTCTGGGGTGCTCGTAGTCTTGATCGCAACCTCCGATCCAAATGGGGTAGCTAGTGAAGAGTGGCAATATTGGTCTGCAGATGAGCTATGCCAAGTCTGGCTGCATGTGATCGAGCGTTATCGTGCATTAAAACACACTATTGGGGTTGTTCCGGGAGTGGGGTAGCACGTGCGCTGTCAAGACTTGAATCAACGTATCACTGTGCCGTCAAATTGCTTTCGATAACAACCAATTGAGAATGCCAAGCGAACATGATCAACTTCCAAATCGATCAACTTCACGGACGTTGTTCCCGTGAAGTCGCTGGTTACGTCACCGATACACCCTTTGACCCGACAACTTGGAAAAAACGATACCGGGACTCGTTGCTAAACACTACAAGCCTCCAGTTCTGTAATCCCCATTGCGCTTGCCCGTGGTTTGGGCATTGTCTGTTGGTTCAACACTGATCCGACGTAAGGTCGGTAGGCACGAATTTGCCTTGCACGGAGACGATTGGTAACCGTAGACAGACTTATTCGTGGATTGTTGAGCCCTGGTGTCTCTCTAGCTGTTTGTGTAGCAGTTCTGAAGGGGTTTCGAAGGTGCTCTCGGACAATCGTGACACGTGTTGCTGTATGCCACTTTCCAACATGCTGACGGCTCATTCCCTTTCTTCTTTAGCGAGGCGTGGCATGTTTCGCTCAAGTTTTGGGCTAAAATGTTCAATTTGGCAGTTTTTAACGCAGAGTCTAACGGTAAAAAGAAGGTTGAATCAATGTTTACCTAGTACCAAGATCAATTAAATTTTGATCGAATCGCGGTACTTTTTCTCGGAGAAGTGTGGCACGGTTGAATGAACATGCCATGATACTGGGGAGTGACTAGGCATGCTGTGTTTGTAATTCGATAAATATCTTAAGTTATTTTATCGGGACCAGGAACCCATACATTATATATGTGGCATTATCGGGACCATATATATTTTTTTATTTTTCATTTTCTAATGTATTTTTATAAATTTTGAGTGATTTTGATTGAAAGTCAATGTAACAGATGTAATATAATGTATAAAATAAATAATAAAAATTATTTAGATATATTATATAAGATATAAATTCGATATTTTATGGCGGTCTCGCTAATGACTATTATATACAATATATAATATATACAACACGAAGTAATAAAACTTTAAATATATCAAAAATATAAAATTTTGAGAATAATATTGGAATGCAAATGATGTCCTAATGTTAATTCTGTACAACAACATTAAAATTGTAAGATTTTAACAAATATGTCACACATAGTATCGAAGTCAAACTTATCGGGACCCATTTGTGGTCCCGATAATTTCCCGGTCCCGCTAATGCCTAAATTAAAGGAAAATCGGTCCCGCTAATGCCGAAATAAAAGATATATATATATACTCAACAACAAAAGAAACGCCGAATAATTTTCGTGTGGTTTTTTTGCGTTTTTGGCGATTTCTGGGAAACTTGTGTGCGAACTTTTTTCTGTAATATTTTTCTTTCTTTATCCTTTATGTGGTCTGTTGGTGGCGGCTTAATTACCCTAACACCTTGGTCAATTCAATGAAGTGGTCGTTTTGACACCTTTTTCCATATTAGGCAACATGTGTTACAATGACCCGTACAAACTGAAATGCATAGTAAAGACAAGCTTAAAAAGGGATAAAAAACGTTAAAATATTGAAACAAACTCAACGGAAAAACCATGCCACGGCTCTCACAAATTGATAGGGAACGCGCCGTGGGTATGCTGGACAGCGGAAGGAGCCGCGCTGACGTCGCGCACCACTTTGGTGTTAATGAAAGTACAGTTCGACGCCTACGAATTCGTCTTCTCGCGATCTACTCGCGACAGACCTCGGTCAGGTAGACCACGTATTACTAGTCCCCAGGAGGACCGCTATATTCGGGTCTCACACCTACGCCAGAGATTTATTCCAGCGACAACCACCGCCGGAGCACTCCCAGGACGTCAGGGCAATCGCATCAGTGCCCAAACAGTGAGGAGACGGCTTCATGAACACGGTATTCGAAGCCGGCGCGCGTATCGCGGAATGCCCTTAACCGGTGCTAGGCGCCAAGCGAGGCGTCAATGGGCCATGAATCATGTGCGCCTCTACGTTACCACAGCTACGCCAAGCCCTCATCGAGGAGTGGCATCGCATACCCAGAGTCGTAATCCAGCGCTTGGTGACCTCTATGAGGCGCCGGTGTACGGCGGTGATTAACGCGAACGGAGGCCACACTCGTTATTAGGCACTTTAACTCGTCATTTTGTGAGGCACTTTTGTTGTGTTAAATGAACCGTGACTATCTTCTGTAAAGTGACTAAAACTGTCTAGAAGTATGCTATAACAACTGCCTTTTTGATATATGTAACATAGATTCCAGTTGCAAATTTAGGAAGATAGATGTGGAATTTCTAAGAATCGGCGTTTCTTTTGTTGTTGGGTATATATATATATATATATATATATATATATATATAATATCCTGACGCGCAAAAGAAACGACATCTTTCAAAAATAATTAAAAATATTTATCGAATTTCACGCGTATAATATATATATATTATATGTAATGAGTAGGATAAAAGTGGGGCTCCGAAAACAGGTAGTGACGTCATCATGACGTCACGAGGTGTTTTCGGAGCCCCATGGGGCTCCGAAAACAGTGACGTCATTGTTTTCGAATTCGCATGGGTATTTTGAAACAGGTAATCGAAAGAGCGAACGCCCGTTCAATGACGTCATGATGACGTCATCATGACGTTTTAATGACGTCATCATGATGACGTTATAATGACGTCATCATGACGTTATAATGACGTCATCATGATGTTATGGCATATTAAGACAGTTCTAAGCTGGATAACCCTAAGTCGCCTGTCAATCATCATGACGTCATTAGTCACGTGACCTGTCAATCATGTGTCACGTGACCTGTCAATCATGTGTCATGTGACTGTATATGAGGAATATTTTCCCGATCATTAACCTTCCGACCTGAATGGCTCACTTGGTAGAGCAGAGGACCCGTAAGCGGACCCATGATCTGAAGGTCGGTGGATCGAACCCGCCCTCGGGCATCACTTTCATATCATGGGTCCTCAATCTTAGAAGACCCCCCTGGTCCTCAATCTTGGAAGACCCCCCCCCTGGGTCCTCAAACTTGGAAGACCCCCCCTGGGTCCTCAAACTTGGAAGACCCCCCCGGGTCCTCAGACTTGGAAGACCCCCCCCCGGGTCCTCAAACTTGGAAGACCCCCCCCCAGGATGTGACTATGTAACATCATATAGCTATATGACTATTTAATTGCTATGTGAACATAATTAGTTTCAAGTATGTATGTCATTTATCAGATCGTTCAACAGTCAAGCCGCGATAGCTCACTTGGCAGAGCAAACGGCTAGCAACCTGAGAGTCCCGGGATCGATGCCACATCGGGGCAAACTTTTTTTTGTTTTTTTGCTCACTTTTATGACTCTGTGACATTATGTGACAACATGTGACTGTGACATCATGTGACTCTGTGACATTATGTGACTGTGACTGTTTTTTTAAAAATTTTTTATTATTTTTTTAACATAATGGCTATATTTCTATGTCTATTTTCACTATTATTATGATAATATTTAATTAGTCATATTTCAATGGTTCTAACCACACAGCATAGGAATAAGTACATGTGTACAGAGTGTGGGGAAACCGATCAATAAATTTTAGAGTGCACTCGTTCAGAGTGTGGAGGAAACCGATCGATAAAATTTCAGAGTGCACTCGTTCAGACCGTGGGAACGATCGATAAATTTGAAAACATCAAAGGCCTAGACCGTGGGAACGATCAATAAATTTCAGAGTGCACTAATTCAGAGCGTGGGAACGATCAATAAATTTGAGAAGGAATGGGATTTTCCCCAACTCTATGTTTTATGTTATAGTAGTTGGAAAATGACACTTCTAAAGCACATTTTACAAATGTAGGTTTTTATAACATATAATATATAAAATAAGTTTGAACATTTTAGCATGCTACTTATTTAAATGTTCTAAAGTTATAGTAGTGGAAAAATGGCGGTTCTAGACCAACTTTAACAAATTTAGTTTTTAACACCATATGATATATAAAATAAGTTTGAACATTTTAGCATGCTACTTATTTGAATATTCTAAAGTCATAGTAGTGGAAAAATGATGGTTCTAGACCAACTTTAACAAATTTTGTTTTTTGACAAAATATGATGTATAAAATAAGTTTGAACATTTTACCATGGTGTAGTAGGGTAAAAATAAGGGTTCTAGACCAACTTTAACAAATTTAGTTTTTAACACCATATGATATATAAAATAAGTTTGAACATTTTAGCATGCTACTTATTTGAATGTTCTAAAGTCATAGTAGTGGAAAAATGGTGGTTCTAGACAAATTTTAACAAATTTTGTTTTTTGACAAAATATGATGTATAAAATAAGTTTGAACATTTTACCATGGTGTAGTAGGGTAAAAATAAGGGTTCTAGACCAACTTTAACAAATTTTTGTTTTTTTGACAACATACGATGTATAAAATAAGTTTGAACATTTTACCATGGTGTAGTAAGGAAAAAATCAGGGTTCGAAACCAACTTTAACAAATTTAGTTTTCTACACGTTTCAGACGATTCTACCACTTGGTTGGTTGGTTGATTGTTGGAAAATGGGAAGTGAAAATGTGGATAGTTATGTAGGAAAACTGCGCCCATTCAAACATATGTTCGAATGGAAAACCAATTCAAAACACGTGTTCGAATGGCAAGCCCATTCAAAACACGTGTTCGAATAATTTTTGGAAGATATTACGTATTGGTATTGTTCAACAAATTGTTCAACATGTTCAACAAGTTGTTCAACACGTGTTTTGAATGGGTTTGCCATTCGAACATATGTTTGAATGGGCGCAGTTTTCCTACATAACTATCCACATTTTCACTTCCCATTTTCCAACAATCAACCAACCAACCAAGTGGTAGAATCGTCTGAAACGTGTAAAAAACTAAATTTGTTAAAGTTGGTCTAGAACCCTTATTTTTACCCTACTACACCATGGTAAAATGTTCAAACTTATTTTATGCATCATATTTTGTCAAAAAACAAAATTTGTTAAAATTTGTCTAGAACCACCATTTTTCCACTACTATGACTTTAGAACATTCAAATAAGTAGCATGCTAAAATGTTCAAACTTATTTTATATATCATATGGTGTTAAAAACTAAATTTGTTAAAGTTGGTCTAGAACCCTTATTTTTACCCTACTACACCATGGTAAAATGTTCAAACTTATTTTATACATCATATTTTGTCAAAAAACAAAATTTGTTAAAGTTGGTCTAGAACCATCATTTTTCCACTACTATGACTTTAGAATATTCAAATAAGTAGCATGCTAAAATGTTCAAACTTATTTTATATATCATATGGTGTTAAAAACTAAATTTGTTAAAGTTGGTCTAGAACCGCCATTTTTCCACTACTATAACTTTAGAACATTTAAATAAGTAGCATGCTAAAATGTTCAAACTTATTTTATATATTATATGTTATAAAAACCTACATTTGTAAAATGTGCTTTAGAAGTGTCATTTTCCAACTACTATAACATAAAACATAGAGTTGGGGAAAATCCCATTCCTTCTCAAATTTATTGATCGTTCCCACGCTCTGAATTAGTGCACTCTGAAATTTATTGATCGTTCCCACGGTCTAGGCCTTTGATGTTTTCAAATTTATCGATCGTTCCCACGGTCTGAACGAGTGCACTCTGAAATTTTATCGATCGGTTTCCTCCACACTCTGAACGAGTGCACTCTAAAATTTATTGATCGGTTTCCCCACACTCTGTACACATGTACTTATTCCTATGCTGTGTGGTTAGAACCATTGAAATATGACTAATTAAATATTATCATAATAATAGTGAAAATAGACATAGAAATATAGCCATTATGTTAAAAAAATAATAAAAAAATAAAAAAAACAGTCACAGTCACATAATGTCACAGAGTCACATGATGTCACAGTCACATGTTGTCACATAATGTCACAGAGTCATAAAAGTGAGCAAAAAAACAAAAAAAAGTTTGCCCCGATGTGGCATCGATCCCGGGACTCTCAGGTTGCTAGCCGTTTGCTCTGCCAAGTGAGCTATCGCGGCTTGACTGTTGAACGATCTGATAATGACATACATACTTGAATTATGTTCACATAGCAATTAAATAGTCATATAGCTATATGATGTTACATAGTCACATCCTGGGGGGGGGTCTTCCAAACTTGAGGACCCAGGGGGGGGGGGTCTTCCAAGTCTGAGGACCCGGGGGGGTCTTCCAAGTTTGAGGACCCAGGGGGGTCTTCCAAGTTTGAGGACCCAGGGGGGGTCTTCCAAGTTTGAGGACCCAGGGGGGTCTTCCAAGATTGAGGACCAGGGGGGTCTTCTAAGATTGAGGACCCATGATATGAAAGTGATGCCCGAGGGCGGGTTCGATCCACCGACCTTCAGATCATGGGTCCGCTTACGGGTCCTCTGCTCTACCAACTGAGCCATTCAGGCCAGAAGGTTAATGAGCCGGAAAATATTCCTCATATGCGGTTGGAATCACATTACACATGATTGACAGGTCATGTGACCAATGATGATTGACAGGTCACGTGACTAATGACGCCATGATGATTGACAGGCCACTTAGGGTTATCCTGCTTAGGACTGTCTTAATATGCCATAACATCATGATGACGTCATTATAACGTCATCATGACGTCATTGAACGGGCGCGCGCTCTTTCGATTACCTGTTTCAAAATACCCATGGGGATTCGAAAACAATGACGTCACTGTTTTCGGAGCCCCATGGGGCTCCGAAAACACCTCGTGACGTCATTATGACGTCACTTCCTGTTCCAGAACACCCGGCTGCCCGTTTGAATGGCCGCCCGTTTGAATGGCCGCCCGTTTGAATGCTGTTTCAATGGACGCCCACTATCCCTATTACGTCATTATGACGTTCATATGACGTTCATATAACGTTCATATGACCTCCATATGACCTCCATATAATCTCCATATGACCTCCATATGACGTCAATATGACGTCAATATGACGTCACTGTTTTCGGAGCCCCATGGGGCTCCGAAAACACCTCATGACGTCATTATGACGTCCATATGACAACCATATAACAACCATATGACAACCATATGACGTCAATATGACGTCAATATGACGTCAATATGACGTCAGTATCACGTCAATATCACGTCAATATGACGTCCATGGGGCTCCGAAAACACCTCATGACGTCATTATGACGTCACTTCCTGTTTTCGGAGCCCCACTTTTATCCTACTGTAATGACATCACACGTCGTATTCGTCGTTCTACGCGAGAAAAATATTTAAGATTTGTTCGGATCTGCCAAGCAACAGTCCCACCAAATTACAACTTTCTCCGATGCCCAGCGACTAAGAAACTGGGGCACACAAGATTTTTACGTAATGCCACACGTAATTTGTAAATCTGGCCACATGCGTCAAAATTGACACGGCCGTTCAATTGTCCAAAGGAATAAAAATAAAAGGTTTGCAGCCGATACGACTTACCGTCATCAAGATATCTGGCACAAGATCTTGTTAAAAATACTGATTTTACGTAACATCACATTGCCACCTGTTCGCGAAAAAATGAACTCTTTCGGATCTACCAGACAACAATCCTACCAAGACTGTAAATTTCTCCTACGTTCAGCGCCTGCGAGAATGGGCACACATAACATTTTTAACACTTGACAAGCCTTTGGCTTGCAAGGGTTGTATGAATTTGTGCGAGCAAAATTCGTCCTTTTTTCCCTTCTTGACAGTTTTTTCGATTTTTTGTGTCTTCTTCTCTGACACTATGGGCCTACGACCATGAAACTTGGGACTTATGAAGAGCTTGATCTGAACATGTGCATGTCACTTTTTATTTTCGTCTTTGATTTCGTTTTCTTTGTTAAAACGCCATGTGAAAAGAGTGTATTTTTTGCAAGTAAATGCGTAGCATTTAACAACAGCAGAGAATACACATTTGCTCTGAGCTTTGAGCGAGCTCTCATTGCGTAAATAGATAACAAGGCGTATGCCTGGTCAGTCAATAAAAATTTAAGCCAACAAGAACCAAACACTACTCGGCTTATAAGATGTATTCAAGCTGTGTTGTTTGCAATATATTATTTGTTAAGTCAAAGTCACTTCTGGGAATATTCAAGTTTATTTGCCAAGACGATAATGCGTATTCACACGCCGGCGACGTGACCGATAACGTGACCACAACGATGTAATCGTTAAAGCCGATACGCGACACGTGACAAGATACGATTAACTGAAATAAATAAACGATAAAAGGAAAACAATAATGATAATGAAACGGTATAAATGATATGAAGGAACTTAGCTACGCGGTGAACTGAATATTAACATTAGTAGTTAATTTTATCAATAAGTTCTGCACGCTCAGACTCTTGATTACGTTCATTCGATTAACCTTATTCCTGACACACACCACCTTATTAGTGCGTCTGAAATATCGATATCATTTTCCCGATATTATATGAACTGACGCCAAGTACTTATAATTTCAATATCGACAGTAAATAACATTAATAATCTTACCGTAATTTTAAGGCTACATATCCCTTTGACTTAACATGAACTAGAGTTATTTATCCTGTACATTTCTGGTTTATTTATAAATCTGATTTATTCCAACAAGTCGTTTTTCCCGTACTTCGCCGCTCAACTGATGCATGCAATACGCCCCAACTATCAGCTGTACCATACACCTTCCACACGACACAGTATCCCTTCAACTTGTTCCTTTATTCTACGTTCCGTTCTACTAACAAGTTCTTCAGAATAATAACTGACCACATCATCTGGACGGTGCTATTTATACTTATAGCATGTTGACAAGGAGTAATTGGCAATTTAAACGCAACTTCACTGATATGGATGAGCATATTTACACGAGAATAATATCGCACAATGGGGGGCTAATTGCAATAAAAGGATCGAGTATAAAAAAGGCCAGACGCCAATTAACGAGTTAGCATAATCCCAGCATCGCCTTAATCCCCTAAATGTGATAATTGTTTGTACATTGCCTGCTTATTACGAAGTTTTAAGTGACACTTATATGTTGGCATCAGTCAATTTAAATGGAGACATTCCGTCCACAATAAACATTGAGACTTAATAAACATACAAATAATAATAACAAAGGAAATTAAAAGCTTGGATCTGTAACACAGGGAGGCAAACAGCGGTGAAAGAAATGTACAAGACGTTGGCCGTAACATTATTCAAGAAATAATCCACTGAAGGAAGTATTTTTGCCTTTTAATTTTTGTCGAGTGTTTAACATTTCGCTAGCGGAATGAGCTTCTAGTTATGTAATGATGTCAAACGCCTTCCTTAAAACATGCGTCAGAAATAGACCCACCCAAGGAATAAACAGTCGAAGTTTGAAGCCGATCCGACTTCTCGTTTACGAAATGTCGTTTTGTTGAAAGTATGTACTTATTTTACATAATGCCGCCATATGCCTTAATCGTGCGTTCTACCCGCGAAAAATACGAAAGAATCTTTAGGGCCTAAAAAGCAACAATCCCACTAAGTTTGAATTTTGATATTCAGGGGCTGAGAAATTTTGCGCACAAGATTATTACGTAATGACGCCCTTAGTCGGGCAGACATAAATGTTTGATGTGTATTGTGAATATTTTATCTTAACAACAGTCCAATGCAATGAAGCAGCGTTACAAAACGAGGCGGCGGACTCACTAGAGGGCGTTTTTGAATCATCAATTTTAGGCCTAGTTTTACTTATAATCAAATCACGTCTCTTCATACAGTGTGGAAGTGTGGAAAAATAAAACTCCAATACCTGTTGTACAATGTCTTTATTGAGCAGAAACTTAAAAGGTACAGCAAATCACTCGATTCAGGCGAGAACGACACAAGTTTTCATTTACATTTCAAATGTTGATATGACTGAAGCACTTCAAAATACTTCTAAAACTTACTGTAAATAAAAGAGAGAGGGAGGTGCTGACACGACAACGCTTTGAGAAGTGAGAAACAAAAAATTTTGTGAGTGAAGTGACAATAAGTGACTGCAATGTCACATGTTCACACTCAATGTTCACATCAATTCACCTTGGCTAGTGTCCACAGCTAGTTTATGCAAATGAATTTCACTTCTAAACTACTTCTGATCTATTCAGCTTGCAAAGGCTTTTATGTGGATGAACTGGATATAAAGCATTCACTGTCATTAATCTGAAAGTGAACATCTGCACTTATCCGATTTGAACAAGTAGCGACGTGCTTATTCTGCTTATCATTTTGCTGTGTGTAGAAAACGGGCAGGAACTGTCGGGTCCTGTGTATAGGACAAAGGCAGGAACCACCAGGTGCTGTCTGTAAGAGACGGCCAGGAAGCACCAGGTGCACCGTGTTGGAGACGGGCAGGAGCCACCGGGTGCTGTGTATAGAAGACGGGCAGAAACCAACAAGTGTTGTGTGCAGGAGACGGGCACAAACCACTAGGTGCTGTGTTGGAAACGGGCAGGAACCACCTGGTGTATGAGACGGACAGGAACCACCAAGTGCTGTGTGTAGAAGACGGGCAGGAACCACCAGGTGCTGTGTGTAGGAGGCGGACAGGAACCACCTGGTGGTGTGCATAGGACACGGGCAGGAACCACCTGGTTCTGTCTGTAAGTGACGGGCAGAAACCACTAGGTGCTGCGTGTAGGAGGCGGGCAGGAGCAAACCAGGTGCTGGGTGTAGAAGACGGGCAGGAGTCAAAAAGTCCAACTTCTTTTTTGGCGTCTGTGCTTTTTAAGTACCTACCTAAACTGACAACGCTCAAGGTCCGACTTCGAGACCTAAGGGCGGGGAGGAGGGTACGGTCAAATTAGATCAGCGCTAGATTCGGAACACAAATAGAAACAAAACTAAAATTCACGCAATTTTCTTGGCACAGTTCAGCGCCTCTTTGAGCATGTAGCCTCATCTCCAAGCACTGCCTTAGTTCTGCTAAATATCATTTGAAAACACCCAAAAGAAAACAAAAAACACTTTGCAAAAGTTGATGCAATTTGTTCACCGCCGTTTTACAATTTCTCACAAAATTATTGAGCTCACTATTTTCGCATAATTTTCCAACAAACGCTGCACTGGTGTACAACACTAAGATGGAGCGGTCATACAAGGCAACACACTGATGGGAAGGAAAAGTGGACCAAAAGCACAGCTGTGGTTGTGGCCAAGTGCCTCGCTATGCGGAAAACTGCGACGAACTTCTAAAATCTTCGTTTCTTTTCGCACCACCACAAATAAAGTCCAATCTGCCCCCCCCCCCCAAACTCATGTACATATAAAGCAAATATATCAGACCCCCTGCGGTGCGAATCGCCTTCCTTTCACAAAAGAATCTGATGGGATCGACGAACAGCCAATAAATCGGAAATGATGCTGTTTTTTTTCGCATTTTCCTCTTCTCTCCCTCCCCTCCCCCGCCCCCACCCCCATCCCTTCCCCATCTCCCTCTACTTTCGAATGAAAACATCAACGCCAGGATTTATCTACAAACAGCGCGTAATGATACACTGTACCACAGTCAGCTTGCCAGCTTCCACATTTCCTTAACTATTTTTATTACAGGCAATATCATTCGTTACACCGCAGAAAAAAAATTAAATTAATGTCCACAGCTTTACACATTTTTCACCATACACAAAGCTAGTTTAACACACACTAATTCTAAAATTCCGCACTGCGAGTAATCTATAGTGTGAAGAACTGTTTTTTTGCTAGAAGCTACCTTCTCCCATCATATTTCTAACCAAACAGGTGAATCACTGTTTTTATGGAATTTATATCTCCTAGGCCATTCCCATATCTCGACACAATACTGACATCACTTGAGATTCACGCAAAACAAGCTATTCCAAAAGATTCGAACCTTCGACCAAAATCTCACCAATTCACCAAAGCTTTCACATGGCTTTTAGCTCACAATAATAGCTTGTCCTTTTCGAATAGCTTTTTAATTGTCCACACATTTCGGGACAAAGGTGCAACAGATAAAACTAAAAATCTACTATCCACCATTGTTAACACGGGTGAAAATATTCTACATGAAACTCTTATGTTTAAGACCAATTTTAAGAGTTGTAAAGTTTATTTTTTATCATTCCGGCACTTCTCACAATACGTACTATCGAATAAGTATTATAAACAAGCCAGATATCTGCTTAGGGGACCATTGTACAGCGAATATAATGTGAAATGAAACAGGAAAGAAAACAGTTGCTTCATAAGAGTGCGGCGCCTATGTGAATACTTTAGATGTGCTAGTGTGCTCTATTTACACTAATACGTGTTTTAAGAACTAAAATACGCTATTTTGCATTTTATTATATTTTTTTCATGAACAGTTTTATTTCTTACTTGAACTCAATCATATTTTGAAAGACTCGATAGTCTACTTCCGGTTTGTGCGCAAATATCCACGCACAAAACGCGCTAGTAACATTCACTGCAAATAGAATGCAACAACACGGTTAGTAAAAACGACACCCGGCAATAAACGGGTTTGCGTCAAAAGTCTTGTCCCATAAAAATTACTTTTGTTGAAAAGCCCCACAAGGCAAGCTGAAACACACAATAGACCATGAAATCCAGCATAACTGGTTATCACCAGCTTGTGTGATGTTGACAATTATTTTGTGATTCGCCAGCCTGGTATGACGTCACGGTCTGATGCATTACGCATTATTCTGACACCGCCGTACAATTTCGCAGGCAGGCATGAAGGCTTGCACCAGAGCTTCCCCATCCCATCACACAGCACTTTCCACAAACGAAACCAAAGGAGCTCCCCCCCCCCCCCCCCCCCCGCTAAAAAAAAAAAATCAGTTTCCATTTTTAACAACCATCCTGTCTTGAAAACGGACCAGCCAGTTTTGTTTATCCTCACGCCCTCCACCTACTGTGTACCATTCCCCTGTAATCAATGATCACATAACGGCATCCATATGACCACCGGCGTCCGACGAAAAAACGGGAACATTCACAGTTCTAATAAAAAAAAAAAAAAAAAAAAAAAAAAAAAAAGAGGCCACGACTAAGCTACACGACCTCGAATCTCATACTTCCCAAGCGTGCACAACATTCCAAAATACACACGGAATATCAGTTTAAGGCAAATTATTTAACACAGAAAACTTTTGTTTTTACAAACATAAATCTGTAAAAAATCTCGCTTATATTTTTTGTACAAATATTTAGAACTTAAGTACAACATTGGTTTTGTTTACAATAAAATGCAGTTGGGACAGGTAAACTTACGCTTCAAAAACAACGGAGCCAAGACCTTGACTAGTATTCCATCTACGATGAGCCAAATCGGGGGGGGGGGGAGGCGTAGGCGGTAGTCTATGCCGCAAGAAATCAATGAACAAATTTGGTTAATTTTTTAGCAAATTGAATATGAAATATTGGGAGGAGTGTCTTGGAGTTTATATTTTTGTAATAAATATTAATGCATCGTCTGAAAGCGATCTTATTATTTTATCTGGAGTCTGTCAATTGCTTCCTATTTCAAATATGCCGAGTCTGAAATACCCAACCCCTGCTTTGTAGGTGAAGTCTACGCCGTTGAAGTAATTCGTATATAATGCTGATTGTGAGAAATCTCAGTGCACTACGCTATAAAATCACGTCGGGTCTACCCGAACAACAGTCCATCAATATATTAAATGTCACTCTCTTGTATTCACATCACATCACTGATAAAATCCGCACTCATACAACCACACACACAATCTCTCTCTCTCTCTCTCTCTCTCATTCAAAGAATCATGCTACATTACATTTTACTTCTACGCTCCAACACTACATCGTTATATTACAGACTACATTGCATTCTGTAGGAGATTCGCCTCTCCACATACAGCAGTATCTACGCGATCAAGCTCGCCGAAAACCGTCACAGAAAATCGCCATGCACCTGCGTCCGATAAAAAAAGCCACTTCTCTTTTTCTCAAACCCATTGACAACCCGCCTGATGAACGGCCTGTATTTTTAACATAATAGTCACTTTGTAAAAGTGACTGTCACTGAATGAAGGGCCAAAACGCGAGTGTCAGTGAGTAACTGAGTATTCTGTTTTACGGATTCACAAGAAATAAGACTTCTTTGCATATCTGTTGCTTTTGAAAAAAAATAAAACGTAGTTTTTTTAGCTCAACCATACACTTTGGACGAGGAGCAGAACTAGGCTACTTCAAAACTAGTCATTCCACCATACAAACACAACACGGTAACGCACTCTAACACATAAACACTAATCGAATGCAGACTGGTATTTGAGAAGAAAAAAAAAAACAGAAAAAAGAGGAGTGTCTAGTTCCATGAGCCGCCGCTATGAGGCGCCACTGGTGATGAGTTGCGACGCGGCGGGCATGAAGGAGCCGTTGCCGTGTGGAATTGAAGTTTTGAAAGTTTCCTGCATGAGGTTCGCCACTTTCTCTCGGTCCTCCTGTTTAAAAAAAAAAAAATATTTCATTCAGTCAATGGACTGTCAGTTAAACTAAATAAAACTGAGTAAAATTTGAAATTGTGCTACAAATAAAAAATTTCTTCCTGATACACTTTTAATTGAATGTCATGGTGGTGGATAGGGATAGGGGATACACCACGTGATCACACATGATACAGCACGTGATTGCACACGGTACAGCACGGGATCACACACGGTACACCACGTGATCACACATGATACAGCACGTGATCACACATGGTACAGCACGGAATGACACACGGTACATCACGTGATCACGCATGGTAAAGCACGGAATGACACACGGTACATCACGTGAGCACACACGGTACATCACGTGATCACACATGATACAGCACGTGGTCACGGCTTCTAGACGTTTCGGCCCAAAACCATTTCGGCCCCTAGACGTTTCGGCCCGGTCCGAAATATCAGACCTTTTCGGCCCAAGACGTTTCGGCCCACATTTGAACTGCCAAGACATTTCGGCCAACTTTTTTTCTCCCCAAGACTATTCGGCCCACTAAAAAAAGTTATTACTTAGAAAGAGTTGAAGATTGAGGCTCGTGTATTCATAAATTATTTCAAGACAGCTGTGAGATTTTATTCTTCTAAACAACTCCAGGGTCTAATGGCTTTGAACAATTACTTGCTGATCATCTCTGGTGTGTATTGGATTATTTTTCTATTGCAATTCCAAGTGCATTTCATACACCTACTGTGGTATGTGATGGATTAATAGTTAATTAACTGACCGACTGTCGTGTGTGATGTGCTTTTCTTTGATTGCAATTTCTAATTCCTGGATTGTAATCATTTGGAGAGGATTATGAGCTGATTTACCGACTGAACACGGCGTGTGATGAATAATTGTTTTGTTGATCGCACTTTGTAAATTCAAATCCACACACAAATCCACACACAATCGGAATTCTTGTGTGTGACATGCCCCCCCCCCCCCTCCCCCCCTTCACTAAATAACTAGGAGGGCCATAACCACATTGCCTGCAAGCCATAAGAGACGCGTACCGAACGGTTTCGAAGTATTTTGCAATTGATCAAATCTTCACGAGGCTGCCTATGGCGTTTCAAGTTAATTGCAGTTACATATCATTGATCTATTTCCTGTATGCTTATGTATCTACAGTTTCGATTTTTAACAAACTGCACTTCCAATGGCTTTGGAATTATGCATTAACTGAATGTCCAACACAAAATCAAAGCATCTGCATAATGATAGTTTAGTGGGCCGAAATCCTGGACAGAAAAGTCTTGGGGCGCAAGTTTAGTTAAAAAATCAGTGGGCCGAAACGTCTTGGGCTTAAAAGTCGTGGGCCGAGAAGTCTTGGGCCGAATCGTCTATGGGAGTGGGCCGAAATGGTTTTGGGCCGAAACGTCTTGCTTGCCGTGGTCACACATGGTACATCACGTGATCACACGATACAGCACGTGGACACACATGGTACAGCACGGAATGACACACGGTACACCACGTGATCACACATGCTACAGCACGTGATTGCACACGGTACAGCACGGGATCACACACGGTACACCACGTGGTCACACATGGTACAGCACGGAATGACACACGGTACACCACGTGATCACACATGATACAGCACGTGATTGCACACGGTACAGCACGGGATCACACACGGTACACCACGTGGTCACACATGGTACAGCACGGAATGACACACGGTACACCACGTGATCACACATGATACAGCACGGAATGACACACGGTACATCACGTGATCACACATGATACAGCACGTCATCACACATGATATAGCAGGTGATCACACATGATACAGCAGGTGACCACGCACGACGCAGGACACGCGGCAACTGGTTACACTTACGGGGTTGATGAGGCAGTGACTAACGAGCTCGCTGGCCAGGTCGTCCGCCGTGTCCTCCTCCGTCAGCTCGCCCGTCAGCTGTCGGTTCATCTTGTCATCCATGCGCAATACTATCGTGATCTGTGAAACGAAAACATTCTCAAAGTTCTATATTTTTGACAATGCTGTTTTCTCGACGATACAATGGAAATAAAATAGTTGTGTTTTAAACAGATAACATAAGAACTGAAATAACTTCACAATTTATGCAGGTTCAGAGCCAGCAACATTTGTATATGTGACAGATGTACCAACAAACTTGAAAACGTGCCGCAGCTGAAATAAAAACAATTGAAGTTACTGTTTTGTTTCAAACAGTAGCGCCGCATTCGACAAACACTTACAAGGTAACTGGAAGATTCCTCTTGTTTCTTCAATTGGCACTTCATGTTAACAATCTTGCGAGTTTCAATATCTGCAGGTTCGGGTGTTTCCGACTTAACGGACTCGGCAAGTTCCGGGGTGACGGAGCGAGGGACACCTTCCGGTGGCTTGACGATGGACGCAAATGCTGTTAGTGGGTAGACGCCATTTCTGGAATGTGTCCATCAACATTCACTGCTGAGTACATCCTTTACATATTAACAAGAAACTTTGGTACGACATGGGTGTATTTTAAGAATCGCAATTGCCTGAGAGCGTCTTTGGTCTAGTCAACCCACGACCAAGTCAACCCTAGCAAACTCAACCCACCCTGAAAGTCAAGTCAACCCACTTTTTCATACCAACTCAACCCACCCTGAAAGTCAACTCAAGCCACTCATTTTTCTCTTAAATTTTATAACTTCCGTGTTCACTTCTTGTCCCGAAGGCCCAAATAAAAGAAACATACGTTCTCAAAAGGAGTGATTACTTAACAAATTCGTTTTAAATTCGTTTTCTGAGGCGTAACCGTGAACTTTGTAATTTTACTGATGCAGTAGTACATGCATACTAAATATATTTTATTTATTTGTAATTACTACCAAATATTATTTGCTGTTAAAAATACGTATATAATGTAAATAGCTAAACGTTAGCGTTCTTAAGTGGCTGAAATACTAGAAAGGAAATGTTGCGCAGTCCACATTTTACATATCACATTTTACACACCATAAAAAACATCCTTTTCATAGGCCTCAAGTCCTGTTTACATTTAGTGCATTTATCCGGCATTTCAAAGGTTTGATTAATGAAATTTATCCAAACAATAACGGTTGCACACAAGTTCATTCGATGCGTCCGGTAAAAAAATTTCAAGCCATTCTCTCAAGATTCATAAATTGGAAATGGTTTTCGAGCGCCTTTTGGGGAGCTTTTTATAGTTTAGACATTGCAAAACTAATCACGAACAACTAATAAGAAACGCCTGTTAAACTTTACAACAGAGCATATTACGGAGTAAATTGCAATTAACTCACCCCCCTGAAATCTTGCGTTTATTCGCTATTTAAAATACCAGAGAGCACGCCTTAATCACAATTGCGATTTGGAATCAGCCCGTGATGCTAATCCCCCTACCCCGACATGAGACTAAATCCCTACTCAGCGTGTCATTCCTAATTGCACACGATAAAAGACCCCTCTTCATTTCAGATGTTTCCTGTGATTTCAAGTTGACAATGGATCACAGAGAATATCAAATGTTTGGGAATTTTCTCGAATTTTAACTAAACCTGTTTATAATTAAGATTTTTTTCATATTAGAACGATTTAATACAGGTGGGTTGAGTTGGTTTTGGGATGGGTTGAGTTGACTTTCAGGGTGGGTTGGGTTGGTAGTGGGGTGGGTTGAGTTGGCCAGGACAAGGTGGGTTGACTTGACCAAAGTGGGTTGAGTTGGTCGTGGGTTGAGTCGGTCGTGGGTTGACTTGTCCCAACCCCCCTGAGAGTTATACACTGTTTACGTCTCGTAGGGCGAATGTACAACCCCCTTCCTCTGCACACGTTCATGCGTTCACGCCTCAAAAGTGATCACACATCAAATAATACCGCCTCTGTACCGAAGTCAACAGCTAATCATTTCGTTAGCTACCATCATCATCATTCCACACCCACCCAAACCCCACGCCCCCCTCCCAAACACATCTCTTCTCCTCGCCGCCCGACCACCCACCCCGAACCTGATGTCACGATACCCGCTAAGAGATGCACCTCTGACAGCTAATTCACAAACTTTCTTTTTTCTACCCTGAGTTTCATTAATTCTGGACATAAATTCTCGAACTTAAACCAGCCCACCCCGACTCTGTTCACCAACGCCAGCAAATCACAGCACAATAAGTTGACGACCATACCGGACATCTTCCAGGAATTTTTCAATTTCTAAAGAGAACTGTCCCTTGCCATAGGTCTTCTCCAGCACCTCTCCCACACTGTAAAAAAATTTTTAAAAAAACATCTACACACTATCAACACACAAGACACAAAAATCGAGAATTCAGCTACATGATACAACAAAACACTAGAAATTGAGATTTCCATGTATATTAAATTCAAAGGACCTCAGCTAGGATTTACGAACACACGGCTGGGTTTAAGTTATTTCCTGACCTATCCTATTATTTGATCAAGATCCTCGTTACGTTTCCCAGCCACAATAACAATAGTTCTCAGAGGAAAGAAAGAGCTATATTATGATATCATATGTCGTGGCTCCATAAAACGCGACATACTTATCAAGTCTTCAATTATCAACCCTTGTTTATTCAAACTGTTCGCTTCAACTCGTTTCCTTATTTTAATGTCAAACATTTCTTTATCAAGTGTTTTTTTTTTTTTTTTTTTTGGTAGTGTATTCTGACTACTCTTACTTTTTCTTCGTCAAAACATCCGGGTATTCCTTGTCTGTATGTTGTCTCTATTGGCTCGGTTCGTGCCGTCTTTTTTATTTACTTTTTTATTTATTTATTTTTTTATATTTTTTTTACATTCACTAATGTCTCGGTGCCGATGTCCTAATGTCCTTAAACTGTCGAAACTGGTGCAAATCTGCTGCCACGAAGGGCGGGGGGACGGAGGGGGGAGGGGGTTACAGGGCGAGTTCGCGCGAGACTATACGCAAGAAATAGATGTAACTAGTCCTGCCGTCACGATGGCCGGGGGGGGGGGCGTTAGGGGGAGGAGGAGGGGTAGGGGAGGGGACTGCACACGAAACGACACGTGACATGTTGAAGACTCAGCCTTAACTACTGGGGTAGGCGTGTGTGTTGGGAGGGGGGGGGGGAGCGCGAATCACGCGTGACTACACACGAGACTTACGTGAACTGCTGCGAGTCCCTGCCGTCGCTGCGTTTGATCTCTGCAACCACTTGCGACGGCTCTATGTTTGGCTGATATGTTTCTGACTCCGGCAATACACCTACAAGCCCAGACGTACCACACACTCACTTTTAACCGACGTTTTTTTTCACCTCCGCGATTGATTTAATGTGCTATCCCTTGACAAGAATGTCTTTATCTAACCGACGCTCAGAGCGACGGGACCGATCGGTGATCTTACCACAATATCAAAATTCGCACGGCTCTGAAATGTACAGTTACAATATTTAAACAGCAAGCCTACTAAATACGACACCTAACATCAGGATTTTTAACTTCCCCACGATCAACGTAATCCCACAGCCAAGAAAAATTTCTATTCCATCCCTTACGTAAACGATTTTACTTTTACAGAATAACAATTGAAGAACCAAGTCTACAGGTTCTCGACCATGATGACACAGCACTTCATCAAACACACAAACTACATTCAAGCCAGAGAGGGCTTTCATCCTCCCCCCACCCCCCTCCACCCCCACCCTTAAATCTTCACTTACTGGCATGTTTCACGAAGGTATGTGCGGCAAGGAGCTTGAGTGAATGCACCTCGAATAATACTGCATGGAATAATAACTCTCTCGCTGTCGGGCGTTTCGATTTGTCCCGCTCCAAACAGCGACTGATGAAATCCTAAAACAGAGAAACCTCAACAGGTAGGACTCGAATAATAAAACGACCAGGCAGGACACGTTCCGAATACTACCTCGACCAGATAGAACCGGTCCGGAACACTACCCCGACCAGATAGAACCGGTCCGAAACACTACCCCGACCAGATAGAACCGGTCCGGAACACTACCCAGACCAGATAGAACCGGCCCGGAACACTACCCCGACCAGATAGAACCGGTCCGGAACACTACCCCAACTAGGCATGGACCAATCTTAACATCAAGGTACATTTATGTCACTTTGCGTTTTAATTTTACCACCCTAATTCTGACCCTGGGGTATTTACCGGTACTGCCGTATACCGCGGTAAATACGCTACGGTAGGATACCTCATTTCAGAATACTGGTATTTTTCGGTATTAATATGAATTCTAATTTGACAAATACACGAAACACAAACAGCAACTATAGAAACAGCATATTTGAAAATACAAAGCTTTTTTTTTTTTTTTGGTTAAAACTGCATTTCATGCAATGTATGTTAATTTTTATTGATGTTTTTTTTTGTTTGCTTAAAAATGGAGACTGGATCGGATCTTCAATGTCGATGTTAAACAAGAAACTTTTTTTCTTTTCTTTTTCTTTTTTTGATCAGCATTTTCAATGGGTACCAATTTCCGGTACAAAAATCTTCGAGTTACCAATACCTACTAATTTATTTAAACATATTTTCATACCGTCACTGATTCTTACAGCAACTTATTCCTTCATATTCTTCGAGCTTTCCAAGCACAAATGTCCCAATGGATACACCAGAATTTTTTCAGCCTAGTACAATCCAGTATTGTCTTTTTTTCAGTCGAGGACATTTGAGTACAACTCTTGGGATATCGTTCAATCCGGGTCAAGAGACAAGCCCTACATGTTTTATATATATATATATATAACAAAACACAACTACACATTCATTCATTTTTTTTTACTATTTCCTCGTCTAATTTGCAAGTAGGCTTCAAGCCGTTTGCACTCTGCCAGACGTATAATTAGCCACTCGGGTTCACAACTGCGAATGCTGATCCTTTCTTGCGACACCAATACGGGTCATCCTACTTTCGATTCGGTTAGATACACTACAGTACACTTTTCTAGACTAGAAGCAGTGACAGAATTCACGTCAAGATTAATTTTTCAATCGCTGTTTTTTTTCGGGGGTCGAGGGGAGGAGGGGGGTTGGGGGAGGGGGGGAGCAGGGCAGTATGCTCACTCTTTGAAGTGGATCTTCCAGAGATTTCAATGTGTTTTGAATGGATTCTTCCGTAACTTTCTGCCCCGTGTCTCCATTGCCTGGAATTTCCAGCGCAGCCATCTACAAACATAAAACGTGACCCTTTTCACGACCCCTTCCAGTAAACCTCCTCTTTCAGTTCCTGTTCTCTCATCAGGCAACAGATGACCCACACCTCGTTATCCCCCCCCCCCCATTCACATGTGCCCGAATTCATAACTGACAAAACTCGGACAAGTGCCTTCACATGCGGAGTTTATTTTGGATAACACTGACCTAAAGAGTACAGAACAAGCGATAAGAGTTTCGTGCCAATGCGCTTAAACCTCATCGTGCTTTCGATCCTTTTTCTGGGTGTAGAGCGGGGGGGGGGGGGGAGTAGGGGGGTGTGGGGTGGAGTGGTCGTCAAGTGCTTGGAGACTGCAAACCAGTACTACGCACTTTCGCTGAAGCTCTGTAAGTTTAAAGCACGACCGGCCATCGTGCCCGCATATCTCGATGACGTCACGCTGTGACGTCATTGCTCTGAATTTCCATGATTGTATCTACATTTTAAGCAACAGCCAGTACCATATCAGATTAATCGTGCTTTAGTTTTACTGTGAAAATCAGGCTTTGGCCCAATGCTATGCCCATTTATTCGACACAAACACGAAAAACTTAATATGTAGTACTAATCAGTGCACTGGCTGTAATTCACACGGAGGTACGAGCAGGATTACTACTGTGGTATATTTCCGGGTTAATGCGGGGCTCACAATCATAATAATGGCGGTTTACGTCAGCGCTGGGACTTGATGGGACTTCCTACACTGGGTTCCTGGAAAAAACTTCGGCATTATTGGCTAACGTTATGAATGGACCATTGACAAGGCACCAGTATGCCGACAAGCGCCAAATGCAGGCATGGTGAACACCCGAGGACGCTAGAGGATGCACAGCGTACAGGCAAACCTCGGACACACCATTTTATACACACCGGAAAACCGGACATAATTTTGACCAGTTTCCACAATTTTTAACCAGTTTTAACCAGTTTCTTTTCTTTTAATTATTTATAATTTTTTTTCTTGTTTCAAGGCAGCACCCTTGCGCCACAAAGGAGCACAGGTGAACTGTACTTTGCCCTACTTCTGTTCGCAAAAAACATTGCTGTGAGCATTAACACAATAACGCATCACGTTATCGTTTTGTTGTCGGCCTTGCAGTTAGCCTCTTATGTGATTAATCGAACAATGCGCAAATTAAGACCAATGTAACGTAAATCTTCCCCGCATCAGCTGAGACTGAGGCTCTATGGGGAGGGGGGGGGGGGGGAGGTGAATGGTCAGGAAATTAACAGTACCGCCAAACAGTGACTGCAACTCCATGTAGCATTGCCATGCAGGGCGGCGATGGCCACCATCACCTTACGAGGCAAAATTTCTAAACCTTGGCTTAGACACGGTTAAGATCATGGAAACAAAATCTAGAGAGTAGAGATGGGAAATTCATCCATTTGGCCTAAGTGATTAGACTTGATATCAATGCAGGTGAGGGAGCATGACGTTGTCACGGCCTGTTCCAATGGGCATGGCGAGAGCCGTGCATATTAAGCTGGGGTTAATCGTGACATTGTCGTATCATACGGTATGCATCATGACTGTCTGTCTGCTATAGGTTTTGAATGGCGGTGATAGGGTCGCACGTGCGAAAGCTCACAAACCCGGACGCAACGGACGGTGAGAAGAGCAGGAATGTGAGTGCCCAAGCACACGTAGTGTTCATGTCCGCATAGGCAATGATCGAAACATCGTGTCACATAAGTAGCCATTCATAAAGAAGGTATGCAGCAGGACGGGGGGGGGGGGGTTGCGGAGAGGGGGTATGTGGGGCTGCGAGAACGCTAATGGCGGTGACGTCACAAAGAAGGTATGCACAAGGACGAGGGTACGCGGGGCTGTCAGAACGCTAATGGCAGTGACGTCACAAAGAAGGTATGCCCCACGACCGGGCTTGGCGCGGAAAGTGTATGTGGGGCTGTGAGAACGCCAATGATAGTGACGTCACAAAGGTTCCGTGCAGAAAATTTTAACTGTGAGTACGGTGGAAGGGGGGGGGGAGAGTTGGGGGGACTAAAAATCTGAAATTTTCGCGTTTAAAGTTCATCCATGTTTATGAATGGCACCTGAGTGTAAATCGTTCTTTTCATGTAAATGTATGCTATTACATTTTTTCTTCTCTTTTTGTGATGTGGGTTTGTACAAACATTTACACAGCAACTAAGAAACGCCAAACAGGCATAACAGTAGGTTTTTTTTCTTCTTCTTTTTTTTATATACATGTTTTGTGGAACCCCAACTGGTTTGGACAAACACTGTAATTTTGGTTTCTAGTAAATGTTTTTTTTTACCTCTAAAGCACAAATGCCAAAAGAATAGATATCAACAGCGGTGGAAACTGGCTCCAGACCTGTGAACAAACAAGAAAACAGATACACAAATATATCCACATTCTTTTAAATTTCAAGATACAGTAATGGCAAAGAAACCTTAAAGCTAGTGCTCCCATATCGGTACATCTTACCATCCAAAGGTTCCGTTTGCTTCAGGCAAATTCTGATAAAATGCAGCAATGTTTGCATGTATAAAATCTTTGTACCATTATTACTTCTGCGTGGGAGAAATGAATCTTGCTGGCAGAAAATCTAATTATGATACAATCATTTTGCTCAATTCAGTCAGCAACTCCCGAATTGCCTGGTTTAATTTGCATAATCCAGATTAAACCATGAAAAACAGAAGGCTAAATATGTAAATTAGATTTCACTGGCAGTCTTGTTGGTAAGGTAATATTATTATCATCAAATTTCTTCAGTACTGAGATATTAAAATAAAAATACAACTCAAATACTGATAAAAATCTCTGCCTCCCTAACCCCAACAGTAACGCACAAGCAACGTCTTTTCTTTCACATTCAAGACAATGGACTGCGCAATGCGGGCAACGCATTCTTTTCTGGAATGGAGCTTTTACTCACAAACACTTCGTCAGAAGAAAATAAACAGCTTGGTGAAAGTCAGCTTTTAATTAAAAAAAAAACATCGAATGGTTTCTACATTTTGCAATAAAATACATTTGCATATAAAATTCGTCCTGCAGGACAATATGGAGAAACACCACGCTGCAACGTGAGATTTCCAAGAACAACATACGGATTTCAAGGACAACGCGTTACCGGAGACCCACTTTGCGATTTATCGCCAATTTCAGGACGTGTTAGTCTTTGAAACGGGTTTCCTCATTTCTACGAAACCGGTGTTACAGCAGCTCTACTGTACCCATCTACGTTTGTGAACGTTTTATTGAACAGCTCAGCAGACAGCCGCATAAAAAGTCAATCAATAATACATCAATGGTTTATTTGTTTATTATTGGTCACTTTTTTCTTTTCTTCAAGTGGCTTGAGAAAGTGAGTCATGCTTGCCCTGGACAAATAATCCTTGCAAACTGCCATTCAAAAGAAAAAGGGAACAAAAAAAAAGTAAAAAAAAAAAAAAAAGGAAAGAAAGAAAATCAGTGTAAAAAGCAAACCAAAAAATCAGATACAGATATGGAGTTCAAAACGACTTCAGTTGCGATTTCACTGAGAACACGATACGGTGCAACAGGGAAGCAATCAATGAGGAACAGATGATTACATCTCCTTAACAAAAAAAAACAAGGGAAGCAGCAGAGCGGAGGGGAGAGGGGAGGGAGGGAGGGAAGGCGAAGTGTCATGCACAATTTATCGGATGTATGTCTTAGTTTTCAATACAGTTTAAGAGCCTAACTAAGCAGTTTCTTTTCTCTCTTTGAGTAGTTTCTAAGCAAAGTTTCGTTGCCATCCATTTACACAAAATGTCTTCAGGAAATTGTGCAGTGTGATACAGGTCACTCATCACGACTTAACTCCAGCCAATACTGGACAAAGTTGGCTCTAACAAGTAAAAAAAAATCTGCTAAAAACAGCCGTAGTTCCGCCATTATGAAACGATTGCGAAATTAAAACTGAGCTTTTGGCCACCCGTACAACTATTAATAAGGGTCCACAAATTTATAAGGTCATATTAAATTTTATGTGAAAAATTGGGGCTAGTTGCGGCTCTCGTTACTATCCCATAAGATGAGGGTTGGCTGACGACTTTTTGTTCATGTTTGCATTTGAAATGACTCGTTTTACAAAAACTGCAAACTGCTTTCAAAAGTTATGTTATTGAAGCAAGTGGACAAAAAATGTGAATCGATTTCCGTTTCCCAACCTCACACCCTTTTTTAGCTTAACGAATGAATTCGGTTTCTTCAGCCCAATAACGCGAGATACCCGAGGTCATGTGACATGCCCAATGGTAACTCTGCCGTTTATGTTTTTTTTTTAAACTCCTTCCTCAAAGTACAATTATTACTTTTGTTACCCATTGTGACGTCAATAATAGCGAATAAGACTAAATAATTGTTAATGTGAGTGAACTGATACACCCCCAAAAGACCTAACAAGTTTTTAAAAAGGCCAATTTGCACTTATGGGATATTTTGTAAACACGTTTTTAATATTTTATAAGATGACGTAATCAATCATACACGATGCACCTAAAATTAAGACGGGCCGTCGACCTCGTTCAAAACAGCACTTACAATGTTACAGTCCCTTTATTTTTATTTATTTCTTTTATTTCTTTTGTTACCTAAACCTTTTTTATTTTATTTTATTTTATTTTTTTTTTTTATTTCTTTTATTTCTTCTGTCATCTAAACCTTTTTTATTATTATTTCTTTTTTTATTTTATTGCTTCTGTCAACTAAACCCTTTTTATTTTTTTATTTTTTTTTTATTTCTTTTATTTCTTCTGTCATCTAAACCTTTTTTATTTTTATTTATTCTTTTTTTGGGGGGGAGGAGGGCGGGGCAAGCTCATAATATAACAGACACAGAACGGTCGACATTTCCTATATGAAGACTTAACCGAAAGCAGACAGGAAAAAATAAAAAGAAAAATACGGCTAAAAAAACCAGTTCCTTGCTTTATATCCTTTTACGGCTTATGGGTGACACCATACCAAATTGCATTAATTTAACAACGTAAAAAATCTTCCGCTTCACAACAAACCGTCCCACCACCTCCGAAGCGGCCGGATGGGGGGGGGGGGTTGGGGCGTGGAGAGCACAAACAGTTAATTCTGACTAAAAAAAAGGAGACACGCAGCATGGGCAGTAGCCTTCTGTGATCCGGAGAAGCGCCCATCAGGGCATAAAGTTCACACGGTCCCGGGGAACCCTGATAATCGATTCGGGACCCCTGGAATTTGACCCTGGGGTCCTGCGGGACCCCAGAAAAAAGACGGTGTTCTCTTGCAACTGTTCAGTATCACCGCTAAGATCGAAAACGATTGATTTTTTCATTGTTAAATGTAGCATCATTCAGTGTTTCTTTTATGTTGTTAGAAGTAGTAGTTTTGTGATTTGCATGATATCACTAATTTCGTTTAATTTTTTTGTTGCAATAAAATTGATTTTATAGAACTTTTTTGTATTGCCCGAAAATGTCGGGACCCCACCACTTTACCTCGGGACCCCTGGTTTCAGAGGTCGGGGTCCCGCGGGACCACGAGCTGAAAAGTAAACTTTTTGCCCTGGCCCATACACAGCCACGACACCTTCCCCCTCTATCCGCATTAGGATCTCGCCCACTCCAGGGATAATTCTGGAAATCGGGAGGCGTGTCCCATTGGCATTATAATGTAGAACAGTACATTAATACCTTAGTCTATTGAAACATGGGGCAAACTATTCAAACCACTGATGAATTTTATACTCTTTTTATGCGAACGCAAACAACGCTGTAATAAAAAAGTGCAGTTGAAACTCTTTAACGGCATATGCTTGAAAAACTTTTGCACCATCTGGGAAAATAGGGCGCCGTAATGGCCCAGGAAAGAAAGTTCTGTCGAGAAAATCAATGCTCCTACTTTCATATGGTCAGTTTTGAAATGGTTAATTTTCAGGTGTTCTCTAAATAGAGGTGAATTATGAACTAAATCAAAGGAAATAGCACCACAAAGTATCTTCCGGCACTCTAAAACCTCAATTAAGGATCACCTTTCGTTAGGAAACAACCTCTAGTAGCCGAACACGCTTTCAGCTCCGATTTCCACTGATTTTCCCTCATAATTATTCACTTCCATCTAAGGAAAACCTCTGTAAAATCAGAGCTTAAGAGATCTGCCTGCCCGGACACAATCTTTACCTGTCCGACCACCAGGCCGTTGTACCTATTTCAACCTCCACCCCCCCCCCTACACATATAATTTCAGTCACCTGGAAAGTGAACCGTAATTGAAATAATTTTACTCAAAGTATAGTCTTTTATCCTCGTGACAATGCCATTAAGACTCTACACTGTACATAAACATTGCGGGCCGATTTAAGTCTAGGCTGGGTCTGAAACCAGGTTTCAAACCCAGTCTTGAAAGGGGTTTTCAATGCACAACTCGGCAAAAAAAAAGATCATATATGAATGTGGTCTGAAACCCAGCCTTAACCGCTCCAAATCAGGTCCAGACTTAAGTTGTGAAATCGGCCCGCAGTGCACGTCTCCGCGTCATGTTCCAACCTTCCCATCTCTTCAACTCCCCCCCCCACCCCCCCCCCCCCACCCCCACACACACATAAACACAGAGACAAAGATTTTACCTGCCTCAGCAGGTGTTAATGTAAACCCCTGAAAATGAACATTTTTCTCTGTGCAAAAGGTATTCCTTATATGGAAGTTTTGCTGCATGAGAGGTTGCTCCGCAATAAGAGCTCTTCGCAAACGAGGGTTTCACTGTACGAATTTTTTTTCCACCAAAACGGTTCTGGCGAGTTCCTTTTTCTAGACCGAACTCGTATAAAAACTATTTCTGATAACAGAGATGTGAAGGTAGTAGAAGCTGGAACTATAACTGACAATATTGTAATATAAAGCCCCCCCCCCCCCCCCCCACACACACACACACAATTTTCTACTATAACTTGTGATAGATTTTCTTCCTAGGATTCTTTTTAAGTGGGAACAATAGTCCCTGAATGGCTGATAAATTCTGCTCAGGAAACCTCAAAGAACCCGGCTCCAAACAGCTGGCCAGTACATTCCGAATTGTGTGGGGTCAACCCCAGAGAAAACTACCCTGGAGCTAACGGACAGCAGCTAACTGCCATCACTGCACGAGTTATACATCATAACTTGCTGGCAGAATGCCTGGGTCAGAACTAGAGCACATCTACTTGGGGGTTTCGGTGCAGAACGCAAATCAATGAAACCCGTATTCTCGAAAAGTGTGGTCTGACAATCGGTGACATACAACACCATTCGCGAGCACTGAAACATCGTTACGACACCACCATAGATATTGGACGTTTAAAAAAAAAATCTCGTGGAAAGCCGTTTTTATACCCTGAACTCGCACATAAACTGAAGCACAACTCGCGCATTTATCAAATCCTATTAAACAAGGTCACCAATGGTGGTGGGAAGGGGGGAGGGATGTATAATGTGGGTCAGCGTGGTAAAACGAAGGCTGTTGCACTTGATCCCACTACTGCCTACAGAACTTGTTCAATGCAGTTTACACAAGATTTTTTCCAGTGTGACAAGGTTACATCTGAGGCATTTGCGGTATGTGTGTGTACATTACATAAATATTTTACACGGAGGCCAAGATCTTGTTAGCTGTGTCTTAAAAGTAACTTGAAGACATCTATCGAAACAAAATGTTCTCGCCCTTTGTTGGTGTGTTGATACAGCCCAAATGCGGTCGCATAAAAGAAAACATTTTCACTTTGCCCAAACCAAAATAAGGCAGTGATCGACATCATATTATCCGCGTAGCATCCCGACCTCCCCCCACCCCCCACCCAAGCACCTGCACCGCTTTCGTCACGTCACCTGAGGCGGGGGTTCTGAAATAATTCACACGTAAATTTGGGAATAAATTGCAGTTCTTCCTTGAAGTGTTATTATCGATGTATACAGGACACGCTCATACAGGACACGCTCATACAGGACACGCTCATACAGGACACAGGAAACAGGACTTAAAACTGTGATAAAAAATCCAAAGGAGTGTTTTGATGACAAAATCGTGCTATCACTGCTTAAAAGGATAAAGGCCATGTGTCTGTTATGTGTCATCCAACCCTTACTCCCACGTCCTCCAGTACTGAAAAACGTGTAACAACAACATGGACTGCAACTAAAATCTTTTCAGAGACTTGCTCACAGTGGCAGATTTTTCAAGAAGTAGACAAATCAACTCATTAAGTCTCTTCAAAAAAAAAAAAAAAAAAAAAAAATTTGAGTCCGGTTTGCAAACCGCTAGTAATTGGCTTGTCTCGCGTCCATGACTGCCGTCATATAAACAAGCCATTGTCTCATAAAATCAACTCCTTTATTAGCCTTTTCGCTTTGGCAAGTCTCCACAAATATCAAATACACCACCATGGGTTTTGATATTTGCTTGCAAGCAGAGTTTATACGGTGCCATAAAATACACATTCATCCCATTTTTGTTTCTAATTTATCTGTTCATAACACAGAATAACACTACAGAAAATACAGAAACGCCTCAACCAAGCATGGTAGAAGAGATGCGCTTGAAACTACTCTCGGCGTCCACCGGTCCCACCCACTCCCCCCCCCCCCCCCCACGCCGCCCCCTTCAAAGACTTCAAAGACCACTGCACCACAACAGCAAGGATGACAACAACAGCAACTACAGCGTATCAGTGCTTGAAACTCCCGCCGTGCCGGCATTTATCCATGTCCGGGTTATTTATTTCCGGTTTGCAAATACCAACTTCCTACTTGAACTTCTGGCGAACGACTTCAAGACAGCAACGCTCGGGAGTTCCAAACACATACTATAGCTCTTCTAATGACACGTGACCAGCACGTGTCAAGTGCACTTGTACTCGCCAAGAGAATACACCCAGACAAGCATAAGCATCCCCCCCCCATCCCCCCGCGTTACTACGAATCTATGCAGCCGAAGCCAGCAGTACTACGTTAGTTCGCTTAAAATTGCTGGATGTGTTTTTATAGATAGCTAAGCGTTTCCAACAACCATACAACGTAAGCTACAGAAAAATTTCCAAACGGAAGCAGAAAATTCAGGCTTCTGCGGTCAGTTAGAGGCAGAAAAAATATGTTAACATGAAATAGTTAAACAGAAAAAAAAAAAACATTCTTCACTTCCGTAACCATCTGAAAACTCGAAACGACTTTTAAAACTTAACGCGAACGCTGTTGATGATAATTATAAACGCTCACACCCCTTTCATTTTCAATTTTGATTTTTTTTGAGGGGGTGGGGGATGGGCTGTTCTTTGCCTTTTGTTCAGAAATTTCTGCGAGTTTGCTTGGGTTTAAAACTTGAGTTAAATATCACAGCAATTTTCGACAAACCATGAAAGAAATCTACTCCGAGGCGAGTAAGATAGAATATAATGAGGATAAAAGTAGTGAGCCATGACAAGGTCACGTGACGGACAAAGATTCTACCTACAGAGTTTGGTCTCATACTTACTTTCTTTTTCAATCATCTCTGAGAAAATAAATGACAAACGGTTTTGAATCAAGTGAGTGGTGAAACTTTTCCGACCATAGTTAACTAAGGAAAGAAATTAGGATATTAGTAGATAAATTGCTAAAATTAAGCAAATTAACCGACGACTTCGACCGAGCTATCGCTTATTTCTTCTCTTTAACAGCTCCATCACACTGCAAAGCGCATTCATGTACCTATTCACACCACATGTTCCTGTTCACAGCACATGTTACTTGTTCACACCACATGTTACTTGTTCACATCACATGTTAATAAAAGTTCCTTCACACTGCAAAGTGCTCTCAAATACGTATTTGCCAAAGCGCACTCATGTAAGTGTTCAGACCACATGAACCTGTTCACACCATATGTACTTGTTCACACCACATGAACCTGTTCACACCACATGTACCTGTTTACATCACATGAGCCTGGTTACATCACATGAACCTTTTTACATCACATGAACCTGTTCACACCACATGTACCTGTTTACATCACATGAACCTGTTTACATCACATGAACCTGTTTACATCACATGAACCTGTTTACATCACATGAACCTGTTTACATCACATGAACCTGTTCACACCAAGGCTGGTATGAAATATTTCGAATGAAATATTTCTTGAAATATTTCATGAAATATTTCACTGTAAAAATTTCAAAAATTTCACATGTTTTGAAATTTTTAAATAAGAAATACGTTGGACATCAAGAATACCAAATACTGACGGATACCTATCCACGGACATTCATCTTTAGTTGTCAGTTAATACACTGCGTTAGCATAACTCTATCAGTAAACAATGCAGCCACAGAAATCCTGCGTGGTCTATGACTTTTGAGTAGCAAAGCTAGCAGTTGCTGGCCTATAGCACCGTTGACACATCTACTCCGGGTATCTGAGCGGGTGTTTCTAAGGGGTGGGGAGAGAGGCAGGGGATTTTATAGTAACTGCTGAAAGGGGGCGCACTGTTAACGGCAAAGGGGAAAGAGGTCGGATATGTACACAATATAGCAGACAATATGTTAGCTAAACAAAGAGGAAGCAACTCACGCCCGAGTTTGCTTCAAGTTAAGCACTGTTTGAATAGTCACCCTTAATTCTGCAATGAAGCGGTGTTTCCCAATTTAAACGAGAAAAAGCTTTGCCTTTATCCGGTTTTCGATAAAGTGGTATGCAATTATCCCGTTAGAAATACATAATTTTATGCAATCAACCGATTTGTGCGTTTAGCCGGTATTCGATTCTGTCATTTTATCTGTCTATACATTTTTGACGGTGGTATTTGTTAAATTAAACGAACAGATATTACACATAGCCTGGAACTGTGTGTTTTTTCTAATTTGCATTGAAATATTTCAAAAATTTCAATATTTCTGAAATATTTCAAAAATTTCAAATTTCATGAAATTTTTAAAAATTTCGAAATTTTTACCAGCCCTGGTTCACACCACATGCTACCTGTTCACACCACACATTGCAACCAAACTCTGGTCTTATCATACACCCAAGCCACGCAGTCGCTGAGTTTTTGACAGGACACCACGACCTGCCAAATGCCACGCGCAGTAGCATTGCTAATGGAAATTCCTTGCATCAACCTAACTAAAACTCAAGTTGCCTATGACACAACATCTCATTTTTTATCAAGGGTTTAAAAAAAGACAACAAAAAATCCCTCCAAAAAAGAAAACTGACAGGCACAATCCACAAATAATATATAGATTTTTCTTCGATAGTAACTTAAAAATAATAATAAGCACAACTTTAAACTGATGGCGCGTTGACATTCCAGACCGATCTCATGTGGAAAGCACATTCAATACACTAAAATATGCGTTTAATCACAGGGGCGGGTTTTACTTCGCTTTGTAAAAAAAAAATAAACACAAACAATCGTTACATTTCATTGTTGAAGTACCAACTGTTCAACCAATAATGTTCTATGCATTTGCAGTTCGTCAGAACTTTGGTACTGGTATTTTACGTCTAATTAAATGCTGGAAATAAGTTTTATCCGGACTTTACATATTATAACGTCATATATGTTAATCCCCCCCCCCCCCCTTCCTTTTTATTCTCCAACAATCGATAATATTGGTTTCTCATAGAATCCTTTTTTATTTCAGAAAGATGGTACAAAGTAGCAATTATGTGGGGTTTTTCATTTCATTCAATACGCAGATATCCTTTTCCATCATCTAAGCATCTGACAGGGCACAGCATTCAGCCGCCAAACACACAATGAAAGAATAAAGCAAATCATGACCCAGAAAAAAATTGTAGCCTTGGCCAAATTTCAGAACATCGAATTAACATAAACGATTGAGTCTGAAGCATGTAAATTCAACTTCTATGACTCCAAAAGCAATTTTGCTGCCAAGTACTCTTATTGAAATGTTAGTAACTGGTTGAAAAGCGGAAAATTGTAAATAAATTGCCACTTTCTTTTAATTGAAATATTAAATACCTGCGTATTCAGGAGCAATGTAGTGCATATTTCTTTGTTCCTGCTTGTACGTCTTTACATGGTTATAAATAGCATCGGGGGCAACTGTAAAAAAAAAAAAACTTGACTTACATGTACGCTAAACAAGGCATCCAATAATATGCATAAGGAAAAATGTAAAAAATAATTTGTAAAAGTCACATCAAGCATATTAATTGAACGGGACTTTAAAGTCTTTCTGCAAGAACTTGTCCTGGGAAAACGCCATATGTTTCGTACAAAGACACAATGTATGCTCTACATAACTGCTGTACTTTCAAGGGCAACACAGGGGCTCTTGGGTTAAGTACAAACAAGGCCTCAAGGGTGATTCATCCCCGTTCTTTTTCTTAGAACTGAAAAGACTTTCTTCCTTCCCTTACATAAAGTTAAGGTCAACAATAACGCGTACACAATATAATTTCTTATTTTATCATACAAATTCGCCGTGTCAACTACACGCGGGCCTCTGGTGCCGATTATGTGAGGACAGTAAGGTAGGTAAAAACTAGTTCTTCAAATTCATGAAGATTTCAAGGATTGAAATCTTCAACAAAGCTGTGGACATTTCCCGCTGTGCGCTAAACCTTTTCAGTTTCAAACGCCTACACGTTTTACGTAAGTATGAAAGAGGATATTGTTTGACCAGTGTAATACAGAAAACCATGCCTCATCAACAAATCTAATACCCCAATACCTACTTCCATTTTGCACCAGTGTTATTTTTTTAATGAGCATTGACATCGGTACTGCTCATAGCCTGATTAGCAGATCAAGCCCGCCGCGGTGTGGGCGTACGGAACAAAGGCCCGGCTTCACTCAATCAAAACACTCAATGCCAGAGGGCTTCGGCTTCTTTCAAGCTTTCTCTTTTATAAGGATAAGCTGTCTTTTCAGCTAAAACATGAAATTAATCATTGACCTTTTTCTTTGCCAAACTTGACTGCACTCCAAGCAGACTAGAAAAACAGGCAAACAAACGTCACTTCCTGGCACTTCACCCACAAACCACCAGACACAACACTCCCTCCCCCACCCCCGTCAACCGCCATTTTATATTTGTGAGTGACATACCAGAGCCGATTTTGATCAGGCCGTTGTGCTGTATAAATATCGTATCCGTCGTCAGGTTGCCGTGGATTATAGGCGGAGTGCAGGAATGTAGATAGCTGGAAACAAACACCTTTATAACTATTCTAACGCCGTTGTTGATTTTCCCCAAAAGACACATTTCAGAAGGCTTTAATGTTCACTGCTATCGTATTTAAAATAAGTTAAGCGTTTCCTTTTTAGGACACTGCAAACACAGGAAGTAGAAACAACTTGAATTTACCGTGCTCACTTCACAAAATTACACGTGTGCTACGGAGAACAAAAATGATGTCGGCAGAACCTCACGGCTCTTTTTTTTAACCTCTTGAAAACTGTGTCTTTGCCTACTCACCTTAAAGCTGAGAGTATTTGAGTACACCATCGCTTCCAAGCCTAAACAGGAGAACATATAGACTGAGAATGTTGTCCGAAATCGGGAGTTGTCCACAGTTTGACCGGAGCAAGGTTTTACTGTACCGGTTTTACTGAGCAAGGTTTTACTTCGCCAAAAACACACCAAACCCCAGCTAACCAACATGAATTAAACTACCATCGTTTTCAAATCTCTCATCAAACGCATACACCATTGTCAAGAAGAAATCTGACGATGCTTCGTTAACTACAAGCAGCTTTTAGGTATACACTTTTCACGTCAATTGACTACAAGTATGAAGGCACATGGTAATCTGAAGCATTCCACTCGTTACCGATAACGACTCTCATATCATATGAAGATTACTATTCCTTTCATTTTAGATTAACACAGATTTTTAGACATAACCTGAAGAGTTTTAGTTTTAAATGTGCAAGGTGATGGCGGAAATAAAAGCAAACTCATCAACTGCAACTACGAATCCAATATAAACATGATTTAAAAATGGCTTATACCTTCGTGCCTAAGGCATGACAACAATAAAACACGGAAAATGTTAGTCACAATTTCTATTTCTATGATATCCCTACATGATTTTAATCAAAACAAAGTTTTCGTCCCGTTAAAGGACCCAGTATCTGTTTCGCGCCTTATTTTGTTGTTGCTCGCGATTCAGTAATGCCCTTTCTGAAATATTTATACATCAACACAGATACTCACTAGACTATACGATTAAACGTCATGCTGCAGTGCATGATTACGTTATTTTTCATGGTCCGTCACACGTGACTTCGTGAATAAAAGGGCTGTTCCCATGTTGTACACTGTTTTGGGAGAAGTGGCAAGTGCTCCGTGCTAAGCACCGAGTCACAAAATTTTTGGTTGTCATGTCAGTGACAAGTACTAAATCTATATGTTATGTTATACAAGTCGACAGGACCATGATTCTGGTTTGAAATCTGTGTTATTCTAAAATGAAACGAGCTATTGAGTTAAAACTATACTTTTTATATCTATTTTTTTTTTCAAACAACTATTGTGTAATAATTTGTTATCTATCAAAATAAATAAGCATTCCTGGCCAGAAGCTAAAACTTTAGAGCACTGTGTATTTACGGAACGGAACATTACGCTGGATCAGTAAGGAGCATTATGGAATTCCCGATACCGCATCCCTCTTTTTCGGAGGGGGGGGGGGGGGGGGGGCTGGTGGTAAGAGGAGGGGAGAAACGTATGGACGATGATCCATGAATGAGCAATTCCATGCTGCTTGAAGGTCACACCGAATGTAAGGCATTTCAATATGCCAAGCTGTGAATCCGCAGGGCCGCACGCAACTCCAAACATGGCGCCCTTCTCCCGGAACCGAAAGCTCAACATCCCCAAACGCAGCGCCGTAAAACTAAGGCGTCCATAATACCGCAAAGGGCTGATTATAAACGAAATGTTACTTCAAACTTAATGCCTCGTAGACAAAGTCCACAATATATAGTTTACAGGTCTTTAATTTTTTATTACGGCTAGATAAGTGACAGGTAATGTACATAACAAGTCTAGACACATCGACACCAAAACACTCCACACAAAAACATAACGAGCAAAGATCGAGGGGGGGGGGGGCACGACTGGTATACGAAATAGCGATATTTAGGAAAATAAGCTCCAAAAAAGTTTAATTTGCGAATTTGGTTTTCGCTGAATAATAGTCAGGAAGGAAATATTTTGATAAATTACTTTGGCCCAGGTCTCTACAAAAATATACCAAAAACAAAACAGTATCCCAACAGTATTCCCCTACATCAGAGCCCATATTCAATACCGTGGCTCAAACTCCTACTCAAACTGAGTCTAAAACGTATGAGTTTGAACTTTTTAGCGCCGAAACTCCGCTTAGTGCTGGAGCCTTACTGTGGGCAGCGGGAGAACGATTTTTGTTCTATTATGTAAAACGAGTACAGTAAAGTACTTTGGACATGTTATAAGGAGAAACAAAAGGCCACGAGTTATTTTACTTGACTTTACTGAATTTTAAGCTACCTCTATTTTGGCTCAAAGCGAGCTTGAGTCCAGACTCACTTTGAACTAAATTTTGATTATTGGATGAGCGAAGCTCGCACTTCGCTCACATTTTGAGTTTGAGCATAAGTTTGAGCCACATCATTGAATATGAGCGCCGTCCGTGTAATAATTGGTAGACAGGACCAGGGAATATGAGATTTCTGTGAACATTTATCCCTGGCACAAAATTATCCCTTGGAAACCATAAGTTCCACTTTTATGTTACCGAGTTCATCCGGGTAATGTGGTGTTTAGAGGTCTCTCTCTCTCCTTTGTATAAAGAACGCACATGTTGCTGATACGTTGACACGTCAGTTCAAATAGATTTTTTAAATGTTGCTGCTGAAACAGGAGCCGCTAAATTAAATCTCGGGACACACAAATTCAGTGTCTCAGGTGAACAGTTTCGAAAAAGGTTGCGAGAAATATCAGTGTGAAAAAAAAGAGTCTTAATGCACAAGCACGCAGGCGGAGACGACGGTCAAAGGCGGAACAAACACGGAAACCAATGGTAATCTTTTCTAGGCGCAGACGACGGTCAAAGGCGGGGCAACCCATGGTATTCTTTTTCCGTTCTAAGAAAACTGATGTTAATTTGAAGGAGCTAAATATGGTGCAACACAAAGACGAAAAGACTGATGGAATTTCACGAACATATGCCAATGTTAGTTCCACTACTTAGAAAAATGTCCACTTCTTTTTTTTTCTCACTGCTTCACGAGAACAGAACAAATGATCACATACGTTTATTAGTAGCACACGTAAAAAACACAAATAAACAAAATCAACGTGAAATGAATTCCAACAAAGCCTTAACCTAAAAGCGAACCTTGGGTCCCTTCGCTTTACTACTGGTTTTAAAGTCAGCTTGTCGTCAAACAACACACACTATCTACATTAGCGGCTGAGGAATGTGTTTGGCGGGCATATGAAACAGGTAAAAATAACCATCCTCCACCCCTCCCCCGGACACCTGGGAAGAAATAAAGGGAGGGAAAACAACTGTTATTGTGTTAGTAACAGACAAAGGTGGGAGCAAACTGGGTTGATATTCCTAAAAAAATTCGCTGGTTTCATCATACTCAGGGAAAAAAATCGAAAAGAAAAATAAAAATCAATTTTTACACACACTTTTGGGTTAAAAGTGCATTCTATAATAATATGACAGTCATGATTGTCAGCACGACTTGGACTAATGTAACCTGACTAGTCGTTTCCCCCAAGTCAATACCTTCACTGTTGACCGACACGCAAACGTCGATGGATATCGTAAACATCCGTAATCAAAAACTTCAGTTAAATGACGTAACAAGGCGTACATGGACATCTTCCAAGAAAAAAGTGCAAAAAAGGTCAATAGTTTCCCACTGGTCAACAGTATTTCATGTCGACTCAAAATACGTCTACATCTGCTTTATGTTTTTTTTTTTTTTTATGAATATCAACCCAAAATAACAAAAGAAAAACCCCAAAACCTCAGGGAAAAAACCCCTGCGCATCACAAAAATTCGCTTCTCTTCAATGCGGAGGTCATGACCTCTGCGATCAAGAATCCTAGTCCAAAAAAGTGAGCAAACCTTGATGCACAGGGCGAGAAAAATAACCAAAGAGATTTGGCAGGTAAGTATCTAGCAACATGCGCCAATGGGAACATCCTTGGGCCTACGATATCCTACCTTCCCCCCTGCCCCTGGCGTATGGGCGCTGTATGGTAAACTCGGCTGCCGCTGTAACTTCACGTTTACCTTAATAGTCTTATTATTCTTCTTCGTTTTCTTGAGGAATTGTTTCAGCGAACCGGAGGACATGTATTCCGTGATGAAAACCACCTGCGGAATAGAAAAAAACAACTATGTCCGTGGACATTGTGTCCAGCTGTAAAAGCAAAAGTATTACAATGGTGAAAGGAGAAAGCTACCAATTTTGACACAGAAGCTTCTGCTTTACATTCCTTTTAAACTTTTAAGGCCATAAGACCGGCTTTGTACGAAGACTAGCTTCTCTTGATCTGTTTTTAACTTCTGAAATTTGGCTGTTTTTGGCCAAATCATCAAATGAAATATGACCGCGGAATCTCCTCGGATCCGGAACATTCTCTCCGATTCAGAGCGACTGGATCGCCAAACTAAACTCAAGCCCGATGCAAGAGCTGCTGTACACTCCTTTCGAATCTGAACGCGATCGGAGCGGATATGTAGGAAGAGTAACATTTTCGGGTTTGTCGGAAGTGTAACACTTTAGGATTTCCTGAAATCTGGGATTTTTTTTTTTTTTTTTGCTAAAATTTTGGCTAAATTGCAAAACATAACACTAGCCTGGTGGAAAAACCTCTGAGGATAATTTCTGTCAAATGTCAAAGCCATCGGAGTGGGAACATTTTGAAAAAAAATCGCTTACACACAGATAATAGTAATGCTCTTTAAGAATCCGCAAAACAACACACCTTGTTTGCTACATTCTGTGTAGGTACAGAAACATGTAGGGTTTTTTTTTTTGTATGTGTTTCTTTATATACTTTTGCAAGTGGAGATGAGAGAAGACAAGTTAGCCATTACCCGTCTGTTGTCCGTTTTCGTGTCTGTCCAGTAGTTGTGAAACTTGACAATGTTGACATGATCCAGCTGTATCAAGTTGTCAAACACCTGCTTGATCTTCTCCTGAAAGGAAGAAATAATTTGGAATAAAATGCAAAATTCCAGGCAGCTTCGACGCATAACTGTCCCATGAACATCCGCATGCCAATGTCATAGGTGGTCTAGTTCAATGGTAAGAATGTTGAGGAATACTATGACGAGCCGCGAACTACTTGGTGAAGCTATCAATAAATTCTTTAACTCCGTTAAATATGTCCTCAAAAGCACGGCGCAAGAGAACCGTGCTGCAAATGCTCAGAACAAAATTAACAACAATTTGATTAAAATGCAGCCAAATTTGAAAACATCTGAAGAATCACGGTATAAAACATCACAATATGGACTGGGTGGAGGGGAGGGGGGGAGAAAAATACAACAACTATTCCATCAAAGGCTCGTGAAGTTCAGTCTTTAAAACCCCTCAGTGGAAATCTGAAAATTTCGCCAATTTTTGTTCATCACCCCAAAAAAAAAAAACGGCGAGCCACGTGACCGCCCGGGCCCAGCAACATTCACGTAACGGGAGAAGCGTGTTGAAAAAAAAAAAAAACAATTTCACTCGCGAAAATGTACTCAGCTGACTCCAAACAATAGAAAATATTCGATTGAGCGTTTAAATTTAAGAGTATGCAACTGTCGTCATCTCTCTGAACTCGTGCCTGACGTGTCTGACACAACCTTGCAGATTTCAATGCAAATTTGGAAAACGGCCAGGAAAAACAATTATCGAATATAGTGCGGTAAAATTTGAAACTGGCATTTACCTCTACTCTACCCCCTCCCCCCTCCATCCCCAGTTAAAAGAATGACGTCATTGAAAACTTATAATCAGCAATTTATGACTTCTCTGCACTTAGCCCGTTTGCAAAAAAAAAAAAAAAAATCAACATAAGAATATGAACTATTTTTTGGTCAGTTGTAAAAATATAGTTTGTACACTTCAAGCGATCCGAGGAAACAGGACCTGGATATCTGGATTGCAAAACAATCCCTGCGTACACTGATTGGTCCCTGATTGGAGAACAACTCGCGAAAACAACTATAAAACACACAACCGACGTCTATGTTTTGAGACGAAACTTTAGGGGAAACTATGACCAAGATTCAGGCCTTCCAGGCGCGAAAAAAATACCCGCAAGGTCACAAAGTGGTAATACTTCCAAGAGCTTGTCATTAAACCAGCTACGATTCGTTAACACTTTTATGCAAGCAAACCAAGGCCGTTATTTGCAATTCAAACAAACAGTTGCACTCTCATTCAGATGTACACGTACTTGTTTTTTTTTTCGCGTTTTCATAAAAATAATGTTTCGCCTCATCCCCCCCCCCCCCCATTCATCAATACAATGCTGCATGGCGCATATTCTCACGACGGTACAAGTCATCACAATGCTGACCATTTTCCACAATGCAGTTTAAATCCCAAAGGAATACCATGAGATATGGCATGGTACCAGGAGAGAGGGCCCTTCTGGCTAATGTGAGACAACGAGTTCCACATAACCCATTAACCTGCGAACAACAGCAAAAACAGATCAGTCGGAATGACATCAGTAGGGACATCCTGCTGTGACGTTTGCCCGACGGCAGCATGTTTAAAGTTTAACCCGCCAGCACAGCATGATGATGTCCTGCGGCAGGGGGAAGAGTGGCGGGGGGGGGGGGGGGGGGGAGGTGGGAACAACGAATAAAGCAGAAGGAAAATGACACCGTATATGTCCCCAGATGCATTGCGAAAAATGTAACAGGCTCGAAACTTCAGCACTCAGGGGCGAATTATTTTTATTACTTTTATTTTTTTTCTCGCTTTTTAATAATGAGCATCGAAGATACACCGCTCGTCTTTCCAAAGGCCGAGAAATATAACAAGAAGGAAACTGCACCTACCAGCTTCGACTTGGACGCCTTCTTTTCCGACACCCTGACTTCATTCCAAACGACTTCTACTCCTTCCTCGGTGTCCATCGCTAAAAACGCACAGTCGATACCAGGCACGTCTCGTTGTGTGACCTATCGAACATCAGAATATGCTCTTTCTTACCAGGGTGGCCAGTTTATCCATAGTGGTGTGTACAGGTAGATCACATCCTCTTGGCTAATGTATATTTCTTATTATGAGCCCAGGACCCCGGTAAACGTACTCAACAACTTTTTATCGATTTAAAAGCAGTTTTCTATTGTGAATTACTTTAAAACTGTTAAAAATTTTTTTTCATTTATTGTACTTAAAACGAGCTAAAGAACAGATATAAAACGTGGTTCTTAAAGTTACACCCACTGAACTCTTAAATGATCCCCCGTTATCCATAATAACAGTTTATAAACGGAAATTAAATTTTAATTGCAAATAAAAGCACAACTTACAATTGCAATGTACATTTTTGCAGTACTTACAAAAACATTGTGCACAGCCATACAAGAGAAGATATTACAAAGGTGAAAGAAGAAACTCACATTTTTTACGACTTTTTTCACAAAATTTAGATATGATAGGCCTCTTGGCCAGTACTGCTGTCAAAATTAATCAGACAAGATGTGTGGGACGAAAAGCCACTCCTATATTTTCTAGTTTTACAACATCGACAACAGCCCTTTCTAGGCTAGAGCGGTTTTGAACTCATGACCTCGCGATTATCAGTCCGACGCGCTTATGATTTAGCCACGAGTACTTCCACATTTTCATTGTGATTGTTCTGAAATTTGAAAGTTTTGGCCAATTTTGGTCAAACCTCCAAACAATACGCCTGATGCAGAAGCTTGCGGGGAACATTCGTGTCATATTTCAACGCAATCGGGCCGGATTTGCTTTTCTGTGTTTTCTTAAATTTTGCCAATATTTTGACCAAATCACCAAACAAAAAAACATATGTCAGTAATACTGACTAAGTCCCCCGCAGGCGTGCAATCACGGGATTTCAATACGACAAACACCCATTGAATAGGTCAATTGTGCTGTATTTTCAAAGTTTTCCCAATTTTTGCGAAATTTTCAAAATAACCCCTCGTTGCACAGGTCCACTATATAATCTTTGCATGTGTAAGAGAACAATAGATTCGCTTCAATGGTTACGGAGATATCGCGCCGACAAAAGGTGTCGACGGACGGACAGACGGGCCCAAGTCCTACGGTCCCTCGCTTCGCGCTACGCGGCGGCGGGGCACTAATAACATACTAGCTGTGTCCATGGAGGATTACCTAGAAAACATCGATGCCAAAATTCAAAACAATCGGGTCAGACCTGCAGAACAGCAGCATTTTGAAAACTTGTTTACATATACACACACACACGTAACAGATGAAATCGGATGTGTCTAAGATCCTTTTAACAACAATAACAAAGATCGCACGAGAAAAACAAACACTTCTAATGCATCTTTATCATCATTATATCATACCACATCTTTGCAATCTTTGCCATATTCTTAAAACTATGGCGCGCAGTGGGCCCCGATTAAAGATTCCCCGCACAGGAACTGGGAATCTTCAATCAGGGCTCAAATCCGGGGGGGGGGGGTTGCGCGGTGTGTTTTTGTTCACAAGTTAATTTGAGTTCTTCGTACTAGTATTCTAGAATACAAATTGGTTGTCTCTTATCTGCACCATTTAATGTAAAAAGACCTAGATAATTTCATTAAGCCTTTTAAAGAAGTAAAGAATGAAGATTTCACTTCACGATGTGTGTTATGCCGACAAACAATTATTTTATAAACATATAAGTGGATTTGAACAAAAGAACCCATCGACTCAGTTGTAAACCTGCGAACAAATATAAAACCGGTAAACAAGTAGGTGTTTGTGAAACACAAGCAGGCCCCAACCGCCACCCAAATTCATAGGGGTATAAAGCGATGACGGACAGACCCCAAACCCATAGGCCCCAATCCGAAGGGTTGGGGCCTAAAAGGACAGCAGGGTGGGAGAACGGATGGTTGAAATGGATTCAAAATATTAAAAAGAACATCTTCCATGGCTGGAAACAACTTTTATTTTTCAAATATCCGAGATAAGGTATACTGGGAGTCGAAACGGTTGGCAAATCTGCTTATTAACGTTTATTTAGAACTGAACATTTTGTTGTCACCAACTACGATGTACTCTAACCAATTCTGCCTCACATCCCTCGCAGCTTCTACAGGGTGCCCTACATTGTTCCCCAATCCGCGAGACACAAAAAAAGCAATGGCATACTGCTTTCGAGCACTGGATGCGTATTTGACTTTTTAATCATTTAGGCTCCAATGTTTAGTTTATTTCGTCTCTTTCGTAATTAATCAGTGGACAACTAGCCAACAACTAGTCGTACAGTACCCAATCCGCAACCAATATGTACGAGTGTACAGACCTGCGCACGTAAGAGCGCACAAGTATGTCATTTTCCTTTTCAAAACAGGATAAAGGCTGCGAAACTTAAAGGATTCCCCGTAATTCATTTATAATTTCTTTTACAACCATGGTGGATAATATTCAACGGTACAAACCTCCTCTCGTCGCTTTTGCCATCTTCCGCATGGGCTTTCTTCCAAAACTTCACTCTCATCTTCCGATTCATCGCCACTATCCCTGGCATTTGGACTATTATTTTCATGTTCTTCACTATTTTTACTACCAGTCATGGCGACTTAGCAGTTGAAGTCATCAAAATGTGTTATAAATGAACCATTTTCTTTGCAACTTCTTCGACACAGACACAACAACACCACTTCTGGTGTAGTACGGAAAAGTAGGTCAAACATGAAAAGAAAACCAAGATATGGAAATTATGTTGCGCGTGTCGAAGTACGAAATCCCGGAAATTCAATAAAAGTGTTGCTTTTTTTACATCTGCTTCGATTTGCGTAATTTCATACATACGAGAATATTGAAGACAAGAAAAGTTCATTCCAAGGTTAAAATTACAATTCATATTATTTAGCAGGAAAGTACACAAGCATATAGAATAATAAGAAAAAATAGTTTATTCAACACAGTTGCACATGATTCATATGACATGCATGTAAAGGTACCAAAGTCGAGTGGTCGATAAATTTTTCATCTACCCGTGTAGCAACATACCGTATGGTGGTTTAATTTATCAGTTGCCAGAGCATGACTGATGGTATGGAATCCTTTCTTCAGATCATAAAATAAACCACCATTTTCGCCAAAGACTGAGCAAATTTTCTCAAAAAATTCAATTTTCGCTATTGATGTGAAATGGTCAGCTGGGAACCCGCACTGGCTGAACTTTTGTAGCTGTTATTTATTAATGAGGCCTTGCTATTAAGCACCAAATAATTTTTCCAGCATTTGATAGAAGTTCTATAACATAATACTCGTCTGTAACCTGTAGTGAAACTAGTTAATCTGAAGATTAAAAACTCAAAAGATCAGCTCCAACATATTTTATTTGTAAAGCCGTTATCTTTTTCTATATAGTAATTTAAAAATTCGTTTTGTCAGGCATTCATATTAAAATATTAGACAGTCATTTTACATACTTTCACATTTAGCGAGCAAATTCAGACTAACAGCTCTTTTCCTTTTCTTTTTCTAAGCTATTATTTATTAATTAGTAGGATGAGATCCCTGTTTCTGAAATAAGCCGTAGGTCACCAACATAGTACAAATCAAATTAGATATGTTTTATTAAGTTTTCCTTACTTCTTAATTTTTTCCATGTAAAGTCATAGTTAACAAAATAAGGGAAATTCTTTTAATACTCTTTAAATTAGTTTGATATGGCAGAAAATAACTTAGAAAATGTCATGATAAAGGTGTCGCATTAGGTAAAATAAGAATTTTATCATTTAAAAAAGTCAGTGAAATTTAATTTCACTGCAAATGTACGCAAACCATTCGAAAGCTTAGAAATTGTAATAACTCTTGGTTTCTTCCTTAAGCTAACTGCACTGTTAGATTTTACCGGAATGATTCTTTCCTTCAATTTGACAGTTGACAAAAAAATGACACATAATTGGTGATAGTTGACAAAAAATAGCACATATGGTATCTGTTAGAAGAGCAAGCTCGCCAGATTTCAGCAGATATCAGATAATTGTTTTCAGCTGCAGAATTTCGAACCAACTTCGACATAAGAAGCATGAAAGCAAAATAAAAAGACTCTTTGAGCTTAGAAAGATGTCCAAAAAACACCTCGCACAAAACATGAATAATTAAATTATTGATAGCAATTCAACATACCGAACACAACTTGGATATTCGGATGATTTGCCTATTATAGGTAATTGTGTATTTCTTACCAACGGCAAAATCCCAATTTAAACAAAGTTTTGCCATAAAAGGCTAGATTTGGAACATGTTTGTCTTGCAGGTCATATTAGTTTAATTTATTATTTTATGCATGACCATAAAAAATAATTTTATTTAAAATACAATATTCAGACTCATGTTGGTTGAACACTCGAATAATTTGAAGAGTGAGAGGGGGAGGGATAAAGGGAGACGTAGGGACAAGGCCGTAATATTACTTATAGTGTTACAACTATCCACCCTTGGGTATTGTTTACTGAATATGTTCTATCTGGTCATGTGACCATGTGACGTAATAACCAAGATGGCTTGGATGTAAATAAACATTTCAACATAAAGCCAGTCACATCATTCCATAACACAACAAAGGTTGTTTAAATCATAGTACACAGTCCACACAAATCATCAGTTTGTACTTCGAATGGAAATGCTAACCTCATGCTGTAAATCGGATAAGGAGTAGGGTAATTACAACATGTTTAATCTGCCGTTACAAAGCAGGTGCACACAGGGTGTTAATTTGCATCTATATGTAGTTTATGCTTCACTACAATTTCTTTTTTCCCAAAAGTTTAAATTAATATTCTACTGTAGAATGATAATTTTAAATTAAGAAAACAGGGGAGTGCTAGGCACTGCCTATTGTCTACGTTACAAATAAATGTCGAGCAGTGATTTGATTGCTGTACTTATCAGAAATTAATAATGGAACTGGAGTGCACAGTTTTTTATAACAGTTCTCAATTTTCTATTGAAAATGTTGCATGATATCTACCTTTCAAGAGTTATAAATATCGTACAAATTTGTGCTAATCAGTTTATAGGTGTCACAGAAATATCAACCTCTGATCATACTGTGTTGACAAACAGTTGTCTACTTTTCTCTACGTGCTTGATGTGGTCTTTTTTCTTTAATTGGCAGAAAATAGCCTTATTCTCAAATATTTAAAATTATCATGTGAATTTAATGGACTTACATTATCTGCTTACATAACAAGCAGTGTGATATTTTTGGAGGCATTAGCAAGCATTGTGATATTTGTTTTTAAAGTTTTCTATTTAACCTTCCACATGTGACAAAATTATGACAACAGTAGAGTGTTATACATTAGCAACATGTATACTACTATCGCAATACCTATTTACTGCAATAAAAATGTTTAAGCTTTATGGTTCTCTGTTAAGTTTAAAACACGACCAGTTGCCTCTTTAGACCAAGTGTTGCCTTCAATAAATAGTTCTTGTTATTTTTATCAAAATATGAAAGAAACATGAATAAATAGACAACCAAAAAATTATGATGTTGTCATTCGTGAACAACTCTTAAACAACAGGGTAGCAGTATACTTAATGCAAAAATTTTCAAAATAATACCTTTCTAAATAATTTTAAAACATAAAAAGTATGGGTCTACGTAAATAATATTGAAACAGTATTTTGCCGCTTGACAGTTAAAAGTAATCTTTTACTTAACGTGTCGTGTATATAATAAATATTTTTGCTTACTTGACGTTTACATGTGTATGCCTGGTCACCTGTCATTGTTCATAATTGTGTTAAAAATTTCTTGAATACTAGTGATATTTATTTACCACTACGATTTGAAGCCAATGTACTTCATAACGATAAAAATTTAGTCCCTCTTTGATATTAACTTAACACGCCATTAATTGCCATCTAATGGTCTGGAAGAGGTCGTACAGTCTGCCTACAAGACTGGTCAGAGCACAGAGACTACTGCTGGGGGTGTTCTGTGAGGTTTTATAGAAGTTTATGAGACAACCCCCAGCTTTTGACAATGTTTAACACCAACCTTTGATACGTAGCAATATTGTTCTGAAGTGATTTACGTCATGCCTATCTGACACGACCAGATCTGAACCTATCAAACTGTATGTTCTTTAGTCAAGGGTCAAAATTAAGATCGCGTCTTCATGTTGATTATACTTTGCCACTGGGGTTGTTACTACAAATTTTGTTGCTGCTCTTCTATGTAAGTCTTGGTAAACCTTGGTAGGTCTTTGTGCTGACTACTCACAGGGCCTCATGGTTACTTCTGCCGTCAATGAGTAAGATCAGTTAGCGGCGGCGTTTCGCCTTGAACGAAGGACTTGTACTGTTTCCTGAGTAGGTGAACAACAGCAATCGCAAACCGAACCCAACAAAACTGAATTCATCACCGCTACTAGTAACAGACAGCAGCATGTCGCATTTTGCTAATCTGCGCTATGTGCTAAAACTGCATTTCATGGACAAAACAAATTCCACATCAAGTCTCAAGTAAAACAGATCCAAAGGCGCTCGTCCATGCACTGGCTTTCTTGTGTCTTTATTGCTATGGCGGGTTATATTACGGTTTCCCTTATCACCTTATTCATGATCTGCAGATGATCATGAATGCTTATGCAAGACTGATTAAAAAATATCAGACGTAGTCCAGATATCAGAGTGACAGCTCTCCTTAAAGATTTACAATGGTTACCAGGGACGGAAAGATCAAAATTAAAAATACGTACCCCGCTGTTCGAGAGTGTGTAGGCGTTGCACTTAAAAACTTATCACGAAGACCAGTACCCAACGGTGCCTCTAGAAACTATAACACCCTCCAGATGGATGTCTCTCGGCACAAAAACAAATACAATTTTAGTGAATATGGGCCCAAAAGTGGAATTATTTACTATTTTAATAAAGAATCAACCCACCTTATATTCCTTTAATGTACTGTAAAAAACCTTTCATTTTAAGAATTATTATAAATGTCAGATATCAATAGATATGAATAGTCACTATTACAATTTAAAATCACCCGCGAAACATTTATTTAATTTGGATGGTGGTTGAAAAGATGTTCTTCGCTTAGGAAAATAAGTTAAATAGAAATGACGTTAAATAAAAATAATAATAATAATAATAATAATAACTAGACCGTTTTCGATACCAAGTAGCAACAATTACACTGGGGTTCACGAAGAATACGATTCTGAACCCTACACCTGCTACATATCGTCTTTTTAGACCCAAAACATCGAAAATAAGCTCAAAATTGCTCCCTAATCTTTCTCGAGATAATGGCCAACTTTTTTACTTTAACCATGCCCGAGGAGGTAAAAGTCACCGAGGTACCTCTTACATGTGGTCTTTCAAACCCAAAGGGTCGAAAATAAGCTCAAAATCGCTGTATCTCTAACCGTTTTCGAGATATTGGCTAACTTCCGGTTTTTGACTTTGACCATGGCCGAGGAGCTCAAGGTCACCGAGGTACCTATTTCACGTCGTCTTTTAGACCCAAAGGGTCGAGAATAACCTCAAAATCGCTCTATCTCTAACCGCTTTCTAGATAATGGCCCACTTCCAGTTTTTGACATTGACCATGGCCGAGGATGACAATCGTTCTCTAAGGTCATGGTTAAAGAAAATCTGGATTTCAAGGCGTCTAATCACCCTCTCTCAGTAAGCTAAATTTCATCACTCTTTAACAATTGGGACTAGAACCGCTTTTCACAAGCGAAATCTTAAACACTTGACAAACATTTAAGTTAAAAAGCAAAAATTATTTTGGCATGCGCTCCTGAGTGACTCTAAAGCCTAACTGGATGCGCCCCCATCCCCACCCCCGTTCTCAAATAATATTAATATTTTGGACTTGTAAGTATGTCAAGTGTTTTATTTGGACAAGTTTTTTCTGATGAAATTATCATACCTTTGATATATTAATAAACATCACAGCTTGAATTCTGCTTAAAAAGCGTGTACATCTGCTTGGTTATGTTGGCTCAACGGCTTTATTGATTGAGCGGACTAGCACTTTTTCTCTATGCAGACGGAGCTCACGTAACGCCCATAAGCTGTGTTGTTTTGCTAAACCTTTACTTTGCTTTTAAATGCGCTGTATTTAACACTTATTATTTGTTCTAAAATCAGCTGTGTTTGCATAGCGTTTTAAGCGTAAAAACGAAATTGTAAACGAAAAAAGGTGGGATGCACACCCTGAGGTCAAGTTCTACATAAGTACAAAGTTTTGTTATCCTAGGGCCTGTAGTGTCAGAGAAGAAGCTGAGACAAGATAATGGATCTTATTGTCAAGAAAGAAAAACACCAACGGCTGCCCGCTCAAATCCATATAAGCCTTGAACCAGTCAAAGGCTTGTCAAATGTTAAAAAACCAAACGCTGCAGCGAACTCAAACTTGCACACGCATGCTGTGATGACTTTCATTGAGAGTTGGGCGATCAATACACCGAGGATGATATCATGCCAGTTTAAACTACTGCCCTCAGCTTCTTGCTGCCTGTTTTGTCGTTTTTTAATTGAAAAATTCAGCGAAATATAAAAAAAAATACAGGAGGATCAACTAGACATACTGAAGTTTTTATATCTAAATGTCATCTTTCTAGCCCTAACGGGCTCTGACTAGTTAAAAGGACAATATAAAAAACAGTAAAAAACATGCCACAACTGCGACTAAAATTTCGTACAAATTCAATATGCTAGGGGATTTTGACAAATTCCCAAGTGTAATAATAACACTAAGCATAAAAATGAACTGCATCGTTGATATTCTACATGAAAGAAGGTAGTTTGTATCTGTTAGTAATAGTAAATTTGGGAAAAATCACTAAAAGAGCAGTTTACATACAAGTAATTCAATCAAACGTTAAAATCTTAGGAGTGTGTTGCACGTTGGTGGTGGGCACTTTGTGCCAGAAAATACAAGGCGTACTTGTATCGCAATTCTGAATAGCTGAGTGTCTCAACGAGGCGAGAGGTATTATTCGCTGCATTCGTAAAATATTTTAAAAAGCTATGCAGCTAAAGCCATAATTTCGTTCCTGCTTAAGTAATTCCCCCAAAAGTAAACCATTTATAGCATAAACGGTTTTGAACGCTTTATGTGATCTTACTTCAGATAGCGCCCATTGATTGCAGATAACATGCATCTTTATTTATTTACCGATGTATAGGCATTTTATATAAAGTGATCATTCTTTTTCATTTAACCGTATTTTGATAATTTAGTCCTTTTAATTTAATTTATAAGATTGCTGAATATCTTGCAATCTTTAGTAATACATTTATATATTCTAAACACTCTGTATTTATTATATTATAAAATGCAGTTATGCAATGTTTTGATTAGAGTTATTTGCAATAAGTTATTTCTCATTAATAATTTCTCTTAACAAAGTGGCCACATGCTGACAACGTATATCTATTGTAAATAGGATTTGTTAGATTTTTTGTAGATTTAAAAATAATTTATAAAAGAGTTATTTCTGTTAAAATTCAAGTTCTTTTAAAGGAACATTTCTTATTTTTACATTTAAAGGGATTTTTTCTAAAACACAAATTTCAAACCCGCTGATAAAATATCATTTACATATCTTATACAAGTCTGACCATGTTAGGGCAATTATCCTTTATAATCCTTTATCCTAAGCCTTTAGAGTAGCAACTTAAATTGTTCCCCTATTGCTTAGGCCGCTCAATTGCATGTTTTAATTTCGCTGAATCCAATCTTTATCTTAACAAATCTAAATTTCTTTATTGGAGAAAATTAACACAATTTTGGTTCTGTCATTAAAATGCTCCAAGCTCCTCAGTTCGTGCCTAACCTTCAAACAAGCAACACCTATTTTGAAAACGGGAAAATCTACGGAAAAATAAAAAGAATTATCACGATTTTGGATTTTAGATCTGACTTCGCTTCAGGAAAACAGTTAACCTAGACAAGGAACCGACCGCCTAAAGACAGATAAGCTATGTGTATTATTTTAAATTTATTCTTTTGGGAAATCAAATAGAGTATTAAATTATTTCAATTATCATTATTTAACAGATCTGTAGAAGGTGTAAAATTTATTTTAATGTAAAAATACGTTTGTAAATCAGGTTTTATGTTCTTGAACTTATCAAACAAAATATTTATATTGGGTTTTATAACGCTTGTAAATTAAAGAATATTCATGAAATAAACTGAGAGATAACTAGTTGAATATTAAATAAAAGGGAATTTAAAAGGGTAGATCTTTCTTTCAATCTCAGTTAGTTTAAATTAAAATTTGCAGCTGCATAACCCCGTCGCAGCAACAAGAGCTACACTGCAGGGTTCGCGATTGGCGGTGTTTTTGTCCATTTTTTGTGCATTTTTTAGGAAATGACTCACTTTTTCGGAACCCACCGAGTCACTGTGACTCACATTTTTAAAATCCATCGAGTCACACCTTGGAAAGAAAACAAATTGTAATAATAAAATTAATTATAATATTTTTTACAGTGAAACAGTCACCTCAATGTCAAAATTATGCACACCATTTTTCGTTGTATTGGATCATTATATACCCATCGGACACCTCTTAAGGTGTCTTTTCGAAGAAAATGGCGCCAGTCTAAGTAAGCTGCATTTCAGTGCCTCCCCATTAAAAAGAAAAACAGCTATTTTCACGTTTGTCTTACATGATTTTTTCATTTTACAAGCTTCATGTTTAATTCAATGTTTTTCCGTCACAGCGATTTAATGAGTTGAAAGTGAGCAGAGATAACAATGCTGAGACCTACAAATGCTTTTATTGCCCTTTTAGACAACAAAATGGAGAGTTTCGGACAAGTGGCGAGTATTTCAGAGGAAAAACCCAGTGAAGTGAAAAAGAAAAGGGAACCTACCAAGAGGGACGAAGAAAAGGGGCAGATGTTCTGCATAACTTGCGAAAAGGGGAAACAGAACAACGTGTTTACCAAAGGTATGATGTCACTTTTTTGTCTCTTGTGCTGCGGGCTGAGGCGGGATCAAGGCGAAAGGAAAGGACGGAGCGGAGAGGATTTCAAGGAGAAGAGAGGTACATTGCATTTATTGATGGTCTGGGCCCATTTTATTTTTTAAAAATCATTGCGCATTTATAATTATGCCGTTAATTGGTTTAATTTTTTTCTTTTCAGGGTGCTCAGATTATAAACGCTCAACATTGAAGCGGCATTTGGAGACACAGCAGCACGAAGATGCTGCGAAAAGAGTTAAGTCTTCCAGTGAATTTGACAAAACCATTTCAACCATGGTATCAAAAGAAAGTGATAATCTAATCCCTCAGCTGCGCACAGTGCACTTCATTGTGAAGGAAAATCTCACACTCTTGCCGTTTGAGTCGCTTATTCAGTTGCAACTGGTCAATGGTGCACCACTCGCAAATTTGTATTCACACCACTCAGCGATAGAGGAAATGCTGGCAAGTCTCAACAAGACAGTAACTTCACTGACTAAAGACAAATAAGAAATGCCATACTTATTGGGCTTCTAGTGGATGAAAGCTGTGATGTGGCAGTTTTTAAACGCCTGATCCTTTTTATTCAGCTTGTGCACGAAGGCCGGGTAGAAGTGCTCTTTGCTGTTAATAAAAGCGTGTCGGACGGGAAGCTTATACAATAACAAGTGCCTTATTTGAGTACCTAAAGTCACAAGGCATTCAGAGGAACAAAGTGGTTGGACTAGGGAGCGACGGAGCAGCCGTAGTGATGGGAAGAAAAAGCGTTCTTCTTGTCCATGTGCACAATCGGTGGAACAGATTGAAAGCCTAAATGCTCGTCAAGACACCGTTCGCTCTGCGTTCAACTACTACAAGAACTCAGCTGTTCGGTATGAACGCCTTCGAGCTCTGCAAGACATCATCCTAGATGCAAGAGTTGCGCTTAAAGAACCCATCTCTATCCGCTGGTTGTCGATTCATGAAGCCGTTAGTGCTGTTCACAAATGCTGGGCAGCTCTGTGTGCCGCACTGGGAGAAGATACTACACACGGCAACGCTACAGCAAAGTGTCTTTCTAAAAAAAAGTGGAGAGCTTTTCCTTTGTGGCCAACACATGCCTTCTACTAAACGTGCTGCTGCTGTTTACGAAGTTTAGCAAGTGCTTTCAGTGTGAAAATCCGGATTTCGACAAAGTGAGTAAAGATAGTTTTCTATGTTATGATTTTTTCACGAGTTATTTGAAGATGGGAAAGATTATTTTCAAGAATGCATTGAACAAGGTGTGAATTAAAAGATGAATATAGAAAAAAATATCGACGAATAAAGACATTGTGTTACCAAACAAGTAATATCAGACCCAATTCCTTCAACTACACAGCTAGGGCAAAAATTACAAAACATTCATAGTATGTATTTTAATGCATTCACTTATTTGTCTTCAGGTCACAACGATGCTTACTGTTACCATTAAAACACTTCATGACATGCAAGCGGACATTGCAGTTTTGCGAACTACTCAATCTACCAACAAAAAATGACGAATAATTGCTGCTTAAGTTCCAAAGGATTACGCTGAAACGCACAGAACAAAACGTAAAGGCGGTAGTACGGGTAAAGGACCTATTCTTCAATGAGCTCTTGGCAAACCTTGAAAGGCGCTTTCCCGAAGAAGCAATGACCACATTTTCCCAGCTGAATACCACATTTAATCCCAAGAAAATAAACCCGTTGGCTAATGCTGAAGTTGGAGCTTATGGAAGGGTTGAGCTCCGGACCATTTGCGAAAAGCTGCAAAACGAGAACGCACCTGATGTCGGGTTTAGTCTGGAACGGGCATTGGCAGATTTCCACCAGTTCAAAGTGTATGCGAGAACGTCACCCCAGCGAAATTTTGCTGACTATAGGAGAGAATTGCTGACCACTTATCGGGGAGATTATCCTGATTTCTCAATTTTAATGGAGTATTTCCTTGCCCTGCCCATGAAGTCGGCGACGTGTGAACGGGGTTTTAGTGCACAAAACATCATCAAAACAAAGTCAAGAAATCGTCTTTCTGATAACCGACTTGATCAAATTCTTCGTGTGTCCATAAATGGTCCCGATTTTGCATCCTTTGACTGCACCAAAGCAGCAAGAAATTTCAGGGAAAGCAGAAGCCGGTTGGAGTAAAACATGGAACTAAAAAACGAACATATTTTCGTGGTTTTCCTGGAGATTTGCCTTTGTTGTTCTATTAGCACATTGCAACAGTTTGAGTTATACGAGTAGATAAGCTATGGACCCGTTTAAAACGAATTATTTGTCAATGAAGTCGTAATCTGTTTTATCATTCCAGTACTATTCATAATTGGAATCCCATTTTTCCGTAGCGCAGTATGTAATATCGGATTTTTTCCGTCAAATTTTAGCATAGCCATTGCATAATTGTGTTCAGAGAATGCATAGCAATTACTTTTGTTTATAAAGCGTTCAAGTGTTTCAACGTTAAATAAATGATCAAGTTTAAAGTGTGTTCTTATAAGATAGAGCGCCGTTGGAGGGGACGGATATGGGATGGGTGGGGATCGGGGGGAGGGGGTATGGGATGGGTGGGGATCGGGGGGTAGAGATGTCTTTGCAGAATGTTGTGACTCAGTTTTCTGGACCCAACTGAGTCACACTTTCCTTTTTGACTCACTTTCATGAGAACCCAGCGCGAACCCTGTACATAACTCGAAAATTCCCCAAAAAAAACCAAAATCACCTTTATAAAATAACTGTTAAAACGCTTAAGCTTAAGTCATTGTGGGTTTAACTTACAAAGCTAACACCTTGCTCTATTCCCAAAGCTTCTGAAATAATTTCGCTTCAACTTACAGTTAAAAATGGTCAGAAAATTCAAAATTTATTCTGAGAAATATAGCTCATAAATCGTAGAAACAAGGACGAAAAATATGAAAATTTGTTGAGCGTGGAAGCTGTTTTCGCACCTAGTTTTAATAAAATATTTATATAAATCAAATGGTACCAGATGAGCCAAGGGTGGGTTTTATGATAGAGCGATGACCACATTATGACTGTTGCTGCTAAGATAGCGATTCTTGATTGTTTTTGTACAACTGTACAACTTTGGACGATTGACGTTGTTTTGACATCCACAAACAACCAAAACCAGGGTGCGACATCTACCAAATTTGATCCAATGTCGCAATGTCTACTAGAAAGTTAATTTATGGATTGTTTCTGTACTTGATTAGTACAGCTTTGCCGTTGCTACTGGTGTGATATAAAATGTAAAATACGAGTCAAAACACCCTTCCATTAATTAGTAGGATCAAAATTTCATAAAGCAGGCATCTAACACCGCACATATATTTATTTCGTTCAAGGGGTAGTTGGCCAATAGCTTAAATGGGGAAACATCTTAATTTCGCAGTTAAAGAACCGAGAAATTCTTTCGTTTTCGAACAGAGTTAAGAGTTTGCTTTTAAACAGCAGAAAGTTAAAATCACTACCTAAAAGTACAAAACATCTTTTCCAATTGCATTCTCATTTTAAGTTTAAAGGTCGCAACATTTTGTCAAAAGGGTATTAATTTCAAAAAGACAGACTGACATGACAAATTTGAGATTCCAACACCAATTAAACCATCGACATAATGTAAGGAAGGCGATAATATTGTATCCGGTGAATAATCAATGAACTGCACAGTGAGACAAGAAAAATTTCCAAAACTTTCTATAGCCTAAAGAAATTCTGTTTATTTAACCGCAACTTTCTAGACAAACTTATGCTAAATTATTATAAAAACAGCATCAAAACGTGGGAAACAAAAAAGTGTTTTTTGAACGATGTTTATAACCAAAGCTTCAAAGTTTGAGTTAAAGAAAGCATTTCCATTTCCGTTTTCCAATTTCTATGATACACTGTTCAGATGCTGAATATGATATCAGTTTATCAACCTATAGACTACTCAAAGCTGTGATACTTCACACATATTTCAAGGCGATCAAGAAGTTTTATTGTAAGAATTAAAATTTGTAATCTTGCAAAGTTTGTGTTGAAAAGTTGAAGGAGTTTACTTAATTAGTAGATATTGTTTCCGTCTGTCCATTTTACTAGATATGAAAACCTTTTATACCTACTTGTTACACTGTGATGTTAAGCTGGACTAACAGCAATCCAACCAATTAAATTTAGCAATTGCTTGTTGAAGGATACGATCCAGGGACGCAAAATACTGCTTTATTACTGAAAAGCAGTTTGTTGACAGGAGAGAAAAGAAAAGAACATTTATACGCATTGCTGGGTCTAAAACTGCACGGTTGCTAAATAATTTTAAATTTATGTGAAAATGGGCTCCTTATAAAAATTTAAACATTGTGTTTAAATAGTGCTTTCTTTCGTTACTGGTTTGGTTACAATATTACCATTCCGCATAAGAGGAAGAAAGCAATGACCTTCAAAGACCTTAGCTTGTTGTCTTGGGCATACACTAACAAGCAAAATGTGATGCTTTCTATGCGTGCTAATTTATGCTTTAATGTACTTCCTTATGGAAAAAGCATTGCTATGCGATATATTTTTACAAAATGTCAGACACTGTGTGGTGAATGTGTTTATTGTTCTTTCTTCTTTTCGCTAACTTAGACATGGATTTTACATGATTGGATCTTCCTACAGAAATTCAGTGTACATCACAATGAAATCTTAATCTAAATGGATTGTTGAAGCCTGTTCAAACTAAACATGCTTCGTTAACTTACTTTTGGATGTAAACACCTGAAATATATCATGGGCAATTTTATTCCTTTGCCTGCATATTTGTCGTTAGTTAACAAGGTATGTTATTGCTTTAATCTTATAATCTAAAAGAGTTTGGGTCTTTCTACAATTAAGCCAGTTTATCCCTTGTCAAAAGTATATAGTACAATACATAGTAAAACCTCAGAGGCTTACTCATGCACCAAGGAAAGGTGGGATGCGCGCCATCTGTCAACCTTGCACAGCACATAGAGGCAATATCTAGGCAGTCTGAGTAGTGATCCGGCCGAGACCCCAGGACTCTCTACACGCAGAGCAAGGAACAAGGAACGAACCGCAAGATAGGCCTACTAAGGAAAAATTTTAATGGCCACCAATGAACGACATGAAATGAGCGTCTTTTGAAGAGATTGTAGAAAAAACTCTGGATGAAGTCGTGCCAGAAACGATCAATAAAAAGCTTGAATGTATGACAACACTCAGTCACGTTATGAAGAAAGAAATGTTCGATACGAAAGACAGAGGTGGAATAGAGTGGACCATGAATAGGGATCGAGTAGGAGAGAAAGGAGAATCAAACAGCTGAGGTTCGAACTGGGACAGATCAAAAGAAGTCAGCATCTGAATGGCCTAGATGTGCTGACAAAGGAGTTGCAGAAGCAATTAATATCCCTGAGGCGAGCTGAAACCTTGCGCCAGAAGAAACGACGCAGAGAAAGAGCAAGAAATAGATTCATGGCTTCACCCTACAAGTTCGTGAAACAGCTTTGGGGGAAACCGAAACGTGGAGAGCTCGAGGGTGAGGTACAGGAAGTCGAAGAGTTCTCGGTAACGACACACAACAATCCTCAACGTGAGGAAAATCTTCCGAACTGCTATATCCTTATCGAACCTCCAGAACCTAAGTATGAGTTTGGCATCACAGCTACCACTCGAAAAGAAGTGGAACAAGTGGTCGGAAAAGCATATCAGCCCCTGGATATAACGGCACGTCCTACAAAATAGATAAAAACTGCTCGAAGCTGCTAACTCGCCTAGCAAAACTGCTCAACACAGTCTGGAAAAAGGAAGCTGTTTGGGAGTGCTGGAAACCCGCGGAAGGTTGCTTTGTGCCTAAAGAGGAAAACTCTAAGACAATAAAACAATTCCGAACCATCTTGCTTTTGAGTGTAGGGTGCAAGATTTTCTTCGTAGTGCTTTCAAGACGACTCACTGCCTTCCTTCTTGAAAACTAATACATCGATACCAGCGTTCAGAAGGGTGGAGTGCCAGTAATGCTAACACAGCTCCTGAAAGAAGAGAAACAGGCTAAGGGAAACCTAACTGTCTGGTTAGATCTTACAAATGCGTTCGGATCGATACCTCAAAAGGTCATGGAGGAGGCGCTTGCCGATATCACGCCCCACAAAAGGTGCAGAATATCCTAAAGCAGTAATTCACAAATTTGTATCTGCGGTACGGGTACGGTAAAGGCTGCACACGGTGGCAATGGCTGGAGAAATGTATAATCAGAGACGAGACAATATCAGTTATAGAGTTTGTCTGTGCAATCATTCTGCTAGTGAAGTCTTCAGCTCGATGCAGAGGGCCAAAATTGAAATCTGGAGTGCGACCACCACCCATCAAGGCATTCATGGATGACTTAACTTTGTCAACAGCGCGCCCAAAGGGAACACGTTGAGTCCTCGATAATCTCAACAGAGTAATGACTTGGAGCCAGTGTGCACCCGATTCCTCATATGCGCAACATATGACCTGCAACCTAGTCCGACCAATCTCGCGGCCTGCATGATCACGGACGACCCCAGATGTCGCTTATGCGGCGGGTCCGGAAGCCTACAGCATATTCTCTCGTAGTGTAGGACAGCTCTTACGCAACACCGCTACACATGGCGCCACAACAAGGTCTTAGAAAAGATAGTGCACCACCTCAGGCTGAAAGTAGGAAGTCAACGGTTTACCTCAAACAACGCACCGGAAAATACGCTTCGTGAAAGAGAGACAAAATACAAACACTGCTACCCGACGCGTGGCTAGAACGGGAATCTTGGACCAGGCGAGGGATTGGGAACTGCAAGCAGGTCTCGTCCCACCCGAGATTAGCCAGAGAAGACAGAGGTCTGACTTGCTGCTCACATCAAAGAAACGAAAACTCCTGATTTTGCTAGAGCTGAAAGTACCATGGGAAGACAGAATAGAAGAGGCAAACGAACGGAAAAGAATTGATCGTCTGCTGTAACCACATTCTCCATTTTTATAAATGCTGACGTGTTCTATCATTTTTATATTTCGTTTCCACTTCTTCCTTCTTCTGTAATATGTTAGCCAAAATATGTGAATTTGACGACATGTTCTAGTACTTCAACATCCAAACATTTTCTTCACTTGGGATACTTCTTACTTACGACTTTTTGATATGACCATCGTTTTTTACGTTTATTTTCATACCAATCCGTTTTGCGGCCTTGTTGACTCTGTTAAGTAATCTTTGGAGTTCGCCTGGCGATTTTTCTGTTATATCTGTCATCTATCTTCTACTAATCTTAGATTGGTAATTCTTTGTCTCCCATTTGAGTTGCCTTCAGTACCTATCTTTATAAAGATGAATTCGGTGCATAGGTTGAATAAATACATGGCTAGAGCACATGTTCCTCTTCATTTGAATATATATTTCTAGATGTTCCATTACACGTCCGTGTTCTTTCTGCCTGCTTCCAGTAGAATTATGTGATATGCGGACATACCATCTCCAACCCGACGTTGTTCAGTCTTTACTCCAATAATTCATGGCTAACTAGGTCAAATGCTTTTACATAGTCAATACAAGAAATATAGAGATCTTTATATTTTTCTCACTGCCCAAACCTGGTGAGAATTTGTTCATAGCATACATTAAATTGTGAAATTATGAAAAAGGAATTGAGTGGTAAGTCGCAAAAAGCTTTGTTGCTTTTTCAAATTCCACGGTACCATATATAAATACAAACTAGTATCGCGGAAGAACAACATGAATGTGAATTATGAATAAACCAACAAACCAAGAATCAAAAATGTAAAGTTCTGAAATACTCTAAGAAAAGAAAAGAACTACTCTTGTAACAATGTAGAGAGGTTATTTCCTTTCTACACAATATGAGTAGTTTCCCATGCTAATTAAACATTTTAAGCTTGTTTTACTGCTTAATTTGATCAAAACACTGTCCTCAGCCATTAGGTTATGGATGCCACCACTAATTCCCAAACTCATAGATGGAGATTCGGCAGGTTTTATTGATAGATCATATAAAGGCCAGACCACATGATTTAGTCAAAATTTCAAGATTATACAGACATTGAAAACTACATGCAATATTTCTTCAATTAGATATTCAGCAGCTCTTCTGTTGTGTTAAATGGTCTTTTTTTATCATCAATATCTTAAAAAATCAATTTGGAGATTATAAAATTATAAAATGATTAAACATCCTTTGTAAGAAAAATAATATATAATAATATATAATGTTATATTAAATATAGATAACATCTTATCACACACAATCTTTTGGATAAATATAAATCAGCCTATCGCATGCTCTGTTCCACCGAAACTGCACTGTTACGCGTTCAGAGTAATGTCATGGACGCTCTTGACACGAAGTCTATGGTTGCACTAGCGATGTTAGATCTTAGTGCAGCTTTCGACACCATTGACCACGATACGCTGTTCACACGCCTATACCACCACTTTAGAGTAAGCTTTCATGCTTTATCATGGTTTAAGTCTTACTTATGTAACCGAACTCAGACTGTGATCGTGCATGGTTTTACTCATCAACTGCTACCCTCAGTCATGGCGTGCCCCAGGGCTCTGTTTTAAGCCCTATTTTATTCACCGTTTATGCTACTCCGCTGGCGGATATAGCTAATAAATATAACGTTAAATATCACTTCTATGCTGATGATTCGCAAATTTATATTGCTTTTGATCACAAAAAGGACACTGCAAAGGCTATCAACACTATTGAAGAATGTATCCTGGCTTTCAAGAAATGGATGTGTGCCAATTTTTGAAGCTCAACGATGACAAGACTGGACTTATTTTATTTGGCTCAAAATGTAATTTGTCACGACTTGAGGGTATTGAAATCAATATCGAATCTATAGTTATTTCATCCGCACCTTCAGTGAAAAATCTGGGTGCTATATTGGATAATGCGCTAACTATGGATAAATTTATTAGCCTCAAAGTATCTTCTGCATTGTTTTACCTGCGAAACATAGCTAGAATTCGACGATTTTTAACTCCTCATGCCACTAAGTTGTTAGTTCACGCATATGTTATATCTCGCTTAGATTACTCTCTACTCTATGGTGTTAATAAATCATTAATTCGCAAGCTTCAAGTCGTGCAAAATGCGGCAGCTCGTCTCATCTCCAAAGCGAACAGATTTAGCTATGCAACGCCCCTACTCATCGAACTGCACTGGCTGTTGGTTGAACAACGGATAGTGTTCAAAATTCTAGTCATTGTTTTTAACTGTATTCATGTACGCGCACCTCAATATCTAGTGGATTTAGTAACACCGTACCGGAACTGTCGCTTGCTCCGATCGGGCAGCCAAGGATTATTTGTGGAACACAAAACCAACAACAGATACGGTGATAGAGCATTCGTGAATTTTGCTCCTAAATTATGGAACTCGCTGCCTATTCATTTTAGATCTATAAATAATGTTGTAGCTTTTAAAAGAGCTCTTAAAACACACCTTTTTTATGATGCTTATTTTGTCAACTAATTTGTAACAGTATTATAATTGTTTTATTGTTCACCTGTATCTTTTTAACTTATAATTGTATACTTTCTTCAGCACTTGGAGCTTATTATTGGATAAAGTGCTATACATATGTATTAAATAATCATAGTAATAATAGATAATGACTGGAATAACTAATAACATGAAAATGTATGTTTATGAAAAATGCGCCTATGTAAAAAGACAGGTATTAAATAATTCCTGGAAGGTTTAAGCTTTATTTCCACAGGCAATTGATCTAGATTGGAAAAATTACAGAAATAAAAGGCAAAAGTGTTCATTCTGGCCTATTCATTAATTAACGTTGTTCTGGTATTTTCAAATTTAAATGGTGCAAAAATTATTCTTCCGAAAATTGTATAAGGAAATAGGAAAGAGATTCAACGTTCACTTCAAGAGTACAAATCCCGAACAACAATTTAGAATAAAATGATTTTATTCCCATAAATAACAAGCAATTTTTGGAGTTATATGCATAAATGAACCGCTGCAAGATGATTGATCGTTGAAACAAAATTTCATATTTAACACTTGACAAGCCTTTGACTTGTGCGAGTATATTTTTTCTTGACAGTGATCAGATTTCTTGTGTCATCTCCTCCACTGGCACTACGGGCCCTAGGGCCACGAAACTTGGACTTAGGTAGAACTTGATATGAACGTTTGCATGACACTTTTTATTTTCGTCTTCGATTTCGTTTGCTTGTTTAAAACCATGTGAAAAGAGTGCATTTTTTGCAAGTAAATGCAGAGCATTTCACGCACAGCACAGAACACACAGTTACTCAGCTTTGTGGGAGCTGTCACTGCGTAAATAGATAACACGGAATATGCCTGATCAGTCAATAAAACCTAAGTCAACAAAACAAAGACTACTCGGCTTATAAGACATTCAAGCTGTGCGGTTTGCAATATATTGTTCAAGAAATAACCTATTGAAGGAAGTATTTTTACGTTTTAATTTTTGTCAAGTGTTTAACATTTTGCTAGCGAAATGAGGTTCCAGTAATAAATTGATATTATTATTGCTATTTATTAATTTCTGTTATTAATTTCTTAAATTTCTAGGTTTGAATTCAACTAACCAAAAATATTATTACTCAACCGGCTTGATAAATAGAAACGGAAATGGCGGAATAAAGACCTAATGTAGATCATTCTACAACGGTTTGGTTCAGATAAAGATAGAACCTGTCTCTAGCCATCCGAAACTGAAGGAATCTGGTCGAACTTTGATTTGCCTAGCTTGAAATTTAAAGAAGTGAAGTAACAGGTCAACGGTGTTTTGTCTTTCTAATAGGTATTATGTGAAATTTATGAATTTATTGGAACTGTAGTACCGACACAATTGTGAGATGTTTGTCTGGTAGTGACTGTTTTCTATGACGCAAAGTATTAAACTCTATATAAGAAATTAAATGAAAGACTAAAACCTTATTAATTATCTAACACCACAGTTGCAACTCTAATTAATGATTACCAGAGAATTTGCTTCACTTGCGATCAGCCCTCAATGGGACAGGACATCGAAGCAACCAGTGATCAGCGAACGAATTAGACTAGCAAGGGTCGTTAATTAATAAACTTCAGAGTGGCTTTTGGGAACCAATTTATGAACCAATGTCCCAAAAATTGTGCCAATAACCTTGTACCGGAAAGTAGAACGCAAGTCTAATTAAAGCTACATATTGTGTTTTAGGTCTCCCCACACCGACAAGTTTAGTTGTTATTTACATGAGTGTTTGACAACTGTGTCAAATTTGTGACAAAATGCTAACTAATCATTGACATGTTGACGATTTTATGAAGTCTTGACAAATTGACCTATCCTTGCATCAAACGTTTTTAGATAAAATTAGAATGACAGAATGTTGTCCTCAAGTCAAATAATGCGGTTTTCAATATTTATAAATATTTGATTTTGTCATTACACTTTTTCAAGATTACTTGTATTTGGCTGGGTATATGAATCAATTTCTATTATGATAACATTTTAGTGATACTTCACATGTATTATTTGTATGGTTTGAAATGTTGGTTAAAACTTCTTAACTGTTGAAATCTGAAGAAAAAAACAATAAGAACAGTATCAGCCAAGAAGCACCTTTGCGATTTTTAAAAGCAGTCTTTATGTACGATCAGCGATAAACTGACCTTATACAGAGTCCACAAACTTTACCCTCTTCCACCTCTGCCGAGCCCAGGCTGTTTCAACAGTTCCCTTAGATACAAACACAGAATAGCAATTAGTTATCAGGCAAGGGAACCGCGAAGATTTTCACGTGTTTTTAATTCGTAAAATACAACAGTAGCTTGAGCGGCAGTTGGTAGGCCGCCTGTACTTATAAAGAAACAATTATGGGGGCCTACTTGTCCACTCCAAACAGAGACAAAGTATCCGTTAACTACAAGTCTGAAGCTTTTGATTATGGTGCATCTTCCATGCAAGGATGGAGAATTTCTCAAGAGGTTGTTAGATGAATTTTTATTAATCTGAGGTATTTTCCGTCGGAGATTAAATAAAAGCAAGAGAGAGAATTGCCAGGCATACCCAGAAAAGACACATGTCGGGTTATTAAAGGCATGGCAAACGCTAGAAATGAGTTTTTGCGCAATCATTTTTAGCTCCAAGTCGGCTCTTAATTTTCCCCACTTAGTTTGATATAGCTCCGAGTCAGCTCTGACTGAAATAACATCGTATATCTCTGTCAGAAAGCTTTGCAGCGCACCGCTTCTTGGAGCTAAGTTTGATACAGCAGAGGAAAGCTCATCCAGGGATCGGCAATAAAAGTATTTATTATAGTTCCAGCGTTTTATCTTAAATCGTTTATGCAATTGTTTTGCAATAATACACTGCGTACTCTCGGATCTTTCCGATGGATGTGTAGTTTCGACTGCATTTTTTGGGGTTAAAATATAAAGAAACGACATAAAAAATTAATTTCCTTTCTTAAGGCGCACACTTTCGAATTTAAAAAGCCAACACACGATCTTTTAAAAAATATTTACACAATATGCATTCCCTTTAATAAGCCAATTCGCACTTTCGGGTCTTTCCGGTGAGGGTGTTGTTTCGACTGCAATTTTGTGGGATAAATTATAAAGAAATAATAAGGGAAAACCATCAAATTTGGAATTTTTCAACTTGCACACTTTCAAATTTATAAAGTCATCATATAATCTTTTAAAAAATTCCTTACATATTTCAGTCCGTTTAATAGCCAACATGTGAATGTGTTTCTGAAAAAAATGAAATTTTTTTGAACTCGTCATTCATGTCAGTTTTGCTTTTCGGCAGAAGTCAAAGTGCGAATTGGCTTATAGCCAATTGGGGAGCATATTTTAGGCAAAATTAATTTTGTTGATTTTTGCAAGTTTTTTCTTCTGTCATTTCTTTATAGCTTTATCCCATCTGAATTCGGTCCAAATAAAAACATCTTCTGCAGAAATCGTTACCGCTTATACCTTACACGTTTTTAGTAAACCGCATTGCATTTTAATCATACAAGGGGATCGAGTAGTAACAGTAGACCCGAATTTATGACATGAAAATGAACATCTTCGGTGGCTGAAAATCTTTATTTTGTCAAATCTCGCCAAATAATTATGCGAGTCGAATGGTTTATCAAATTTTCATCTGGCTTATTTGGTGGAGTCGGAATGCAGCATTTTGTTGTCATCAATTATTATCTGCTGTAACCAGTTTTATCTTCTGTCCTTCGTTGTCCTAGATGACAGTTGTGGTCTTCCTATGACAGCAAGAGTCATAGTGCCTATAGAACTCGTCATTCATGTCAGTTTTGCTAATCTCGGCTAGGGGTGGCGATATTTATCGATACAGCGATATATCGCGATATGTTTTCTCACGATACGTATCGCGATACGAATGTTGAAATATCGATATTTTTCGATATTTTTCGCTGCACGTTTAATTGAATATTTTTTGGTGATGTGCTAACGATTGATATCTACAATGCTGCTGTTCATCATTCTACACATCATATTCGGCTGCTTTTCGTTTCAGATATATTTTCACGATATTTTGTTCATGTAAATTTCTGACTAAGTGGGCCAATTATAGTGTGATAGAACATAGATAATTTTTTGCTGTATTGGATATGAACTTATTGGATAATTGAATGATAACTTGATAAAAAGAACATGTGGCATTTTGCGATTCAATGTCAGAGTAGACGCTGTGTTGTTGTTTCAGTTTTAAATACAGAACTGTTGATGTTTCAAGTTAAAAATATACCAATCAGACATTTAAGTTTAGACACTCAATCAAACAAACATTCTTAAAAATTAGACATATATGCTGTTTGTGTAATGGGAATAATGTCACTGATGGCATCCGAAACCACCATTGCCAACATATTTTTTGTATTTGTTATAACGCCATTATCTATAACTGATCAATGCCGTAGGTAAGTGTGTTACAATTCCTGGAAATTAAGCCATAAAACAGCTGTATTTTTTCACTTTTAAAGAATTCAAAATATCGCGATATGTATCGCGATACACAGCCAATATCGCGATACGTATCGCGATACAGACTGCGCCGCGATACCCAACCCTAATCTCGGCGCACGACTCGGACCGTTGTTTTAGATAGAGTGAATTACGTAAATGGCCCAATTATAGGTTACGGGGCGCAATTTTTACGGGCAAATAACAATTTTTAGGCTCCAACCCTTCGGATTGGGGCCTATAGGTTTGGGGTGTTCGTCCGTCCGTCTGTCCGTCATCGCTTTATACCCCTATGAATTTGGGGGCGGTTGGGGCCTGCTTGTGTTTCACAAATACTCACTTGTGTACTGAGAAAAATAGATATTTTCTTCAGATCAGGATAAAGAATCCCCCATTATCACCCACAACAACAATGATTCTTCAATTGCAAAACCACTCTTTAATCAAGTTTGGTAGTTTCGCTATGGTCGAAAATAATGCGCCAGGATACTTCTCGATATGCTTTTTAAGAAAAACCTACTAGTCCAAACCTCGGAGTCCTAGAACGTGGGCCGAAAGAACCAGAGCCTCGAAGCTGAGATGAATGGCCATTTCTATTACAGGAACTGAGGCCGTTTCTGTCCTAGGACGATATGAAGGGTCCGCTGAGACGAAGGCAGATAGAAAGGGTCCACTGGGTCTAATAACTATAGCAGAGCCCTTACATGACACGTGTAAATGCACCTATTTTGTTTGTTTGTTTTTTTCACCGTATTTGTTGACTTGTTTGTATAGTGTTGCCATATCATCCTTTTAAAAGAATTATCCTTTTTTTCTTTTTTAAAAAAAGCCCGATTTGATCCTTTTTTTATCCTTAAATACTTTTTTTTTTAATTTTCATCCTTTTTTCATACTTTTTTTCACTTTTCATCCTTTTTTTTATTTTGATACTTTTTTCCATTTTTTTTTTCGTTCAAGATATTTTTTTCCTAATTGGGTAAATGTTTTTTTTTTTCAGCTAAAATTTTTTCTCACCCTAGTCATTACCCTTGATTAGACCATCATATTAACCGCTCTAACACTGTATGTATATGTAAATTCCCACTTTTTTTGCAGCGTCTATGGCTAAAATCAATACATCTGTAGAAAAAGGGTATTTTTTCATGGATTGAAACATATATTTCGTAAACGTAATCAGTATCTTATCACACTGAAAAATATTCATTATTCTAAATGATGTTAAGTAGTTGTTATTTCTTGAATGATTAACTTTAATCAATAATTTTGAGTTGCATGTCCCTAGGGATCATCGATAAAGTACGTACACACATTTGTTTTAAATTTCAGACACCCGTATTTGTGACGTCATCGTGGAATGTAATTTATGGATGGTCCGTTATGATATTGTATGTTTTGATTACTTTTAGGATGTATTTTTAAAGTTTTATAATTTTCAGCAAAGTATGAATTATCCTTTTTTCCTACTTTTTTCCCCAAAATTTATACTTTTTTATCCTTGTTTTATCCTTTTTTTTCCTTGATGACTCCGTGGCAACACTGTGTATAGGCATTTGAATGATACAGCTGTCGTCAGCATGCTCTGTAGCATTTGCACCACACAATTGAAGGGGTCCATGCATAAACTTGATAGCTCCACTTACCAGGAAAATGCACTATTACCACCACGGTATTTCTTGACCTCTGTTCTATCACATATGTAAGTCTTACACCTCAAAACCGATTAGAAGTGGGCATTTTGTTAGGAAAATGCGATGGGAAAAACCTATGTTTGTTACTAAAATTTTAAACTTTAAAAGCGTTTTTCTCCACTGCTGATAATTATGCATGGACCCCTCCAATTGCTGTCAAAAATTTGCAGTCGACTCCCCCTCTCTTGACCGTTTGCAGGGATTTGCTGTATCAAATGGTGCGTTAGTCTGTTATCCATAAAAATGGAGAGTGGCGGATTACAAGGGGATTCGTAATTTTGCCGTGCCGACTTTACTAGGTTGGATATTCGTATGAAGCAATTATAAAGAATTGTGAAAAGTTAGCAAAATTCTAGAATGCTAGAAATTGACAAGTAGGCGATAAAGGACGCAGATTAAAAAGGGGAATGATTAGGCCCCAACCCTTCGGATTGGGGCCTATAGGTTTGGGGTTCCGTCTGTCCGTCTTCGCTTTATACCCCTATGATTTTGGGGGCGGTTGGGGCCTGCTTGTGTTTCACAAATACTTACTTAATTTTAAAGGCTCAGATAGTGATTATTAAAATTGAAACTGAAAAAAATAGAATATGGCTGTTTTCTTCTTATTACGTCCGTATAATTTATCCCGATAAACATGCAAACGTAACCACACTTCGACGGAATGTCCTGAAAGTACGAATTGGCTTATTATAGACAATCACGGGAGCTACATTTCTTTCTTTCTTGTATAAACCAAACCACGCTTTGAGTATTTCGAATAAAATGCGCGAATAGTCTGCGTTATAACTGCAAACTAACTGGCAGTCAGAGGAGCCAAGGCCTAAAAGCTGTGTCTTACACTTAGCCCACTAAGTCTGGACCTGATTTACAACACGCAGTGTTGCCACATCATCCTTTTTAGCCCAGCTTACGTTACACGTAAGCTGGGGTATTCCTATCGGTTTGCGGGCGGTGTCCGTTAGTTAGTTAGTTAGTTAGTTAGTTAGTTAGTTAGTTAGTTAGTTAGTTAGTTGTTTATTTAGTAAACTTTGGTTCAAAATGCATCTCCTCCTACAATTTTGATCCGATGTCATTTATTTTTGGTGTGAGGTATCCCTAAGGGGTCGTGCATACGGCTTGTGCTTTTCTAGTCGATCGGGTGATTTTTGAATTTTTGGCGAATTTTTAAAGAAAAAATTTTAAAATGTATCTCCTCCTACATTTTTGACCCGATGTCATTTATTTTTGGTATGAGGCACCCCTAAAGGGTCGTGCATACGGCTTGTGCTTTTTTAGTCGATCGCGCAATTTTTGTATTTTTGGGGAATTTTTAAAGCAAAATTTTCGAAAATAATTCAAAATGCATCTACTCCTACAATTTTGATTCGATGTCATTTATTTTTGGTGTGAGGCATCCCTAAGGAGTCGTGCATACGGCTTGTGCTTTTTTAGTCGATCGGGTGATTTTTGAATTTTAGGGGAATTTTTAAAGAAAAAAATTCAAAATGTGTCTCCTCCTACATTTTTGACCCGATGTGATTTATTTTTGGTATGAGGCATCCCTAAAGTGTCGTGCATACGGCTTGTGCTTTTCTAGTCGATCGGGTGATTTTTTAATTTTTGGGGAATTTTTGAAGAAAAAAATTTAAAATGTATCTCGTCCTACATTTTTTATCCGATGTCTTTTTTTTTAGCCCAGTTTGCTTTTTAGCCAACAGGGCTATACAGATGGGGGCAAGTATCGTCCGTCCGTCCGTCCGTCCGTCTGTCCGTCCCGCGACCGTTAAAAGTGGAATAACTTTTTTATTTTTTATCCGATTCTTACCAAATTTTAAACACGAGTTCCTAACCCTTTACTGCATTAGGAAATATTTTTATTTTTGCGGTTTAAACCATTTTTGGTGATTTTATTGCCAATTTGGGCAAAATACGAAAAAACCTATCTAGTCCCTCATTTTTCATCGGAAGATTCCGAAATTTTTTATGAAGAAACTAGGACTAAGGGGTAAAAAAAGTACTTTTTTCGATTTTTGAATTTCGCCTTATTTTTGAATCTACTGAGCTTCAAAGTTTGCAACTTCTAAAAATTGACAAATTTCCAATTTTTTTTTTCTGAACAAAGTAGTTAAAGTGGAATATCGTTTTTATTTTTTATCCGATTCGTACCAAATTTTTTACACGAGTTTTTAACCTTCTACTGCATTAGGATTTTTTTTATTTTTTGGTTTAAACCATTTTTGGCGATTTTATTGCCAATTTGGGAAAAATACGAAAAAACCTATCTAGTCCCTCATTTTTCATCGGAAGATTCCGAAATTTTTCATGAAGAAACTAGAACTAAGGGGTGAAAAAAGTACATTTTTCGATTTTTGAATTTCGCCTTATTTTTGAATCCACTGAGCTTCGAAGTTTGCAGCTTTTAAAAAATTGGAAATTTCCATTTTTCTTCTTAAAAAAGCAAAGTTTCAATTTGCAGAGGGGCACAATATGTTACATGCAAGTACTTTTGGTTGGACTTTTCAGTAATTTTGTTGTCAGTAGGTCATTTCTATGATATTTTCAAGTGGGCGATAATAGGGAACATTGGGCGATAAAGCAAGAAAGTTGTAATTTTCGCTTTAAAAGTGCAGGGATCAATTCTATGTCCCGAAATTATGATAAATATGATATTTTTCGGATGGGCGATAATAGGGAATATTGGTCGATGCTGCAAGAAAGTTGTAATTTTCGCTTTTAATGTGCAGGAAACAATTCTAGGACCCGAAAATATGATAAATATAATATTTTTCGGGTGGACGATAATAGGGAACATTTTGCGATAATGCAAGAAAGTTGTAATTTTCGCTTTAAAAGAGCAGGAATCAATTCTATGACCCGAAAATATGATAAATGTGATATTTTTCGTGTGGGCGATAATAGGGAGCATTGGGCGATAATGCAAGAAAGTTGTAATTTTCGCTTTAAAAGTGCAGGGATCAATTCTATGACCCGAAAATATGATAAATGTGATATTTATCGGGTAGGCGATAATAGGCAATATTGGGTGATAATGTAAAAAAAATTGTAATTTTCGCTTTAAAAGTGCAGGAATCAATTCTATGACCCGAAAATATGATAAATGTGATATTTTTCGTGTTGGCGATAATAGGGAACATTGGGCGATAATGCAAGAAAGTTGTAATTTTCGCTTTAAAAGTGCAGGAATCAATTCTGTGACCCGAAAATATGATCAGTGTGATATTTTACGGGTGGGCGATAACAGGGAATATTGGGCGATAAAGCAAGAACGTTGTAATTTTCGCTTTAAAAGTGCAGGAAACAATTCTAGGACCCGAAAATATGATAAATATAATATTTTTCGTGTGGGCGATAATAGGGAACATTGGGCGATAATGCAAGAAAGTTGTAATTTTCGCTTTAAAAGAGCAGGAATCAATTCTATGACCCGAAAATATGATAAATGTGACATTTTTCGTGTGGGCGATAATAGGGAACATTGGGCGATAATGCAAGAAAGTTGTAATTTTCGCTTTAAGAGTGCAGGAATCAATTCTGTGACCCGAAAATATGATCAATGTGATATTTTACGGATGGGCGATAACAGGGAATATTGGGCGATAAAGCAAGAAAGTTGTAATTTTCGCTTTAAAAGTGCAGGAAACAATTCTAGGACCCGAAAATATGATAAATATAATATTTTTCGTGTGGGCGATAATAGGGAACATTGGGCGATAATGTAAGAAAGTTGTAATTTTCGCTTTAAAAGAGCAGGAATCAATTCTATAACCCGAAAATATGATAAATATGATATTTTTCGGATGGGCGATAATAGGGAATATTGGGCGATAATGCAAGAAAGTTGTAATTTTCGTTTTAAAAGTGCAGGGATCAATTATATGTCCCGAAAGTATGAAAAATATGATATTTTTTGGATGGGCGATAATAGGGAACATTGGGCGATAATGCAAGAAAGTTGTAATTCTCGCTTTAAAAGTGCAGGAATCAATTCTATGACCCGAAAATATGATAAATGTGATATTTTTCGTGTGGGCGATAATAGGGAGCATTGGGCGATAATGCAAGAAAGTTGTAATTTTCGCTTTTAAAGTGCAGGAATCAATTCTGTGACCCGAAAATATGATAAATGTGATATTTTACGGGTGGGCGATAACAGGGAATATTGGGCGATAAAGCAAGAAAGTTGTAATTTTCGCTTTAAAAGTGCAGGAAACAATTCTAGGACCCGAAAATATCATAAATATAATATTTTTCGTGTGGGCGATAATAGGTGACATTGGGCGATAATGTAAGAAAGTTGTGATTTTCGCTTTAAAAGAGCAGGAATCAATTCTATAACCCGAAAATATGATAAATGTGATATTTTTCGGATGGGCGATAATAGGGAACATTGGGCGATAATGCAAGAAAGTTGTAATTTTCGCTTTAAAAGTGCAGGAATCAATTCTATGACCCGAAAATATGATAAATGTGATATTTTTCGGGTGGGCGATAATAGGGAATATTGGGCGATAATGTAAGAAAATTGTAATTTTCGCTTTAAAAGTGCAGGAATCAATTCTGTGACCCAAAAATATGATAAATATGATATTTTTCGGATGGTCGATAATAGGGAACATTGGGCGATAGTGCAAGAAAGTTGTAATTTTCGCTTTAAAAGTGCAGGAATCAATTCTGTGACCCGAAAATATGATCAGTGTGATATTTTACGGGTGGGCGATAACAGGGAATATTGGGCGATAAAGCAAGAAAGTTGTAATTTTCGCTTTAAAATTGCAGGAAACAATTCTAGGACCCGAAAATATGATAAATATAATATTTTTCGTGTGGGCGATAATAGGGAGCATTGGGCGATAATGTAAGAAAGTTGTAATTTTCGCTTTAAAAGAGCAGGAATCAATTCTATGACCCGAAAATATGATAAATGTGATATTTTTCGTGTGGGCGATAATAGGGAACATTGGGCGATAATGCAAGAAAGTTGTAATTTTCGCTTTAAAAGTGCAGGAATCAATTCTGTGACCCGAAAATATGATCAATGTGATATTTTACGGGTGGGCGATAACAGGGAATATTGGGCGATAAAGCAAGAAAGTTGTAATTTTCGCTTTAAAAGTGCAGGAAACAATTCTAGGACCCGAAAATATGATAAATATGATATTTTTCGTGTGGGCGATAATAGGGAACATTGGGCGATAATGTAAGAAAGTTGTAATTTTTGCTTTAAAAGAGCAGGAATCAATTCTATAACCCGAAAATATGATAAATATGATATTTTTCGGATGGGCGATAATAGGGAATATTGGGCGATAATGCAAGAAAGTTGTAATTTTCGCTTTAAAAGTGCAGGGATCAATTATATGTCCCGAAAATATGAAAAATATGATATTTTTTGGATGGGCGATAATAGGGAACATTGGGCGAAAATGCAAGAAAGTTGTAATTTTCGCTTTAAAAGTGCAGGAATCAATTCTATGACCCGAAAATATGATAAATGTGATATTTTTCGTGTGGGCGATAATAGGGAGCATTGGGCGATAATGCAAGAAAGTTGTAGTTTTCGCTTTTAAAGTGCAGGAATCAATTCTGTGACCCGAAAATATGATCAATGTGATATTTTACGGGTGGGCGATAACAGGGAATATTGGGCGATAAAGCAAGAAAGTTGTAATTTTCGCTTTAAAAGTGCAGGAAACAATTCTAGGACCCGAAAATATCATAAATATAATATTTTTCGTGTGGGCGATAATAGGTAACATTGGGGGATAATGTAAGAAAGTTGTATTTTTCACTTTAAAAGAGCAGGAATCAATTCTATAACCCGAAAATATGATAAATGTGATATTTTTCGGATGGGCGATAATAGGGAACATTGGGCGATAATGCAAGAAAGTTGTAATTTTCGCTTTAAAAGTGCAGGAATCAATTCTATGACCCGAAAATATGATAAATGTGATATTTTTCGGGTGGGCGATAATAGGGAATATTGGGCGATAATGTAAAAAAATTGTAATTTTCGCTTTAAAAGTGCAGGAATCAATTCTGTGACCCGAAAATATGATAAATATGATATTTTTCGGATGGTCGATAATAGGGAACATTGGGCGATAGTGCAAGAAAGTTGTAATTTTCGCTTTAAAAGTGCAGGAAACAATTCTATGACCCGAAAATATGATAAATGTGATATTTTTTCGTGTGGGCGATAATAGGGAACATTGGGCGATAATGTAAGAAAGTTGTGATTTTCGCTTTAAAAGTGCAATAATCAATTCTATGACCCGAAAATATGATAAATATGATATTTTTCGTGTCGGCGATAATAGGGAACATTGGGCGATAATGCAAGGAAGTTGTAATTTTCGCTTTAAAAGTGCAGGAATCAATTCTATGACCCGAAAATATGATAAATGTGATATTTTTCGGATGGTCGATAATAGGGAATATTGGGCGATAATGCAAGAAAGTTGTAATTTTCGCTTTAAAAGTGCAGGAAACAATTCTAGGACCCGAAAATATGATAAATATAATATTTTTCGGGTGGGCGATAATAGGGAACATTGGGCGATAATGTACGAATGTTGTGACCCGCGCATCAAGACAACCTAAGGAAACTTGTGCACTTGTCCAAAATAAGTACGAAAGTAAAATAAACATGCGCATTGGTCTGGAATAAGAACCGCGCATTGATCTTTATTAAGTTAAATAAACATGTGCACTGTTCCAAAATGAGAGCCGCGCATCAACGCAAATTAAATAAACATGCGCACTTGTCTGAATTAGAACCGCGCATCGAGGCAAGTTACATAAATATGCGCACTGGTCCGAAATGCGAGCGTTGTTTGAAGGTATCTATGGCAATCTATCCAGTCTACCAGATATACAAAAAATCTGTTCCCAATTTTTCTTGGAAAGAAATCTTTGTATGCATTTATCGGTCTATGTTCTGGTCCGGTGCTAAATTAATTATTGAGCTAGCTCTTTGCCGTCTCATCTTTTGAAGCTTGATATTTCAGGGAAATTCCTTCGCTCATGCACGCTGGAATGGGTCTTATTGCTTTTCGTAAGCTGGGACTTTGTCCTTGGACAAACTTGTTTAAAAGGATTATCCTTTTTTTTGAAAAAGCCCGATTTTATCCTTTTTTTATCCTTAAATACTTTTTTTTATACTTTTTTTTCATTTTCATCCTTTTTTTTATACTTTTTTTCGCTTTTCATCCTTTTTTTTTTTTTTTTTTTGTTTTGATACTTTTTTTTTTTCATTTTCTTTTTTCGTTCAAAATATCATTTTTTCCTAATTAGTTATATGTTTTTTTTTTCTGCTATAATTTTTTCTCACCATAGTCATAACCCATGATTAGGCCATAATATTAACCGCTCTTACACTGTATGTGTATGTAATTTCCAACTTTTTTGCGGCGTCTATTGTTAAAATCAATACATCTGTAGAGAAAGGGTATTTTTTTCATGGAATTGAAACGTATATTCTGTAAACGTATTCAATATCTTATCACACCGTAAAATATCCAGTAGTCTAAATGATGTTGAGTAGTTTTTATTTCTTGAATGATTTTCAATAACTTCATTCTGTAAGTTTGAGTTGCATGTCCCTAGGGACCATCGATAAAGTACGTACGCACCTTTTTTTAGACCAGCCGACCATGTCGGGCTGGTCTTATCACATCAATAGAGGGGTATCCGTCGTCTGTATGTACGTGTGTAAACTTTTACTTAAATTAAAATGCTTCTTCTTCCTCAGTTTTGATCGGATTCCTCTCAAATTTTAAACGAATGTTCTCCAGGTAGGCCTCTCTTTAAAAAAATTTTTTTTGGCGATCCGCCAAAAATTGGCTAAATGGGGGACATTTAAAATTTTTCGGTTGCCAATTTCAGGCTTGCCGGATCGTACTTTTAGTCTTTATTTTCTCATCGTTCTTTTTTTTTTGTTTTGCCTCAAAACGTACTTTTTTCCACAAGCGTTCTTTATTGTTCTTTTTTTTAGCCCCAGCTTTTTTCAGAAGCAGGAATATAACAGTTGTTGAAAGTATGTGCGAATAAACGCTTTTGAGTTGAAAAATCGTATATTCTCCCAGGATTTTAGCCTGAATGTCTTGAAATTTTGGTGGAAGGTAGGGCGCATACGTTTCCACCTGGCTATTGCTTTCTTGGCAATTCGCCAAAAATTGGCGAAAATATTAGCTGAAAACCAGATCCTTTCCGTAAAGTTTGAACTACTTCTGGGAAATTATACTTACTGTTTTAAAATTTTAAGTGAAGTTAGCAGGCTTTACTACTACCTAGCTATTACTTTTTTTTTTTGGTGATTGGCCAACGGGGTAAAATTTTCAGTAAATTCTTAATCTTGGCGATTGGCCAGCTGGCGAAACTTTTCAGTAAAATCTTAACTTACTGCTGAAAAATAGTCTTGCCGTGTTGGAATTTAAAGTGAAGGTAGCAAGGGTTACCACCTACCTGGCTGTAACTTTTTTGGCGATTCGCCAAAAATTGTCGAAACTATTGCTGACAAACTTTTTTCGTAACGTCTTAACCATTTCCAGGAAAGCAATCTGTCTTGAAATTTTAAGTGAAGGTACCAGGCGTTACTGCTTATTTGGCTATTACTTTTTTTTGGTGAGTGGTCAAAAACTGATGCAGATTTTGGCGAAAAAAAAATAACTTAAAAACTTTACTAACTGCTGGAAAATAGTCGTACTGTGTTGACATTTAAAGTGAAGGTAGCCTTAGGTACTACCTACCTGGCTATTACTTTTTTGGTGATTGACCAAACATTGGCTATGCTTGTGGCGAAATTTAAAAGAAAAAAAAAACAAACAAAAAAACACTTAGTAAAATCTTAACTAACTGCTGGAAAATAGTCTTGTGGAATTTAAAATAAAGGTAGCAGGAGTTACCCCCTACCTGGCTGTAACTTTTTTTGGTGATTCGCCAAATATTAGCGAAAATATTGGCTTAAAAACGTTTTTTTCGTAAAATCTTGACTATTTCAAGGAAAGTAACGTTACTGTCTTGAAATTGTAAGTAACGGCAGTAATCAATATTACCGGCGATTTTTTGGCGAAAAACCAAAGAAATTTCAGTAAAATCTTGGAGAACTTCAGGAAAATAGTCTCCGCATTGTAATTTTAAATAGCAGTACCACACATTACTACCTATGTGGTTGTTACTTTTTTTTAGAAATTTGCCAAAACTTGGCAGAAATATTGCCCAAAAAACAATTTTCTGTAAAAAGTATCTCCTAGGGTTTTCATGGAAACATTCTTTAATTTTGGTGGGAGGTAGGGTGCATTATTAGTTGCATAAAAAAAAAATTAGCAGAAATATTGGAGAAAAACGTTTTTTTTTTATTTGAAAATTGTTAAACCTTAACTAACTCCTAGAAAATAGTATTAATGCCTTGAAATTGTAAGTGACGGTTGGAAGCCTTACTACCTACTGTTACGTTTTTGGTGATTGGCTAAAAAATTGGCGAAAAAAACAAAAAAACAAAAAAACAAAAAAAAACAATTCCATAAAATCTCGACGAACTCCATAAAATAGTCTGACTGTCTTTAGATTTCAAGTAAAGACAGCAAGCCTGACTATTTAGCTGGCTACTACAATATTTGGTGATGGGCCAAAAATTGGCGAAAAACTAAGAAGATTCCAGTAAATCTGATCTCCAGGAAAATAGTCTTACTCTCTTGAAATTTCAAGGAAAGGTAGCAGGCAATATTACTGACTTACTGGCTATTACTTTTTAGGTGATTGGCCAAAAAATCATGATTCGGATAAAATTGATGGAAATATTAACCAAAAACAATCTTCATGACAACGTATCTCCTCGTAAAATTTAAATGGAAACGTCCTCACATTTTGATGGATATAGTGGTATATATGTCTAGCTGGCTATTACTTTTCATGTTCGACGATTCGAAAAAAAAATTGACCGAAAGACGTGGCTATTACTTTTTTTGTTATTACGCCAGGAATTAGCGGATATATTGACGATAAACCGTTTTTTGTATAGAAATCTTGAATGGCGCCAGCTTTTCTGTCTTGAAATTTGGGTTACGGGTTATACTTATATGTCATAATCTTGACATCAGCATTCGTGGGCTGAGGCATTGTCCATGGACAATCCTGCTTTTGGTTTCTTTCAATTTATTTAAAATAGTAAAATATAATAATTTAAGATAATTGCTGTACTACGCTCCTGCAACGGTTCTACAATCTCTTAAATTGTAAAGGATAGGAAAATAGGTTTTTCATTTATTTCATTCACTTAAAGTTTAGTTTCAATTACGTTTACAGTATTTAACTATTTTATGCCTTTGTTTACTCTAAAACTTTTAAGATATGCTTGTGTTTTATTTTTTATTGGCTTTTTATACACTTAAACAAAATAAAAATAAATTGTGCCGTTCTTTTTTTTTTTTTTTTTGGTCTTTTTTTTCGAGGCGTTCTTTTTTTAATCTTTTATTTTTTTAATTGAATCTTTTTTTCATACCTTTGCGTTCTTTATTTTTTGTCCACCCGCCGGCAACCCTGCATCCACTTTTGCAACAAATTAAAAATCGGCGGGTTAAGTTAAAACAAGTGTGTAGAGTATTTCAGAAAGTGGTAGCCCACTTTAAAACTTTAATGTATAGGGGTTGGGAATAATTTCTCAACCTCACCCGCTTATACACGAATATGCGCCATGCCTGAAGAAGCACTTACCACTGTACCAACAAATTTTGTTTACCTCCCCCGCCCCCGACCCCAGTTGTCAACAGATTTAAATTAACAGTGTTGTTTACGTTCTTGTTTTATTTTGGGCGACTTATTACTGAGATGTGACTCAGCAGATTTGTTGCTAATTAGAGATGTGTCGGATTCTACGCCGGACCCCACCTCCTTAAAAACTCCGTCGCCTCTTGAAATACGTTTATCTATTATTATTATTGCCATTGACAGCTGTTCTTGTTTATTCAAGCCAAACGCATACAAACTATTTCTGGGGCTTTTTGAGGACACTTTTTGTCTTTATATTTTTTATTTTCAACGTTTTTGGCGTACTTTTTTGTTCTTTTTTTCTAAAGCGTTCTTTTTTTATACTTTTTTTGTCATCAAGCGTTCTTTTTTAGCAGTTTGCGTTCTTTTTTTTTAACAACCACCGGCAAGCCTGCAATTTTCAAAATGGTTCTTCTCCCACAATTTTGATCGGATTCCTTTCCAATTTTGAACATTTATTCTCTTGTAGGCCTGTCTTGAAAAATTACTTTTTTTTTTGGCGATCCGCTAAAAATTGGCTAAATGGGGGCATTTAAAAATATTTAGTACCAATTTTCAAAACTCTTCTTTTGGCACAATTTAACCGGATTCCTTTATAAATTTGTAAAGTACAATCAGGTATGCAAATATTTTTTAATCGCTGTGAAAACGAGCATTATAAATTCAGGATTCGCGTTGTCGGGGTTTTTGTCCACTTTTTGGGCATTTTTTTTTCGAAATGACTCACTTTTTCGGAACTCACCGAGTTTTTCTGGACCTAACTGAGTCACACTTTCCCTTTTTGACTCACTTTCCTGAGAACCCAGCGCTAACCTTGAAATTACAAAAAAAAAATGATACAATATGATTAACATTAATGTTTTCTCGATCTTCAGCAAAATATGAATTATCCTTTTTTTCATACTTTTTTTTCTCAAATTTATCCTTTTTTATCCTTTTTTTTATCCTTTTTTTTTCTTGACGACTCCGTGGCAACACTGAACACGGTTCTATATAGATAGTTGTCGTTTACGTAAGGTGAAGCTTATTGAGCTACTCTATCTGAAATCTAATAGTTTTAACTTTCACCCTGTAATCCGTGTGGTGCCCTTGTGAGCCAAATTACACTTGTGGAGTTTCGAATACAATGCGCAAAAAGTTTTTTTACAACAACTTGGTAAAAATGAAATAAATGATAGAGCGATTTACCTAAATGGCAAAGTTCTTTGAATCGAAGAACACTAGAAGTTGTCTACAATCCATATGCAATTTTAAAAATTTTTGCTTGTTTTTTTTTTTTGTATTTGTTTTTTTTGTTTTTGTTTTTGTTTGTTTGTTTTTTTTTTTGGCTGTTCTGAACAAAGGGTTAACAGAGATGAGCAAATTTCTCCATTTGTTGCCGGCCAGTGGAATTTTGCCGGCCCGAACAAATTCTTGCCGGCCTGCTATTTTTTTTTTCTTATGTACGTTTATTTTGCTTAAAACACAACATGACTCTGTTGAAACACGGCTATTACAACCGGGGTAGTGTGTGAAAATGTTACATTTCCAAGCTGTACTTTTTGATCAAGTAGTTGTTAGGGGTGGCGATATTTATCGATACAGCGATATATCGCGATACTTTTTTTCACGATACATATCGCGATACGAATTTTGAAATATCGATATTTTCCGATATTTTACACTATATGTTTTATTCAACATATGCAATAATTTTCCAGTGTATTATTTGTGCGTGATATCTGCAATACTGCTGTTCGTCACTTTTCACACCATATTTTCTGTTGTTCAGATTTAGTTTCACATTTTTTAAGTTACTTCTTTTTCAACGGCAGGTTATGCCATGACTAAAGAAAGATCTCAGCTGTGTGATGATTGAGTGGACAGGCTGTCTGTCTGTCCGCACTTTTTTTGTTCTTCTCACTATATTTTCTCAGTTGCCATTTATCGGAAGCAAAGCAAATATTACAGGGAGAAAATATATATAAGAAGTTGTGGGACGGCAGGTTAATTTTTTGATTTTGTAATGAAATGTAAAAATTTTGACGTTTTACGTTTTTGGACTCAAGTCATTTTTGCATCCACTTTTGTTCGTGCGATATAGCTGTAATTATTTATCGGACCCAACCAAACTTTCCATGCACTATGTATAGTCAAGTTGTGCAACGGCAGGTTATTTGTCGATTTTGTAAAAAAAAAAAATGTTAATTTCCAACGTTTTTTGTTTTTTTTTGACTTCGTAATTTTTGCATAAACTTTTGTGTGGGTCATATCTCCGTTACTATTTAGATGAGGAAAACCAAATCCAACAGGAAGAAAGCATATATAGTGAAGCTGTGCAACGGAAGATTATTTTTTGTAAAATGATGTGAAAGTTTCGACGTTTTTACGTTTTTGACTAAATAAAATAGGTAGCGGAATTGCCTTTGATAGTACTTTGCAAATGACGAATTTGCAATTACAGTGAATCTATCAAAACCAATATGTCCCACACATGGGATCTTGCCTCATTGTGGCCCTAGTTGACAGTCGAAATCATAATTAAGAAGTTACTGCCAACATACTTTTCGTATTCTGTTACAATGCCCTTACTTCAATGCGCTACACAAGTATTAATATGTCTAGAAATGAAGCCATCAGCAGTTGTATTTGTCCCTTTTTAAACATTTAAAATATCGCGATATATATCGCGATACGTGGTTAATATCGCGATACGTATCGCGATACAGAATTCGCCGCGATACCCAACCCTAGTAGTTGTTCACTTTTTCATTTTGTTCATTATCAAAATCTGATTCATAGCCTGCATCAAAATCATCAGAATCCGAGTCCGATGCGATGGCAGTAGCACATACAGAATCCCTAGTATCTGCAGATGTTCCTGGAGTAGAGGCATTATCTTCGGTAACAGTGTCGGAGGTAGTAGCCTGTTCAAGTTGTGTCTGACTGTCAACTGTTCGATGTTTTCCGCTGCAGGTTCTTCTTCAACAGTACCAGTTATCTTCGTGCTGTACTGTGCAGCTGACTTATAACACATGCGTGTAGGGCGGCGCAAGTTGTTGCTTCTGGCTCCCCAATGCATACAAATCGAGTGTCTATTTTCCCCTTTTGACAGGTGCGTAACATCAAAGTTTCTTGTTCGGCAGATCCTTCATCTGCAGTCCCATCCATAGTGAATGAGAAAAAGTTTGCATTCGTCACAGCATTCTCCGGAGTGTCACGCCCAGTTGCGGCAATGCTATGCAGAAACATTGGTGCAGCAAATCGGGTGTTGGTCGAGGGCTTTCGCTTGATCCAGCTGAGTAAGCCAATCGTAGTCAGACAGTGGTCGGTTATTTTTGACAATTGCATGAACATTCCTGAATTTGAATTCCATTTGTTTCCGATTACGTTCATGCATTGCAAGAAGCCCTTGAGCGGCAGGTGTTTCAGCAGGATTTCAAAGGCTGCCCTTCTTATAACAGCTTCCTGGTGGCTACTGGTTTTTTCGTGATCACTAAGTGTCACATATTTAAAGTTTGTGCTTCCGGTAACAAATTGAAATTTTCTTTCTTTCAAATTCTTTTTATTTGTCCTGTTAGCGTCGAAATATTCAATGCACCATGAGCACTTCATAACAGCCTTGTCATAGACTAGCCACGGTTTCTGCTTTAACCACTCAGGATTGAATGCTCGAGATGGTCTTTTTTTTCCTTTTCATATTGTTCGTTCTTTAACTTTTTGCCCTTTTCATCTTTAACCTTTTTGCTTTGGAAGGCTACGCACCAGAAGTGTACTTTATAGGCCAACTTGACATTTCTGTTAGAATGTCTTACTTCGCTTTCATTAGGCAAAGGGTAACCTGCTGAAAGAATCAATGTATATATAGCAGTTCCAAACACCAGAAAAATGGTGTGTAAAATACAGTTTGTCCATGTATGTGAACAACTAATTAAGTTTTTTTCAATGGCTATTATGACAAACATTACCAAAAAATACAAAAAGGGGACAAATTTTTGCCGGCCCGCCTGGCCGGCAAGGGTAAATATTTTGCCGGCCCGGCCGATTTTTTGCCGGCCACGGGCCGAGGGGCCGGCGAATTTGCTCATCTCTGCAGGCTATTTTTGCCCAGTTGATGTGCAGTCAAACCGTACAGTTCTTGCGCATTTTATTCGGAACACAAACCACATGTGATTAGACGTGTACAGTCTGCGCAGCAGACAGCAAGAGAGCAGTAAGTTATAAAATGTCCCGGATGTTATTTTCAAGTATACAATAAAATACCCAGGTCCTGAAACCGAGTCACTTTCGTACTTACACATATTTTAGTGTCTGAAATAGCGGCTGACTAAATCATGAGTCATTGAGGTCTATTTAACCATTTGAAATTGCATAAATAATGAGAACGAGCCGTTTTACACTCACTTGAACATAAACGCTGACTCTCAATCGTATTTGGACTTCAAACTCAATTTTCGCACTATTTTCGCACTATTTTCAGTATGTGAATTGTACATTTGTCAGATATTCTAGCGAAGAGACTGCATGCCTTATCTGAAAACAAATGCTAGCATGGTGTGACGTTTACAGAAAAAAGGTGAAGATGATTTGAGATGATCAGCTGCTCTTTGTTGACATCGCCATGTTGCCCTCCGCCAATCAACGAGTGTCCGGCCTGCAGGTTGGCATCTTCCTGCTCAAATCTGTGTAGATGCACACTCCGGCTACTCGGCTTTACCTCGCTTGTTTCATTGTGATCTGTTGGTATTGAAATATGTGTTTATATGTTGTTATATGTCATAATGTTTTTGCTTCACACAGGATGCCCACAATTGTTGTCCAGATTTCGATCCAGAGAATGGTGCTTCGCTGTTTGCCGTGTATGATGGCCATGGCGGTAAGGTGGCTGGTGGGGGGGGGGGGGGGCGGGGAGGGGCTTATCTGATGCCCTTTTAAGTGAGATGCAATTTTTGTATGTATTCTTAAGCATTTAAAAAAAACGATAAGTATCCTTTCTATATATGCCCAATTGCAGGAGGAAAAACTGAATAAATCTATTTCCAAATTTTTTGTTACATTAAAGCAGTTTTACTCCAATCATATATATATGATGTTTATAGAATGGAAGTTTCGTCGTTGTTAAAAAAGAGGGTCGATTTTTTTTAGACGTAAAGTCTGTTTGCCATATGTTTAAATTAGAATTAAATTTGGTAGGGGCCGAAGTTGCGCAATACACGGCTCAGCACTTTCCCGACTTCCTCCGAAAGACACCGAAGTACAAAGAATGCGCCGTGGCCCAAGCACTCGAGGACGCCTTCCTGGCCTTCGACGAGTCGCTGACGAAGGAGAGCGTCGTGGAGACGCTGAAGGAGCTCGCCGGTCTCGACGAGGCCGAAGAAGATGAGGAAGAACGTAGGTTTTGGCGAGGCGTTGTCCCTGTGCCCGGCTTAACGCAAACGTACCAGAATGTTAACGTTTATACTGCAGGGTATCGCGCGGAACTGTGTTTGAACTGTCTTCATTGTCTTACGCGTGCTAGTTATGTTTGTGATGTTGCACAAATATTTCACAGAAAATGTTAGTGGGAGCCCAGTTACCCGGGATAATTGGCTCCAAAGCGGTGAAATTTGGGCCGCGGATCCCGTCCTGCTGTTACAGTAATTCAGTGGCAATAATGTGTGGTTCCGTAGCACATGTTCAGTACTACGTTGATTCCAAATGATACGATTTTGTTTGTGAAGTGCCTTTCTTTTATACCTCACGGGGGGGGGGGGAGATATATGCGATCGACCGTGTGTCGGTCTGTCATCAACAGCTTGTTAACACGATAACTTAAAAACTGCTGCGAGGGTTTTAATGAAACTTGGTATGTAGCTTCTATGGGAACAAACACAGATCGGTAGTGTAAATGGGCCAGGTTCGTCCAAGGAAAATGCACCAGCTGGACCTAGAAAATTTCAGCTCTTGATTAACTATTGATGGCCGTGTTTAACTGATTGGGGGCCTGTGGGGAATATGTGGGCTATGCTCGCTGCTCTAGTTGTCTCTAGTTTTTTTAGTTCCGTTACAGGGTAGGATTGTTTTCGGAAATACTGGGCGTAGGGTTCTGAAATGTTATACTGCCTATCAGTACAAGAGTGTCTGAAAATTTCAGGCAGTTTGTAAACTGCCTGATTCAGTCAGCCACTTTGTGAATAATTTGTCTGATCAGGCATGTAAACAAAACCTTTAAAAACCTTTATTTTTATCCCAGACCGTTATTTTACTCAAAACAACCTTAAAAAAAATTTATTTTGGTCGATGTTCAAAAACCCCTTCTCAGGTTTTCTTCAGTTGTTCAGAAAATTTTTAGTTGCTAAATTTATGCATGCATGACATGATGTAACACATTTCATTTTTGCGTATAATATATTGCACTTGATTTATATTCATTTTTCTACGCATAAAACGAGAACATCGGGAAGAGATGGCGCAGCTTCAGAAATATTCACATGAGCATCCCCACTGATTTCCATGTGTTGTATAAAATATCTTTAAAAAAACATATGTTCACTGATAATTTAGCTTTTTAAAAAACCTTTATTTTCAAAATGAAAACCTTTAAAAGACTTTCGTATTTGTCAAGGACCGTTTACATGCCTCGTCTAAACTTTTCAGCCACTTTGTAGACTGCCTGGCTTTAGGGCTCCAAAATTTGACGGTTTGCCTGAAATGGTATTTATGTGTAGTGCAGGGTTCGCGCTGGGTTCTCAGGAAAGTGAGTCAAAAAAAGGAAAGTGTGACTCAGTTGGGTCCAGAAAGACTCGGTGGGTACCGAAAAAGTGAGTCATTTCGTAAAAAATGCCCAAAAAGTGAACAAAAACCCCGCCAACGCGAACCCTGTAGTGTTAACACAAACGATTACGTTTCTTTAAGATGTCGATCTTTTATACTAAACAACATACTCTTTATAACAATGAAAGCTACCATTTGACGAAAGGGAAACTTTTCAACTTGGATTACAATGCGCTAATATTTATTTATTTATTTATTTTTTGCTCTAATCAGCTTCGCTGTTGAATGGTTGTGTAATCGGATTGCAGAAAAGAACGAAGTTGCGGGACTCTTCGAAGAAGCGGAGATGCCGATAGAGAAGTTAATGGAGCGTTATGGCGCCGGAAACAAATCCTACAAAAAGCTGTGCGACAAGGGAGACGACTTCCAGTCCCCCGCCCTGCGGCCCAAGAAAGATTCCATGGACAAAATCGAAGCCGATCATATCAAACAGAACATGTCCAATAAACTGCTGAATGGTAACCACGACGACAAGGCGGAGACGGAATGCGTTGCCAATGGAGACGATGAGAAAACGCTCAAAGAAAAGAATCAAAATAAAAGCAGCGCGGAAAATGTGGATTCCACTGTGGAAATTGTCCAATCCAAGGAGGAGAAAATTTCAGACTGTTCAGATACGCAAAAGGCTGACACAAAGGAAAGTTCTCAGGAAAATAATGTCACATTGCCCGACTCGACTCAGAATGAGTCTAAAACGGGCAGTTCTCCAGTCAAAGACAGCGTTGTCGAGTCCACCACAAAAGAAAGTACTAACTGTACACCTGAAGTTACTTCTTCTTCGGAAGGAACGAAACAAACCGGGGAGTCAGAATCGCAGACAGTCGCGCGGGAGTCGGGCGCAGGTGGGAGCAGTTCCGAAGCCACGTCGGCAAGTTCCGGAGGAGGGTCGACAGCTTCCGGAGGAAGCTCGGCAGCTTCCGGTGGAAGTTCAGCAACCTCTAGTGATGATAGTGACGTAAAGGTGATAAACTTTTTTTATTCAAAATGCATCTCTTCCGGAAAGATAGGAGATACGATGATTTTTTTGTCATTACCACTTGCAAACTTTGATTGAAAATGGGTAGGCCTCGATAGGTATTTCGACCATTTGTTCCCATTTAGTTTCGAGAAAACTCTTCCTAATCTATTTGACGTCGGAAGATGAAATTTGACGTGCAGAGGATGATAAGACGGTTTCAGTGTGAAGCAGTTTCGCAATCTGAATGTCTACATTCAAGTTCAAGGTCATATGACCTTTGTATCGTTAAAATTCGTTAGAGAAAGATAGACTATTATCTCGAAAACTTTTAGAGAGAGCGATTTTGAGCTTATTTGCAACCCTTGTCTGTTTGGACGTAAAAGATCTCTGCGTCCTCGCTCATGCTCAAGGTCAGAAACAGGAAGGTGACCATTATCTCTAAAACGGTTAAAAATGGAGCGATTTTTAGCTTATTATCCACCCTTTTGGCCAAAAGGATGTTACACAAGAGGTACCCGGGTGACCTTGACTTCCTTGGTCATGGCCAAGGTCAAAAACGGGAAGTTGATCATTATTTCGAAAACAGTCAGAGATACAACGAGAGGTACCTCGGTGACCTTGACCTCGTTTGTGGTCAAGGTCAAAATACATAAAAAGAGGGCGTCGTATTTTATAAACTTTCCCAAGGACCATACAGATCACTATACAGTGATTCTGAAAATTGTGCAAGGATTTGCTGTCAAATATGACGTGCTGTGCTGTGCGGACCCATCAACCGCAAAGCTTGAACTTGCGTGGATAATTTGCAATTTCCGAATCATGAAAGAACATACGTAAAAGAATTATATAATGTGGGATCCATTTCATATACTGGCATTGTAAACAATGGAAGTATACCAGTCTAAACTGTTGGGTATTTGGAATTTCAGGACGAGCCCACGTCATCTAGCGGGAGGAGGAGGGCTAAGCGATCGGGCGTCATTCCGGCCGAGGGCGAGGACGAGTCCAGCTGTGACGAGGACGAGGAGATGTCCGACAGCGACGAAGAGATTGATGAGGAGGATATCACCGAGTCCGATAGGTGAGTGACGTCACGTGCCCCGCTCCGCCAGGGCATAACGCTATCCGCGTCGCCATAGCATCACATGAATCACGCCCTCATGACATCACGTGACCCGCACCGCCATGGCATCACGTGACCCGCGCAGTCTTAACATCAATTGACCCCGATCTCTTGACTGCACATTTCATGTCTTTTCTAGTTTTTTGTGTGGTTTGTAGTTATTTGCGAAGACATAGTTAAGCATGACGGATGGTAACACATTTGATGTTTTGTGTATTACAGTGAAGATGAAGACATGGCGGGGTTTGAGGGCATTGCGGATGATGATGATGAAGAAGATGAGGAAGATGAAGATGAAGAAAGAGGGGTTGTGCTCGGGGGTGAAGAGGTAATCCTCCCTCCCGGAGTCACAGAAAACGTGCATGTTCTGATATACTTGCTTGACTGGTCATCAGATGGATGCAAAGAGAAACTGTAATTGTAAAGTGTTTGAAACAGCGATATTAAGCCCTTAATTTAAAAGTGTGTCATGAGGCAATATATGAGGCAGTACATGAGAGTTGCTTGTTGATCATGAAATTCAAATACGTTTTACCGATAGAAAAGAAGGACAACGCAGAACTGGTATTGACAGATTTATTAAATGTCATTGTAGCCGGGATCTGACAGCGGGTGCACGGCGGTGGTGGCAGTGCTCCGCGGCAAGGAGCTGTACGTGGCCAACGCGGGCGACTCGCGCTGTGTGGTGTGTAGGCAGGGCAAGGCCGTCGATATGTCCATAGGTGTGTGTGTCCATTTTGTGTTCTCCACCGCCCTTCCCCCCTCCCTCCCTCCCCCCCACCCCACCATGGGCGACTCGCGCTGTGTGGTGTGTAGCGAGGCAAGGGCGTCGATATGTCCATAGGTGTGTGTGTCCATTTTGTGTTCTCCACCGACCCCTTCCCCCCTCCCTCTCCCCACCCCACCATGGGCGACTCGCGCTGTGTGGTGTGTAGCGAGGCAAGGGCGTCGATATGTCCATAGGTGTGTGTGTCCATTTTGTGTTCTCCACCGCCCTTCCCCCCTCCCTCCCTCCCCCCCACCCCACCATGGGCGACTCGCGCTGTGTGGTGTGTAGCGAGGCAAGGGCGTCGATATGTCCATAGGTGTGTGTGTCCATTTTGTGTTCTCAACCGACCCCTTCCCCCCTCCCTCTCCCCACCCCACCATGGGCGACTCGCGCTGTGTGGTGTGTAGGCAGGGCAAGGCCGTCGATATGTCCATAGGTGTGTGTGTCCATTTTGTGTTCTCAACCGCCCTTCCCCCCTCCCTCCCTCCCCAACCCCACCATGGACGACTCGCGCTGTGGTGTGTAGGCAGGGCAAGGCCGTCGATATGTCCATAGGTGTGTGTGTCCATTTTGTGTTCTCCACCGACCCCCACCCCCCCCCACCCCACCATGGGTGACTGGCGCTGTGTGGTGTGTAGGCAGGGCAAGGCCGTCGATATTTCCATAGGTGTGTGTGTGTCCATTTTGTGTTCTCCACCGCCCTTCCCCCTCCCTCCCCCACCCCACCATGGGTGACTGTCGCTGTGTGGTGTGTGCAGGCAGGGCAAGATATGTCCATACTATGGATGTATTGACGACTTTGCCCTGCCTGCACACATAGGTGTGTGCCCATTCTTAATCATCTTGCCTGTTTGTCAGGTTGTATTTTAGTAAAGCCGAAGAAAGCCATCTAAATGTCACCTTCATAATGTGCAAAACCATAAAAGTAAACTCATCTCGCAAAATATAACCTATTTAAAAGCGCTGTTATCATTTTAAGCCATGTTTGGCTTGGGGTTTTGCTACGGCCCACGGGGGATGTTTCGGTCACCGGCTGCTTGTTTCTCAGTTTTGTGCAGTTGATCAAATTGTACTAGTCTTTTTTTTTTTTTTTTTTTTTTTGTTCTCTGGCAGATCATAAACCCGAAGATGAACTGGAGAAGAAACGCATCGAGAGGGCCGGGGGACAAGTGACGGAGGACAACAGGGTCAACGGAGGCCTCAATCTCTCTAGAGCTATAGGTAAGCTCTAAATACCGTACGTCACGGGGGATGGGGGGGGGGGGTGGGGAGGGGCGGGGGTTACCACATCATATTGGCGTAAACCGGCGTATTTTTACTGCTTTGAATGACGTGTTAGATGTTAGATGCTAGATGTTAAATTGCAAGTCGTGAATGTTCTGATTGCGTGATCCGGTCTTTTGACCTACTTACAGGTGATCACGTATACAAGCGGAACGCGGATCTGCCACTCAAGGAGCAGATGATAACAGCCTTGCCCGATGTCAAGTCCTTGACCTTAACGGGCGAGGATGAGTTCATGGTACTCGCCTGTGATGGCATTTGGTAAGTACCGGTTTTGCATGAGCCAGTGCACCACGTGTGTACTGCAGTGTTGCCACATCATCCTTTTTTAAAAGGATTATCCTTTTTTTTGAAAAAGCCCGATTTTATCCTTTTTTTATCCTTAAATACTTTTTTTTATACTTTTTTTTAATTTTCATCCTTTTTTTATACTTTTTTTTCGCTTTTCATCCTTTTTTTTTATTTTGATACTTTTTTTCATTAGACCAGCCGACTATGTCGGGCTGGTCTTATCTTATCAATAGAGGGGTATCCGTCGTCCGTATGTACGTATGTACGTATGGATGCGGCTTCGTCGGGAAACAAGACGAATTGGTGTGTATCACGTTGCAATGTTAAAGTGAAACGGACCGAATTTCGGTCCGTTTCGCATTTTGGTCGGGTCGTCCGTTTCGCAAATCTGTGTTAGGGGTTCATTTTGCGAAACAGAACGTGCTCTTTCACCTGAGACCACATGCCTATTTCGCAGAAATTTACAGAGACCATCAAATTTGCTGTGTAAAATAGTTCTCACACCAACATATAGGTGGCTACCTACCATGAACTCTGTGTGAGAAAAGCACGTGGAACGAGAGCCAATCGGAAGCCGTACACATCTTTCGATCTGTGTGAAATCTATTTTTATATCACATTTCAGCCAATCAGGTGCTAGCACATGTGTCAGGGGAGCGCGACCACGTGTTGGAATGGACCTGGCCCCGGGTGGTTGTCTACTTTTTGGCCGACATTTTAGTAGATTTTGGGGTGGCCTATCCAAATAATTGTATTTAAAACAAGAAGAATAATATCACAAATACGTTTTAAAGTTATTTATTGTTTTGTTTGTAGCCTATAAATCTCAAAAATCAAAGTTAAAGTTGAGGGTAAACAAGGCAACACCCCTTTTGTTAGTGGACGATAATATCAGAAAGTTTCCACTTCGTTTTTTTAAGTACATATTTTTGCTTAACTGAAGCAAAGTGTCACATATTTTATAAAGCAATCGTTAGAGTTTGTTTATCTTCGTAGATTCTTGTTTTTTTTTTAAACCAAGTCATTTGTTTGACATATTATTCTCGGTTTCTTTATATAAGCCGGTCTGTTTCGCAAGACACATGTATGCGTGTTGTGTGTGAATTGCAGTCACTGTAAACTCTCAGTGCACTTTATAACTTTTTATTGTGCGAACAGGCGTGTTACGTGTCCGTACATGTCTTATTTACACTCAATTTTTCTGTAGTTATCGCTGAAATTGACTTAATCTCTCATTACTTGATGCCCTTAAACTTGAGTGTTGTGTTCACCAAATTCTTCCAAATTCGCCTGGTTTCACTGTGTAGAGGCAGGTTCTCGTGTGATGCCATTTATATTTTTGGGGTGTACAAGCGTGTGTCATGTGCGTACATGTCTAACATACACGCAGTCTTTCCGTCAATATCACTTAAACTGAGTCTCGTTTCTCACTGCTTGGTGACCTTAATCTTGATTGTGCTGTCTTTTTTTCAAATTCGGCTTATTTCACTTCGACTGAATCTAATACTTCAAAAGTGCATTGTTGCATTAGCGCAAGTAGAGGGGTGCACCACCCCCACTCCCCCCCTCCTCCTGTAATGTTAACACCGTTAAACTTAAAATTTTTGCAGGCGAACCCCCCCCCCTAATACACAACCAGTGCGAAATTGATAGTTGATAAACGCATTAAAATCGGTTTATTTTGCTCATTGCAGGACTTCAAAAATATATTGCTCCATTAGTATAGCTAGTGGGAGACAATGACGTGCAACCCTCCCCCTAGCTTTATAAAAAATATGGCATTAACTGAGTTTCATATCTCACTACTTGTTGGCGTTAACTTGAGTGTGCTGTATTCGCAACATTTTCTCAAATTCGACTTGATTCGCCCAGTAGATGCAGTTATTACTCTGTGCCATTTGTATCTTCCTGTGGGGGGTTTACAAACCTGTTTCTTGTGTTTCAAGTCAAATTTACCCCAGTCTATCTGTTAATATCGCTTTAACTTAGTTTAACTATGTCACTGTCCTTAATCTCGAGTGTGCTTTATTTAAAAAAAAAGCAGAGAGAGAGGGGGAGACAGAGAGAAAGCGATTCGTTTCACATTGACTTTGCGTTTTGACACACCAAAACGGCTTGTTTTTTCGAGCCAAAAATTGCAGTATTTGTACTGTTAAATTGGCACAACAACGGGGTGGGAGGGGGTTGGGGTTCATTCGGGGTAAACCCCTCCACCCTTTCCCCAAAAAGCGAAATGCACTGGTAAAGTCTAGAAGTGAAAAAATATATATTAACACCGTTAAACCTAGACATTTTTCTCACCAGAGCCTCCCCCCCCCCTCCCCTCTTCTCTTGCGCACGCCAACTGCGAAATTGGTAGTTGATAAACGTACTAAAAACGGTCTGTTTTATTGACTGACGGACGCAATTCTTCAAAAATGTTTTGCTCCATTGGTGTAGCTAGGAGGATACAATGACGGGCAACTCTTCCTCCCCTCGTTCGTTTTTCTCGGAAAAAAATGTTGCATTTTCTGAGTTTCATGTCTGTTCATGTTAGTTTCGCAAGCGACATCTATGCGTGCCGCGTGTGAGCTGCAGTTACTGTAAACTCTCAGTACCATTCATTTTAAACTTTTTTCTTGGCGTGTGCAAGCGTGTTTCAAGTCCGCATATGTTTTATTTACACCCACTCTTTCTGTGGATATCGCTGAAATTGGCTTTCATTATGCCCCAACCCTTCGGATTGGGGCCTATAGGTTTGGGGTGTCCGTCCGTCTGTCCATCTGTCCGTCATCGCTTCATAACCCTATGATTTTTTTTGGAGGGGGGGGCGGTTGGGGCCCGCTTGTGTTTCACAAATACTTACTTGTTTCTCATTATTTGATGCCCTTAAACTTGAGTGTGCTGTGGCCACCAAATTCTCCCAAATTCGCTTGGTTACGCCGTGTAGAGGCAGGTTCTTGAGTGATGCCATTTTATATGTTTCTGGGGTGTACAAGCGTGTGTCATGTGCGTACAAGTCTAATATACACTAAGTCTTTCCGTCAATATCGCTTAAACTGAGTTTCGTTTTTCACTGCTTGGTGACCTTAATCTTAATTGTGCTGTCTTTTTTTTTTTTTTTTTAGTTTCACTTTGACTGAAACTAATACTTCAAAAGTGCATTTTTGTATTAGCGCAAATAGGGAGGGTGCGCGACCTTCCCCACTCCTCCCTCCGCCCACCCCCCCCCCTCCCCTCCCCTCCCCGTCCCAAGAGCAAAATGCAATGATAAAGCCTATTAGTCATAAAAAAATGTTTAACACCGTTAAGCGTAAGATATTAGCACACGAGAACTCCCTCCCCCCTCTCCAATACACAACCGCTGCGAAATTGCGCATTAAAATGGGCTTATTTTATTCATTGCAGGACGCAATCCTTCAAAAATATATTGCTCTATTAGTGTAGCTAGTGGGAGACAATGACGTGCAAACCCCCCCCCCCCCCCCCCTCCCTTTTTAAAAAAAAATATCGCTTTAACTGAAGTTCACTATCTCACTGTCCTTAATCGTGAGTATGCTTTGTAAAAAAAAAAGGAGAGAGAGAGAGAGAGAGAGAGAGAGAGAGAGAGAGAGAGAGAGAGAGAGAGAGAGAATCGATTCGTTTCACTCTGGTTTAACGTTTTGGCACATCAAAACGGCTTTTTTTTTTCGAGCCAAAAATTGTAGTATTTGTACTGTTAAATTGGTGCAACAACGGGGTTGAGGGCATTCGGGGTAAACCCCACCCTTTCCCCAAAAAGCGAAATGCACTGGTAAAGTCTGGAAGTGAAAAGAAATTTTGCCGGCCAGATCCCCCTCACCCTTACTCCTCCTCTCTTGTACACGCCAACTGCGAAATTGACATTGATAAACACACCGAAACGGCTATTCGCAGTTGATTTGCTTGCATCTGTCAGCGGACTAAAGCGAGACATTCTCACGCACATGTGATAGGCTGTGTCTTTTATATATTTTCGCTTTCGGAATTGAATGTAAAAAAAATCTACCGAGATTTTCATATACAACTTATGTCTGAAAAATCCCTAATAACGAAGTCAGATTTTTGGCGTACATTTCGCGAGTTGGACAAGAAATCGCGATTCCTCGTTTGTTTCCCGACATACCTGTATATGTGTGATTGTGTATTGTTGTGCGCTGTTTTATTTGTTTGAGCACTACTTTTATGATTGGCTTGCCTTGTTACTATTTACACGCGAAAACTGTCATATGTATCTTCCCATATATGCTTCCCAGATCCTCCCCCTCTCCATCCACACCCCGCCCCCTTCACTGCGGAATAGCCAGTGCAAACACGTATCAGAAGCTCTAAGTCACAGTAGATTTGCTTTGATCTGTGAACGGGCTAAAAGCTCGAGATTCCCACGCTCATGACAGGCTGACTGTATATTATTGTGCGCTGTTTTAATTGTGTGAGCACTACTTTTATGATTGACTTGCCTTGTTACTATTTACACGCGAAAACTGTCATATTTTTCTTCCCATATATGCTTCCCTGATCCTCTCCCCTCTCCATCCACACCCCCGCCCCCCTCCACTGCGGAATAGCCAGTTCAAACACGTATCAGAAGCTCTAAGTCGCAGTAGATTTGCTTTGATCTGTGAACGGGCTAAAAGCTCGAGATTCCCACGCTCATGACAGGCTGACTGTATATTATTGTGCGCTGTTTTAATTGTGTGAGCACTACTTTTATGATTGACTTGCCTTGTCACTGTTTACGCGCGAAATAATCCGTCATTTTGTAATGGTTTTCTGCCATTAAAATGCTTGTTTGGCGATATTTTTTAGCTTGTGTTAGTTTATAAAAAAAATATGCAAGGTTTGGAATGAAATTATCTGCGAAACACTACACTGTGTACATGAACTTGAATGTTTTTTTTTTTTTTTTTTGACTCAGTATATGCAAATTAACTTGTCACGAGGTGTATGCGCGCGGCTTTGTTCTTGGTAGCATCACTTCAATGCAGAAAGCGTCCAGGTTACATGTGGATAATTTTTGAAAAACTTAAAAGTGGATAAAAAGTTAATGAGGATATGCCTAAAGGTAAATACACACATTTTGTGAATCACGTGAAAATGTTTGTTTAGCGTATTTGGTGTGATTTGTGACATTTTTTTAAGAATGTGTAAGATGCTGCTGTAAAAATACAGGCTTACTTGTAAGGGCGGCATTTTTTTGAGCTAGCATGCCTTGTCAGTTTACGGATTTAAATGTCGAGAAATGTTCGCTCAGAAAATTGTTGCTCAGTTTTGCTTGAAAATGCTGTCGATGTTGTCTGTTCATGGATTTCTTGGTGTACAATTTTTGGTAAGTAGCCACTGCTGGAAGCTAACTTTTTTAGGCCCGGGTCCTTGGGACCCGTGTCTTTGAAAAAGGAAGGTCCAAAGCTATTTAGGGAGGATCCGAACCGTGTTAAGATAAAATAGGGCGCAAGAAGACCTGATTTTTTGCGGCTCTGTCGGACTCTGGGTAGCCAAAAAGGAGGGTCTCGGACCCCCGCCAATTTCCAGCCCTGTTAATACGTACACAGACTTTTGCCAATTTTAAACCCCTGCCCTGAACGCAGTCCGGATGCTTTGACCCCCCCCCCCCCCCCTCTCCGTCTTGAACGCTTAAAGAATAAGCCAATTCGCACTTAGCTTTTAGCGGAAATTTTTTGCGTTTCGGCTGAATTCAGGTGGGATTAGGATGTAAATGATAGAAAACAAACGGCATGGATGGTCTCTTAGAATGTAAAAAAAATCGGTCAATTTCGCGCAGTTATAGCTTATGCTGTCGGGTCATACCTAAGATTTGGATTCCTTCTTGCTAGTCCGTGAGGGACTCCATGTACAACGGTTAGAGAGATTTTGAATGCCTCATATCAGGATAATGTGGCAGGGGGCCCCGATATGGCCATATAACAGTAAAAAAAAGATCGAAAATCACAATGCTACACAAAATGTATCCCGTCACTTGTCGGTTTGTTTCGCTAAGATTTATGGATTGTGGTGTCTTTATTTCAAATTCCCAATATATTCAGCTAATGATATTTCTCTTATTGCTTTCACAGATGCTGCGGAAAAAAGGGTGGATTAAAAAGGCCAAGGTCTCAGAACAGTCCGTTGATCTGCAGCGCTACCGAACAGGTGACGTTGTTCTTCACATGTACAGAAGGAAGTGGTGGCCTGCACGTGTGGAAGGCCGGGACCCTGACGGAAGTATAGAAGTCTCGTTTTGCGGTTTTGACTTTGCGTAAGTTCTTAAACATTTTTTTATTGCTTTCCTTTCCAGGTCGTGGACGTCCTTTTATTGCTTTCCTTTCCAGGTCGTGGACGTCCTGTAAACCAGGTTGATTTAGATTCCCTTTTGTTTTGCATGTTCTTGTGGAGTGATGACGTCCTATTCGCAGAAATTATACTTGTGTAGAGTTGAAAGACCAGTGTATTGTAGCATTTTTTTGCTCCTGTAATAACTGAAATAAAAACTGGACAACGACAGAAGTGACGTCCTTCTTACAGCAGCTGAGAGTGATACATTCTTTCATTTTTAGTCCGGAGAAAGTTTACGATCCCAGGAAGCTCAAACCGTTTCCTGTGGCTGTGGGAATTGGTAATATGTTATTAAGAAATGACAGATTTTTTTCCTTCCCTGTGATTGGATTAAATGTCTGTTTTGTCGTTTTATAGTTTGCCAGTCTCCGTTTCTGTTGAGTTTTGCATGATAGTGCTTCATAAGTTTGCAGGTTCGATTATCTAGCCGAAAGCATCAGACCCGAAAAACTTGTATTTTTTCAGTATCTTAGATGAAGTGCTGAATCCCTCTATTGCCAGTTGCACGCTCTCATTGCTAAACGGACTGTATATACAAGATTTTACTTATTCCTTATACCACCTATTTTTAAATTTGCCCTTCGGTATCGGTTCTCTCTGTAACTTGCGTGGAAGGGAAATTGAAATGACCATTGTGTACGTGTAATTTTTGTGCTCAGGCCTTGGAATGATAAGAAGGTATCGTTTTCCTTTACGCACAGTGTGTTTTCGCATGGTTTTTGGGAATGATTTATGTGCGTCTAAATTTATATGGAATGAAATGTGGAATGATTCAGCATTCCGTCATTTTTTTCTGCAGACGAGGTGTGTAAAAATCCCGGTAAGGGATACATCAGGGCCTGGGCAGAAGCCGCAAAGAGGTTATGCGGCAGGGATCAGAGCCACTTGACCCATTTTGTGGGTGAAATTGTTGGGGGACCGCTTAAAGATAGTGATGACAGTTCGGATATTAACCAAGCCTGTAGACAGATTAAGAAAGCAGCGGAAAATATCCCTGCGCCGATTTCAGGTAATTACAAGTGGAAGAATATAGAACATATATTTTGCTTGACGCGTATTTCTCGTTTCATTCGACATTTTTTTGGTTTGTGTGAGTGTGATCCGAAGGGCAGTTTCGTTATTTTACTGAACCGGAACTTGTAAGACTGAAGCGAAACGGACTGTTGTCAGAATTTTGAACGTGCATGTCCTGTGCGGCTAAGCTTTAAATTGTTCAAGGATGAAATAAGGACGTTATAGTTTATGACTCGGCTGTTACATTAGAATGAAACATTGGCATTTGAAGAAAATTAACCACAGAGTTTAAATTAATTTTAAAAACATCTGTTCATTTCGCTTGCACAGATTAAATGGTTTACATTTTCATACAATATCCCCGTTGCAGCGATCAAAAGCCATGACACAGAAGTTACGGCCACCGTTGGGGAGGGGGTGGCGCAATCCGAAGAACGTAGTTCGGGCAGCGATTGCGTCATTACAGGCGTTGATACCACGTCAAAAGAGCTTTGTGAGAGACCAAAGGGAAGAGGGGGAACACACACATTCATCGCAGGGCGAGAAAGACACAATACTCTCAGCGAATGCGGAATCGGCTGTTGAAGGGGCGTCTTCTGAGTTGCTGGGTAAGTGATGCTTTTGCATTTATAAAGGGTAAGAATTGTTGCTGAGATGTGTCGGAAGGAGTATCGTGATATATGTAGCACTTGTGCAGATTTGGTCAAGCCAACCAGATGTTGGCATTTTAAAGAATTCAAAACATTTTTCGTGCGTTATGATTGTCGGCGAAACGGACTGCTTATCAATGCCCACTGTTGTGATTCCGGAAGACCTGGAGGGCAATTACTGCTGCTGTCCTATTTGGATTTTGTATGTGAAATCCTGCTTAGGCATTGCTTAAGCACTACCTGAGCAGGATTTCACTTGCAAAATCCAAGTACGGCAGCAGCAGTAGTGGCCCTCCAGGTCTTCGCTTATATCACATAAATGCATTTACCATTTGCTTGTGTAACTCTCATGTCTGTCATTTTGTTTTGTTGCAGAAGCTGCTGGACTTGCAGGATGGTAGAGAGGCCTGGAGGGGTAGATGCGGATGTATTTGCTGGACATGAAATTGCGACATGTGTTTTGAGGGATGTGGTAGAGCATTACCTGTGGGGAATATGTGGCCTATGCACACTGCTCTAGTTTGCATTTGACTTTTCTCTTATGAAGTGACCGACTGTAAATTTATGAAAGTGGCGGCGATGGGTAGTACGGGCAAGTTTCCTGTGACAGGGTCACAAAAGCTGCCAAGTTTGCCGATGTATTTAAAAAAAAAATACTTGCTTCGTAGATTTCGCGTGGATGCACTATATTTCGCATGGCTATGGGTGTGTACGTAAACTTCGCTTGTCAGTTCGAAAGCTTTTAAACTGTGTTATTTGCAATTCACTTTCTCACACCAAGTGACCGACTTTGTAAGTACAAAACCATGCGAAATGTGCGAGCATCAAAGTGTAGTTATTCACAGAAACATCGACAAAATTTTCCAAGCCTGAGACCCTGTCACAAACATGGTTGTGGACGTACATTTCGCATGTGATATTTTAGGACACAGGGGTAAAGTTCAGTTGCGGGCATACCTTTCAAATTTTTACAAGAAACAAAAAGGGCGGATGAAGCTTCAGATCCGTTTAAAAAAAGAGATTATTTTGGGGACATTTCGCTGTGGTGTGGTGTTTTTGGGATTCTGTTTTGGTTTACACAAATGCGGGGAATTTTCTTTGTATCACTTTTCCCATGCAGTTCATTGTTCTAATACGAAGTGACCGACTTTAAATTTTTAAGCGTCGTGGGGTTGGGTAGTACGGGCAATTTTCATGTAACGGGGTTTCAAAACCTAACAGATTGACCGAAGTATTTAAGAAGTGTTTTGGTTCGTACATTTTGCATGGTTATGTGCGTTCGCGTATCAAATGAAAGTTTCAATGTGTTATTTGCATTTAATTTTTCTCGTATAAAGTGACCGACTGTAAATTTATGAAAGTGGCGGCGATGGGTAGTACGGGCAAGTTTCATGTGACAGGGTCACAAAAGCTGCCAAGTTTGTCGATGTGTCAAAAAACGAAATTCTTGCTTCGTAGATTTCGCGTGGTTGCACTACATTTCGCATGGGTGTGGATGTGTGCATGCATTTCGCTTGTCAGTTCGAAAATATTTTAAATTTATGAGCGTTGCGAGATTGTGTAGTACGAGAAAATGATATGTGACAGGGTCTCAAAACGTGCAAATTTTGCTGATGTTTCTGTGAGTAAGAACAATTTGGTGTTCGCACATTTCGCATGGTTGTGTACGTACATTTGGCTTGTCAATTCGAAAGCTTTAACTGCGTTAATTGCAGGTCTTTTTTCTCACACCAAGTGACAGACTTTGGTACGTACAAAACCATGCGAAATGTGCGAATACCAAATTGTTCTAATTAAGAGAAACATCGGCAAAATTTTCGAAGTTTGAGACCCTGTTACATACATGGTTGTGGACGTACATTTCGCATGTGATATTTTAGGACACAGGGACATAGTTCAGTTGCGGGCATACCTTTCAAATTTTTACAAGAATAATAAAAGGGCGGATGAAGCTTCAGATCCGTTTAAAAAAAAGAAACTGTTTTGCTGACATTTCGCTGTGATGTCATGTTTGTGGGATTCTGTTTTGGTTTACACAAGTGCGGGGAGTTTTTTTTTTTTTTTTTTTTTTTTTTGTATCAGTTTTTTATGCAGTTCACTGTTCTTATATGAAGTGACCGACTTTTAATTTATGAACGTCACGGGGCTGGGTAGTACGGGCAATTTTCATGTAGCTTGGTCTCAAAACCTGCCAAATTTGCCGAGGTATTAAGAAGTGTTTTGGTTCGTACATTTCGCATGGTTATGTGCGTTCGCGTATCAGATTTCATTGTGTTATTTGCATTTGATTTTTCTCGTATAAAGTGACCGACTGTAAATTTATGAAAGTGGCGGTGATGGGTAGTATGGATAAGTTTCATGTGACAGGGTCACAAAAGCTGCCAAGTTTGTCGATGTGTCAAAAAAACGAAATTCTTGCTTCGTAGATTTCGCGTGGTTGCACTACATTTCGCATGGTTGTAGATGTGTGCGTACATTTCGCTTGTCTGTTCGAAAGTATTAGCTGTGTTATTTGCAGTTCACTGCTTTTATAAGAAGTAGCCGACTTTAAATTTATGAGCTTTGCGAGATGATGTAGTACGAGAAAATGATATGTGACAGGGTCTCAAAACTTGCAACTTTTGCTGATGTTTCTGTGAGTAAGAACAATTTGGTGTTCGCACATTTCGCATGGTTGTATACGTACATTTGGCTTGTCAATTCAAAAGCTTCAACTGCGCTAATTGCAGGTCTTTTTTCTCACACCAAGTGACAGACTTTGGTACGTACAAAACCATGCGAAATGTGCGAATACCAAAATGTTCTAATACACAGAAACATCGGCAAAATTTTCGAAGTTTGAGACCCTGTTACATACATGATTGTGGACGTACATTTCGCATGTGATATTTTAACACAGGGACAAAGTTCAGTTGCGGGCATACCTTTCAAATTTTTACAAGAAAAATAAAAAGTCGGATGAAGCTTCAGATCCGTTTAAAAAAAAAAAAACTGTTTTGCGGACATTTCGCTGTGATGTCATGTTTGTGGGATTCTGTTTTGGTTTACACAAGTGCGGGGAGTTTTTTTTTTTTTGTCAGTTTTTCCATGCAGTTCACTGTTCTTATGCGAAGTGACCGACTTTTAATTTATGAACGTCACGGGGCTGGGTAGTATGGACAATTTTCATGCAGCTTGGTCTCACAACCTGCCAAATTTGCCGAGGTATTAAGAAGTGTTTTGGTTCGTACATTTCGCATGGTTATGTGCGTTCGCGTATCAGGTTTCAGTGTGTTATTTCCATTTGATTTTTCTCGTATAAAGTGACACACTGTAAATTTATGAAAGTGGCGGTGATGGGTAATACGGATAAGTTTCATGTGACAGGGTCACAAAAGCTGCCAAGTTTGCCGATGAATTTAAAAAAAAGAAATACTTGCGTCGTAGATTTCGCGTGGTTGCACTACATTTCACATGGTTGTGTATTAGCGTACATTTTGCTTGTCAGTTCGAAACTTCTCTGTTCGGAGTGACCAATTTCAAAGTTTACGAACGTTGCGAGATTGGGTAGTACAAGCAAAGGGTATCTGACAGAGCCTCAAAACTTGGAAATTTTGCCGTTGTTGCCGTGATTAAGAAAATTTTGGTGTTCGCACATTTCGCATGGTTGTGTGCGTACATTTCGCATGTCAGTTTGAAAGTTTTATTTGCAGTTCACTTTTCTCATACGAAGTCATCGACTTTAGTACGTACACAACCATGCAAAATGTGCGAACACCAAAATGTGCTTATTTAAAGAAACATCGGCAAAATTTTCAAAAGTTTGAGACCGTGTCACATACATGGTTGTTATACGTTCATTTCGCATGATTGTGTATAAACGCGCATTTCGCTTGTCAGTTCGAAAGTTTTACCTGTTATTTGCAGTTCATTGTTCTTATACGAAGTGACCGACTTTAAATTTATGAACGTCGCGAGAAGGGCGTACGCGCAAACGTGACAGGGTTTCAAAACTTGGAAATTTGCCGATGTTTCCGTGCTTAAAAAATTTTGGTGTTCGCACATTTCGCATGGTTTTTCATGTAGCTTTTGTACGTACTTTTCGCATGTCAGTTTGAAAGTTTTAATTGTGTTATTTTCAGTTCATTTTTCTTATACGAAGTCACCGACTTTAAATTTATGAACGTCACGAGATGGGGTAGTACACCCAAGTTGTGTTGCAGGGTCTCTAAACCTGCAAATTTTGTGCATGGTTGTGTACGTACATTTCGCATGTTAGTTTGAAAGTTTCAGCTGTGTATTTTGTTTTCTTTAGGAAGCTTTTATGTGGTTTATATCTCATTGCCTCACGTTTTTTCGGCCTATCATTAAATTTTAATTAGTGCACATAACACTGAGCTTGAAAATAAGATAGAGTTGGTTATTTACACATCACGGTTATATCAGTAAAGGATTTTGTTGTTTTATTTTTCCTGTATTTTGGTTTTATTTTAAAAGAGTTTTGTTTTTAAACATTCATCTGTATAAATCTATGTTTTTTAAAATTCATCTGTTTGAATATCTTTTGTACTGCTTTTCAATATTTTGTAACTCTTCAATTAATGTTAAATAGTTTATGTATAAAAATGAAAGAAAATAAATATTACAGGGGGTTATGGTGTAAATAAAAGAAAACAAACTCTACGCTTGTTTGGCTTTTGTTTAGTGTTTCCCTAATATTCATTTACAGAAAGCACGTGGCCTTTGTTTATAAACAAAATCGGTTTGTTTACATTTTTTACACAGTCTCATTTCACAGCAAACTCACAGTTGTAGATATCAAAAAATGGTGTAAAATATGCAAATTATGTAAACAAAATATTCCGTTTCGCAGGGTTCATGCTTTGTTAAATTTCTCTTAATCTGGTGTCTTTTATATATTTTCGCTTTCGGAATTGAATGTAAAAAAAATCTACCGAGATTTTCATATGCAACTTATGTCTGAAAAGTCCCTAATAACGAAGTTAGATTTTTGGCGTACATTTCGCGAGTTGGACACGAAATCGCGATTCGTCGTTTGTTTCCCGACATACCTGTATATGCGTGTATGTGTGTATGTACGTGTGTAAACTTTTACTTAAAATGCTTCTTCTCCTTCAGTTTTGATCGGATTCCTCTCAAATTTTACACGAATGTTCTCTAGGTATACCTGTCTTTAAAAATTATTTTTTTTGGCGGTACACCAAAAATTGGCTAAATGGGGGGCATTTCAAATTTTTCGGTTGCCAATTTTCAAAATGCTTCTTCTCCTTCAGTTTTGATCGGATTCCTCTCAAATTTTACACGAATATTCCCTAGATAGACCTCTTTTAAAAAATTACTCATTTTAGCGATCCGCCAAAATTTGGCCAAATAGGGGACATTTTTTAATTTTTTGGTGTCAAATTTTCAAATTGCTTCTTCTCCCACAATTTTGATCGGATTCCTTTCCAATTTTGGATAGTTGTTCTCTAGCTAGACCTGTCTTGAAAAATTACTCTTTTTGGCGATCCGCCAAAAATTGGCCAAATGGGGGACATTTGTAATTTGTGGTTGCCAATTTTCAAAATGCTTCTTCTTCCACAATTTTGATCAGATTTTCTCCAAATTTTGCACAAATATTCCCTAGGTAGGCTTCTTTTCAAAAATTACTCATTTTGACGATCCGCCAAAAATTGGCTAAATGGGGGACATTTTTTAATTTTTAGGTGTCAAATTGCTTCTTCTCGCACAAATTTGATCGGATTCCTTTCCAATTTTTGATAGTTTTTCTCAAAGTAGACCTATCTTGAAAAATTACTCTTTTTGGCGATCCACCAAAAATTGGCCAAATGGGGGACATTTGTAATTTTGTGGTTGCCAATTTTCAAAATGCTTCTTCTCCCACAATTTTGGTCAGATTTTCTTCAAATTTTGCACCCATATTCCCTAGATAGACCTCTTTTGAAAAATTGCTCATTTTGGCTATCCGCCAAAAATTGGTTAAATGGGGGACATTTTTTAATTTTTAGGTGTCAAATTGCTTCTTCTCGCACAAATTTGATCGGATTCCTTTCCAATTTTAGATAGTTGTTCTCTAGCTAGACCTGTCGTAAAAAAGTACTCTTTTTGGCGATCCGCCAAAAATTGGCCAAATGGGGGACATTTGTAATTTTGTGGTTGCCAATTTTCAAAATGCTTCTTATCCCACAATTTTGATCAGATTTTCTTCAAATTTTGCACGAATATTCCTAGATTAGGCCTCTTTTTAAAAATTACTCAATTTGACGATCCGCCAAGAATTGGCCAAATGGGGGACATTTTTTAATTTTTTGGTGTCAAATTTTCAAATTGCTTCTTCTCGCACAATTTTGATCGGATTCCTTTCCAATTTTGGATAATTGTTCTCAAGGTAGACCTGTCTTGAAAAGTTACTCTTTTTGGCGATCCGCCAAAAATTGGCCAAATGGGGGACATTTGTAATTTTGTGGTTGCCAATTTTCAGAATGCTCATTCTCCTTCAGTTTTGATCGGATTCCTCTCGAATTATACACGAATGTTCTCTAGGTAGGCCTTTCTTTAAAAATTTTTTTTTTTGGCGATCCGCCAAAAATTGGCTAAATGGGGGACATTTGAAATTTTTCGGTTGCCAATTTTATAAAAATGCTTCTTCTCCCACAATTGTGATCAGATTTTCTTCAAATTTTGCACGAATATTCCCTAGGTAGGCCTCTTTTGAAAAGTTACTCATTTTGGCGATCCGCCAAAAATTGGCAAAATGGGGGACATTTTTTAATTTTTTGGTGTAAAATTTTCAAATTGCTTCTTCTCCCACAATTTTGCTCGGATTCCTTTCCAATTTTGGATAGTTGGTCTCCAGCTAGACCTCTCTTGAAAAATTACTTTGTTTGGCGATCCGCCAAAAATTGGCCAAATGGGAGACATTTGTAATTTTGTGGTTGCTAATTTTCAAAATGCCTTTTCTCCCACAATTTTGATCAGATTTTCTTCAAATTTTGCACCCATATTCCCCAGGTAGACCTCTTTTGAAAAATTACTCGTTTTGGCGATCCGCCAAAAATTGGCCAAATGGGGGACATTTTTTTGTTATTTTTTGGTGTCAAATTTTCAAATTGCTTCTTCTCGTAAAATTTTGATCGGATTCCTTTCCTATTTTGGAAAGTTGTTCTCTAGCTAGACTTGTCGTGAAAAATTACTCTTTTTGGCGATCAGTCAAAAATTGGCCACATGGGGGACATTTTTTAATTTTGTGGTTGCCAATTTTCAAAAGCTTCTTATCCCACAATTTTGATCAGATTTTCTTCAAATTTTTAACGAATACTCCCTAGGTAGGCCTCTTTTGAAAAATTACTCATTTTGGCGTTCCGAAAAAAATTGACCAAATGGGGACATTTTTTTTTGTGTCTAATTTTCAAATTGCTTCTTCTCCCACAATTTTGAGTATGGCCGCTCACTTTGATTTGGTACGCTGTGATGACAACTACACCGAGCAAGTGAGCGAATATTTTCTCCATTCAGTTACGGCTTTTTTTCGTAACCGCTGTCTGCCAATTTGGTCATGGTTTTGTCTGTGATTCTTGGATATATATTCTGTAGGTCACGGCTGGTCACCATGTCCCCGGACATGCTTGTTTCCTTTTTTCGTTCAAAATATCATTTTTTCCTTAATTAGTTATATATTTTTTTTTCTGCTATCATTTTTTCTCACCCTAGTCATAACCCATGATTAGGCCATAATATTTACCGCTCTTACACTGCATGTGTATGTAATTTCCAAATTTTTTGCAGCGTCTATTGTTAAAATCAATACATCTGTAGAGAAAGGGTATTTTTTTCATGGAATTGAAACATATATTCTGTAAATGTATTCAATGTTTTATCACAATGTAAAATATCCAGTATTCTAAATGATGTTGAGTAGTTTTTAGCCCAGCTTACGTTACTCTTAAGCTGGGGTATTCCTATCGGTTTGCGGGTGGCGTCCGTTAGTTAGTTATGTAGTTGTTTATTTAGTAAACTTTGTTTCAAAATGCATCTCCTCCTACAATTTTGATCCGATGTCTGTATTTTTGGTATGAGGCATCCCTAAGGGGTCGTGCATACGGCTTGTGCTTTTCTAGTCGATCGGGTGATTTTTGAATTTTTGGCGAATTTTTGAATAAAAAATTTTAAAATGTATCCTGCATTTTTGACCCCATGTCATTTATGTTTGGTATGAGGCACCCCTAAAGGGTCATGCATACGGCTTGTGCTTTTTTAGTCGATTGAATAATTTTTGTATTTTTGGGGAGTTTTTGAAGCAAAAATTTCGAAAATTATTCAAAATGCATCTACTCCTACAATTTTGAGTCGATGTCTTTTTTTTTTTTTTTTTGTGAGGCATCCCTAAGCGGTCATGCATACGGCTTGTGCTTTTTTAGTCGATCGGGTGATTTTTGAATTTTTGGGGAATTTTTGAAGAAAAAATTTAAAAATGAATCTCCCTACATTTTTGACCCGATGTCACTTATTTTTGGTATGAGGCACCAGTAAAGGGTCGTGCATACGGATTGTGCTTTTTTAGTCGATCGGGCAATTTTTGTATTTTTAGGGAGTTTTTGAAGAAAAAACTCCAAAATGCATTTCCCCCTACAGTTTTGAACCGATTTCATTTTTTAGGCCCCAACCCTACAGGGTTGGGGGCCTATAGACTTTGGGTGTCTGTCTGTCCGTCCGTCTGTCTGTCCGTCATCGCTTTTTTGTACAAGCGATATCTCGAGAACGCAGAGGCCTAGAGACTTGATGTTGGGCTCATTTGAAAGGTCTCGACTTGTAGATGTGCCTTTTGGCCATTTTGGCCAAATTCGATCACGTGATCTTGGCCAAATTGGCCAAAAACGCAGAAAATCGCCTTGTGTTTGTACAGGCGATATCTCGAGAACGCAGAGGCCTAGAGACTTGATGTTGGGCTCATTTGAAAGGTCTCGACTTGTAGATGTGCCTTTTGGCCATTTCGGTCAAATTCGATCACGTGATCTTGGCCAAATTGGCCAAAAACGCAAAAAATCGACTTGTGTTTGTACAGGCGATATCTCGAGAACGCAGAGGCCTAGAGACTTGATGTTAGGCTCATTTGAAAGATCTCGTGTTGTAGATGTGCCTTTTGGCCATTTTGGCCGAATTCGATCACGTGATCTTGGCCAAATGGGCCAAAAAAACGCAAAAATCGACTTGTGTTTGTACAGGCGATATCTCGAGAACGCAGAGGCCTAGAGACTTGATGTTAGGCTCATTTGAAAGGTCTCGACTTGTAGATGTGCCTTTTGGCCATTTTGGCCGAATTCGGTCACGTTATCTTTGCCAAATTGGCCAAAAAACGCAAAAAATCGACTTGTGTTTGTACAGGCGGTATCTCGAGAACGCAGAGGCCTAGAGACTTGATGTTTGGCTCATTTGAAAGACATTTTGGCCGAATTCGGTCACGTGATCTTGGCCAAATTGGCCAAAAAACGCAAAAATCGACTTGTGTTTGTACAGGCGATATCTCGAGAACGCAGAGGCCTAGAGACTTGATGTTGGGCTCAATTGAAAGGTCTCGACTTGTAGATGTGCCTTTAGGCCATTTTGGCCAAATTCGGTCACGTGATCTGCTAAATTTTGGGGGTAGAAAAAGATTTTCCGCCAGCCAGTATCATTGTTTTTCAAAGTTTTGAGCAGAAGTAGGACATTTATTTTTCTTGGCCTAAACTGGCCAACAGGTTCAAAACCATAGACGACCCCTTACAATTTTGGGGGCATTGGGGCCTGTTAGTGTTCACTGAATACTTGTTTTTTTTTTGGTATGAGGCATCCCTAAAGGGTTGAGCGTACGATTTGCGCCTTTTTAGCCGATCCGACAATTTTTGTATTTTTAGGGAATTTTTGAAGAAAAACTTCAAAATGCATTTCCTCCCACAGTTTTTATCCGATTTCATTTATTTTTGGTGTGAGGCATCCTTAGGTGGGTCGGGCATACAGCTTGTGCTGTTTGACTCGACTTGGGAATTTTTGATTTTGGGGGGAATTTTTGATGAAAATACCTCAAAATGCATACTACTGTTTTGATCAGACATCATTTATTTTGGGGCTGAGGCATGCTTAGGGTGTCGTGAATATTGCCTGTGCTTTCTAAGTGGATCAGGGAATTTTTGAAGAAAAAAAAATCAAAATGCATCTCCTCCTACAGTTTTTATCAGATTTCATTTATTTTTTTATGAGCCGTCTCTTGGGGGCCATGCATATGACTCGTGCTTTTGGAGTGAATTGGAAAACTTTTGAATTATTTTTTTCGGAATTTTTGAAAAAAATTAAATGAATCTCCTCCTACAGCGCGTAAACGCAAGTAAAAGGAACTTGCGCAATAGTCAGATTTAACGACCGAACATCGACGCAAGTTACATAAACATGCGCAGTAGTCCAAAATAAGCGCTGCGCATCGATGCAAGTTAAACAGACATGCGCATTGGTCCACCGCGCATCGGTGGAAAATAAATAAACATGCGCACTGGGCCGAATAAAATGAACCAGGCATCGACGCAGGTTGAATAGACATGTGCAGTGGTCCGAAATGCAAACCGCGCATCAACGCAACCCAAAGAAACATTCGCAATGGTCCGAAATTCGAACTGCTCATCAACGCAAGTTGAATAAACATGCGCACTGGTCCGAAATGCAAACCGCGCACCAACGCAGAATAAGCACCGTGCGTCGACGCAAGTTAAATAAACACGCAAACTGATCCGAAATGCGAACCGCGCATCAAGGCAACCTAAGAAAACTTGTGCACGTGTCCAAAATAAGTACCGCGCATCGACGCAAGTTAAATAAACTTACGCACTGGTCTGAAATAAGAACCGCACATCAACACAAAGTAAACAAACATGCGCACTGATCCGAAATAAGAACCGCTCATCAACAAAAGGTAAATAAACATGCGTGCTGGCCCGAAAGGCGAACCGCGCATCAAGGCAACCTAAGGAAACTTGTGCACTTGTCCAAAATAAGTATCGCTCATCAACGCAAGTAAAATAAACATGTGCATTGGTCTGAAATAAGAACCGCGCATCGACGCAAGTTAAATAAACTTGCGCACTGGTCTGAAATAGGAACCGCACATCAACACAAGGTAAACAAACGTGCCCACTGATCCGAAATAAGAACCGCACATCAACACAAGTTAAATAAACATGCGCATTGATCCGAAATAAGAACCGCACATCAACAAAAGGTAAATAAACATGCCTGCTGGCCCGAAATGCAAACCGCAAATTAAATAAACATGCCCACTTATCTGAATAAGAACCGCGCATCGAGGCAGGTTACATAAATATGCGCACTGGTCCGAAATGCGAGCGTTGTTTGAAGGTATCTATGGCTGACTGTCCAGTCTACCAGAGATACGAAAAATCTGTTTCCAATTTTTCTGGGAAAGAAATCTTTGTATGCATTTATCGGTCTATGTTCTGGTCCGGTACTAAATTAATTAATGAGCTAGCTCTTTGCCGTCTCATCTTTTGAAGCCCAATTTTTCAGGGAAATTCCCTTGCTCATGCACGCTGGAATTGGTCTTATTGCTTTTCGTAAGCTGGGACTTTGTCCTTGGACGAACTTATTATTTCTTGGATGATTTCCAATAACTTCATTCTGTAAGTTTGAGTTGCATGTCCCTAGGGACCATCGATCAAGTACGTACGAACCTTTTTGTTTTTAGACCAGCCGACCATGTCGGGCTGGTCTTATCACATCAATAGAGGGGTATCCGTCGTCTGTATGTACGTGTGTATATTTTACATAAATTAAAATGCTTCCTCTCCCTCAGTTTTGATCGGATCCCTCTCAAATTTTAAACGAATGTTCTCCAGGTAGCCCTCTCTTTAAAAATTTTTTGGCGATCCGCCAAAAATTGGCTAAATGGTGGGTATTTAACATTTTTCAGTTGCCAATTTTCAAAATGGTTCTTCTCCCACTATTTTGATCGGATTCCTTTCCAATTTTGAACATTTATTCTCTAGGTAGGCCTGTCTTGAAAAATTACTTTTTTTGGCGATCCGCTAAAAAATGGCTAAATGGGAGCATTTAAAAATATTTTGTACCAATTTTCAAGACTCTTCTTTTGGCACAATTTGACCGGATTCCTTTATAAATTTGTAAAGACAATCTGGTATGCAAATATTTTTTAATCGCTATGAAAACGAGCATTATAAATTCAGGGTTCGCGTTGGCGGGGTTTTTGTCCACTTTTTTGGGCATTTTTTACGAAATGACTCACTTTTTCTTAAGCCACCGAGTTTTTCTGGACCTAACTGAGTCACTTTCCCTTTTTGACTCACTTTCCTGAAAACCCAGCGCGAACCCTGAAATAACAAAAAAATGATACAATATGATTAACAGTAATGTTTTCTCGATCCTCAGCAAAATATGAATTATCCTTTTTTTCATACTTTTTTTTCTCAAATTTATCCTTTTTTATCCTTTTTTTTTATCCTTTTTTTTCTTGTCGACTCCGTGGCAACACTGGTACTGGTAGTCTCATATTGTACGTATGCTGAAGTGTAAATGTGGAGTACGATCCACCCGGGCCCAGTTCACGCCAGCTTTGAGATGAAGGGGTAGCCGATAAGATCACAAGACGGGGGGGGGGGGGGGAGAGGGGTGAGGTCTGAGAAGGATCTCTATCTTCATTATAGTGCGGGTCACCAGAGTGGATCTCTCAGTGGTTATCTGGGACAAAGTTCGATTGATTGTCGTAAAAAGCGTTGGCCTAGCGAAAGCGCTGCCCGAATCCTAAAAGTGATGTAAGGTCACGTTAGTCAATGTCTTCTTTGTGGCGTTTATAAAAAGCGGAAAAGTGTCGAGCGAGCAATCTGGGCGTGTCTAACTCGAGCGCTGTGATGGAACATGAAGCCCAGAGAATGGAGGTCGTACATGGGGCTTGAGTAATGTCGCCTGTTGATGGATGTTTCAGGAACGTCATGAGTAGCCAGGATGTCTGTGTCTTCGTACGGGATCGGCTGAAGGCTGGCGTGAACAAGATATCCGACATCATCGAGGAGGTATTCGGACTTTGTACTGAGTACTCGTTCATACCTGGAGTACTTTTAGAACTTGTGGAACGTTTGTTTTGTTAGTGCGGTGAATTGAAAGGGGCATATTCTAGTTTTCTTGAAAACAACATGTTCTGGTTGGTCATGATAAAGATAAAAGATAAGGTATGTTGGAAAGTATTGAAACTTGCTTAATGGCGGGGTACAAATTATTGCGATTTGTAACTTTATAGATATAGTTAGAGGCAAAGTATGTGAGTGAAACTGTTTTTTTTTTTTTCGTTAGATGTTCGACTTTTGCATGGCACCCGATACTTCCGGTGATGGCACGGGCTGCGACAACATGACATGTATTATCGTCAAGTTTCCGGACACGCCCACGGACAGTGCCAGCCAATCAGCGACGGGTGCCGTCAAGCGGCGCGCCGAGGAAGACAACGCATGCGCAGAGTCGAAAAAGACTAAAGATGGCGACTGATAGCGTTTGCCCTCTGACCAGTTTCCATATTATTTTAGGCAAAAAATTATTGAAATAAGTATCTCAGTAATTCTTGAATTTGTGTATGCTTACAAGATGGCTATCCCGGAGTAGTGACAGGTCCGACGTCGGCTTGCTTAAGAGTTCAGGAAGCACCAAGAGTGGGGGAAGGGGGAGGTTTGATCGGTGAGAAAACTCATCCACCATTCAAAGCCACTAGTAACAACATATTTAAGCACATGTAAAAAATCTGGTCAACTTTGCGTGATTTTTGAGTTAGGCGATTGAGGTTGCTGAAATTAAACAAAAAAAAAACGCAGTGGTGTTGTCAGAAACAAAAATGCGTTGTTCACATTAAGGCAACTTGTTCCGCTGAAATGTACATGTTGTGTGCTGTTTCCTGGTAGAGCATAAAAATTTATCAGTCATTGGGGATTAAATGCGAGTGCTGTTAAAACATGGCGGTGATATGGAAAACGTGCGCGAAACAAAACCACTTAAACAAAACCACACAGGGTTTTGTATTTTGTGTTATCTTATCTTATCTTATCTTATTTTGATACTGTCATTTTAAACAATTTAAAACGAGAAAAAAGAGGTCAGGTGTGATTGTATGAAACAGGAGCTTCACCACTGTGCTGCTGGTGGTTTCGATTGCCAGACTGCTGTGATCAGGGCGTTGATGCGGGACTTAGACTAATATACATGATGCAACAAATGCTTGTATCTATTTTCTCTAAAGTGCCCTAGTTTTTGTAGGGTAGAATTAACTTGTGGGAAACACATGTTAAAATGTTAAGAAAGTCCGTTGTTCGTTACGAATATGGGATAAAGGAGTTTGCTGGAACAAGGGATTTCATCAAAAAAAATTGGACCGACTCATAAGCGATGTGAAAAGAACTATTACAGAATTCACTGTTGTGTTTGTTTCTGGGATGCTATGTAGTTTGCAGCGAATTATTATTGTTTTTTTGTTTTTTTTTTTTATTTGGATATGCATTTATTGTTTTTGCTGACGTTGAAACAGCGTTGGTTTATGGAACATTCGATGAATGTGATTTGTTTTCAGTTGAAGAAAACATACCTGAACCAGAATATTATTTCTCATTTGCAGTAATTGTAGAGATTAAGTTTGTGTAATCGTTCACTTGTATATCGTCATTGGCGTGAAGGAAGGCCCTGAGGGGGGCTTAGTGTGTTTTCTACGGCTATAAGTGCTCGCATATATATGTGTGTGGGTGGGTGCAGCCGGAGGAAGGGCCGGGTCGACTTCCGGTTTTTCTGCCTTGAGGGGGCCAAGCGATTCCGGCGATGGAGGAGACTTGTACAGTTAGCGGCGTAAACAATGATGGGATTTATTACTCGATTGCCTGGTACTGGAACCCAAGAACAGTAGTTCTCACAGTAGTTCTTTTTAGGGGTGGGGGGAGGGGAGGGAGAGAATTTGGGATGATTCGCCCGTAGACCCGGTCCGACAGAGGCCATAAAAAGAGCTTTTGTAATCAACTGCAGGGAGTGAAGATTGCGAGGAAATCGTTTACTTTTCGACAGTTTTCTAAGAAAACATCTCTTATAATGTAAACAGTCATTCGCAGGGAAACATCGACAAATTGAGATGGATTATAATGGGGAAATATTTGCAGCTTCGATTGCGACTTGCCATATGTGAAAGGGATGATGCGAAATCTGTTTCTTTTTTTTTTTAAATTCCAAATCCTGCTTGCTTTTCGACGTGCACTTGTGTGGTGCAAGCCGCTCTAATTCAGTTAGTCTCATTGTGACGTGTTAGTGATGACATTTGGTTTTGTTTTTATTTATTTATATCTTTTATTTTTTATTTTTTTAAAGAAACACCAATGCACACGGCTAAAATTCGTCGTGGTGCACAGTTCGTTTTGGTTTGGTGGGTGGGGCCTGATTTAATTAAGGCGTGTCACGTGCTATTTTGCAGGATGACGTACACACATTGTACAACGGTCTAGCTTTGTATTTTCTAAATTCAACTAAAAGCCGTGTAAATGCATTGTATGTGAGGTGATATTTGCAGGATTGATTCTGCTGCTAAATGTTAGCGTAAAACATGCAGTGTTACAGATTTTTAGTTGCCAGGTGGCCGGCACGTCAAGTGGCTGTCGTTATTTTGACATGAAAAGAATGGCGAGCGGCTGTCGGAATATGACGTCACAAAAAGTTGTGCTCTTTTCTCTTTGCATTCTGTGTATGACGTCAGGAAGGTTGAGGTGGTACCAATGCGTTTGTTTATTTGCGTGCAAGCTAAGTGAGAGCAACATTGTCAATATTATGTTAAGTTTGGATTAACACGCAGTGTATAATGTATGTTCTGTTTGTTAATTATATGTCTCCCCCCCAAGGGAGATATATATGTTACAGGGAATCTGTGTAATTAGGGATTTCATGAAACCCCTAGGGAATTCGTGTAATGAATAAGCTCATATTGATTATAAAACTATTTTGAAAAATTATCCATTCAGGAAGGCTGTTTAGTGGTTCTTCAAAACTGTGTATCTATTTTCACATCGAAAGGAATTGGAATTTATAACATTACCATCCAAAATAACAGAATTTGGCGTGAAATGTGACATAAGTTACATAGTATAAAAAATATCGCTAAATTCAGGTACTGAAGTATCTCATGAATGATAGTTTGGCAATCGAGTGCTTTGAGTATATCAATTCAAAATCTACTGTTAATTTCGGTAAAATACTACATTGCAAACATGAAAATTCTCAATAAAAACATCGAAATTGATTGAGCAAGTTATTACACGAATCCACTAGGGATTTCATGAAATCCCTAATTTCACAGATTCCCCGTAACATATATAGCATTTGGTGTGTCTGTCCGTCCGTCCGTCTGTCTGTCCGCAGTGAGTTCATGTGAAATTAATTTCGTTCCTTCAAAATTCAATTTTTGGCAAATTTTTGAAAATGGGGGGGGGGGGGGGGGTTCGTGCATTTTTTCACTTTGGCAGGCTAAATCTCCAAAACAGTTCGTTGGATAAGGCCCAGACACCGCAACAAGAACACACATATAGCGCAAATGTATACGGCAAAGTTACTTTTCTTCATTTCGGTTCAAAATGTATTTTTAGCGATTTTTTTAAATTTCTGATTTTTAAGTTTTTTGGCCATATTGTTGCGACATCTCCGGAACTGTTGGATTAGGCTGAAATGTGGAAAGTAGAACCCACATATAGTACAAATGTTTACTGCGATGTTTTTCTTTATGTTCTGTAAAAATGTATTTTTGGTGATTTTTTGCATTTTTGGGGCTCGCCAATGTTGTACTTTTAAGCAAGAAAATTTTTTCCACGTGACTGATTGGGGGAGGGGGGGAGAAGGGGCGGGGGAGACATATCCGTTTTTGTTTTACCAAAAACACTGGCCAGTGTAGTTCTCATGTCTTTCATCACGAAAATGAACCAAGTATAAATGTCTTGCTTGAATGAAGGACACTTTGTTTGTCTGTGGGGTGAAGGGCACATTGTATCTCACCCCATGGCTGGAATGTAGGGCACACTGTACCTCACATCTTCTCTGGGATGTAGGGAACACTGTACCTCAAATTTTAGCAGGGATGGAGGGCACGCTGTGTCTTACATCTGTTCACGGATGTTGAGCAGACTGTACCTCACACATTGGCTGGGGTTGAGGGCACACTGTGTCTTACATCTTGTCTGGGATGTTGAGCAGACTGTACCTCACACATTGGCTGGGATGGAGGGCACACTGTGTCTTACATCTTGTCTGGGATGTTGAACAGACTGTACCTCACACATTGGCTGGGGCGGAGGGTACACTGCACTTTCCATTGTGGCTTGGATAAAGGAAATGATGTTGTGCTTCAAGCAAGGCGTTTGTTTGTAATTCCCAGTGGACAATTGCTTTCATAGAAAAACGGTGAAAAATAAAGAGAATATCTCATGATCGATTCATTGTTGCTTTCTTTGTATTTTGTACAATGTGGGTCACATACTTTGACCTCTGACCCCCACCAGAAGTGCGTGCTGGGGAAGGGGGGGGGGGGGTCCGGTGGAAACTACACAATATTATTTGTCTGCACCTTGGTTCAGCTGGTGGGCCCGGTTCCGTTCTCAAGTGAAGCCATTTGAACTACAATGAAGCGTTGTCTAAAGGGTCAATAATAATGTTAAAATAACAACTAGACCGAAATTCGCACAGCGAATTAGCCCCACTTGGAATGATAACTTGAAACGGAAGGTAGATGATATTGCAGTTTGTTAACAATTTTCACATGTCTGAATGTAGAACATCCTCCTAAATACTACTAACTATACCGGTAAGGTCAATGCCAAAAATTTGCTTTATCTCTTACTGTTTTCGAGATAAAGGCAAACTTCCGGTTTGGGGCTCGAAAGTGACCTGGAGGTCAAGGACACCGGAAGTCCTACCTTACGTATAGTCGTATAGGGGGTGGAGGTCGAAAATGAGGTCAGAATTGCTCTATCTCTTACCGTTTTCGAGATAAAGGCCAGCATCGGGTTTGGGGCTCGAAAGTGACCTGGAGGTCAAGGATACCGGAAGTTATACCTTACGTATCGTCGTATAGGGGGTGGAGGTCGAAAATGAGGTCAGAATTGCTCTATCTCTTACCGTTTACGAGATGAAGGCCAACTTCAGGTTTGTGGCTCGAAAGTGACCTGGAGGTCAAGGACATGGGAAGTTATACCTTACGTATCGTCGTATAGGGAGTGGAGGTCGAAAATGAGGTCAGAATTGCTCTATCTCTTACCGTTTTCGAGATAAAGGCCAGCTTCCGGTTTGGGGCTCGAAAGTAACCTGGAGGTCAAGGTTGTGGGAAGTTATACCTTACGTATCGTCGTATAGGGGGTGGAGGTCGAAAATGAGGTCAGAATTGCTCTATGTCTTACCGTTTTCGAGATAAATCATTGTTTGTTTTTTTTAAATAACGTTTTTCACGATTTCAAGGTCAAGGTAAAAATTTTTATGGTCTGCTTCACATCACCATTTATATACGTGCCAAGTTTGGCTTTTCTAGCCTCAATGGCCTTGCTGTAGATGTCTGGAAACCGATTGACCTTTTTCGCGATTTGATCTTGATCGGCAGGGTCAAGGTCAAAAATTTTTATCAGGTGCACCACTTCAGAATACCCTCCATACATGTGCCAAGTTCGGTTGGTTTAGCTTCAGCGGTCTCGAAGATGTCTGGAAACCGATTCGGCGGAAGAAGAAAAAAATAAATTAAAAAAGGGAGGAAAAAAAATAGGTGAAGAATTCGAGGCAATCCATCCCCATTTGGTATTTTCAATACCAAGTGGGAATAATCACGATATATCCGAAACTTAATGGTAGGTAAACGAAATTACAGGACTGAAGCATATGCCTGTGTATGGAAAATATCTCAAATTCAAGTAATTTTGAGATCGACAAAAACAATAATAAAAAGACAAGACTCTCTATAACGTTCTATACTTTTGGTTAAATTTCCCTGTATTTGGCTATGTAATCCTGTGCTGTTTCTGTGACGTCTTTTGCACGAATAGAAATAGAACATATACAATATATATACATTTGTAGCATAGCCAGCCATCACTGATGATTGAATGAGTGAATGTGCTGTTCTAATGTCAAATGTTCGCTTCATTGCCCAATTAAAACGTCCGGATTGATTTTGCCGGTATTAGGAACTCACTTTCCATCTGTGCCCTATTTATAGTACATCTATTATTATGACAGAAATGACAAAGATAAATTTGCATAATTAAACCAAAAAAAAAAAAAACGGACAAAGTGAAGTATTTTTAAGTACATTATAATTAATCCCTGAGTAGATCTTGAAAATAATTCCAAATCAAGTGAATAATGTGCATAATCTGGACTGTAATTTTAAAAACATTTCAAGTGGGCGAAAATAGCAATATATTTAATGTTAATTTCGTAATTGTTATTCAGCCAGGCAACTTTCGTTGGTCTGCTATTACCACGAAATAGTCCGGTGTCCGTGTTTACAGTTTTTAGACCCCAGCCGGGCGAGCCCGGGGGTCTATAGGATTGCCCTCTGTCCGTCCGTGTGTCGTCCGTCCGTGTGTCACACATTGGATGTTGTTTTATTTCCACGCAAGTTCTCCGAAACCATTTACCTTAGGCATATGCAACCTTGCACAATGAAAATATATACATTGAAGTTGTGCAACGTCGTGCTATTTTTCAAATCGGCCAAAAATTTTTTTTTTTTTTTTTTTTTTAGATAACTGCAATGCAAGACTTTGGTGCTTTCTACGCGAGTTCTCCGAAACTATTTATCCTGGGCATATGCTACCTTGCACAGTAAATATATATATATATTGATGTTGTGCAACGTCGTATTATTTTTCACGTTGGTCAAAATTGCCTAAATGGCGACTTGTTGTGTCCGGTAGGGGTCTGCGCCTTCGACGATGGCTTGTTCCCACTTGGCATTGAAAATGCCAAAGCTAGAAAAGCCAAACTTGGCATATATATAACGGGAGATGTGATCTAAAGCAACCAATAAAAATTCTTGACCTTGACCATGACCTAGAAATCGCGAAAAACGTTATTTAAGAAAAACAATGAGTTATCTTGAAAACGTTACTGGTCAAGGTCAAATCGCGAAAACGGTCAAACGGTTTTCAGACAATTACTTTCGAACCCCAAACCGGAAGCTGGCCTTTATCTCGAAAACGGAAAGAGATACAGCAATTCTGACCTCATTTTCGACCTCCATCCCCTATACGACGATACGTAAAGTATAACTTCCAGTCTCCTTCACCTCCAGGTCACTTGCGAGCCCAAAACCCGAAGTTGGCCTTTGTCTCGAAAACGGTAAAAGATAGAGCAAATTTTTGGCCTTAACCTTTAGACATATGAAAATTGTTAACAAACTGCAATATCATCTATCTTCCTTTTTAAGTTTTCATTTTAAGTGGGGCTAATTCGCTGTGCGAATTTCGGTCTAGTTTCAAATGCTAGACTGCTGGTCCTAGCAAAAAAAAAAAGACAAGCCATCGTCGAAGCGGCTGACCCGCCCTGACACAACAAGTCGCCATTTTGGCAATTTTTTACCTTGACCTTAAATATCCAGGTCAAATTGAGGTCAAAATTTATAGAACATTAATTTATCATGGAAATGGATATAAATTTGGTTCAAATTCCTGTTCGATTACATATACGATTTGGGTAAAGAGTAACCTTGCAATCTGAATCTTGACCTTAACCGTCAAGGTCAAAAGTCATGTGACCCTTGTATAGCTTGAGTAGTAGGAAAAGGACAGTTCCAGCCAAGTCCCCCCCCCCCCCCAGGCGGCGGTCGAGAATTTTTTTTTTTTTTGGGGTGGCAGGTGGCATTCCAGCTCAGTGACGACAGACCCAGTGCAGTTGGTTTTGAAAATAAAAAATTATATAGGAAATTGTTGCTGGACTACCGCTTTATATCTACTTTAAAGTGAAAAAAATTGCTCTCGTTGACTAGTTTTTTTAACCCTGTACTCCCGTACTGGTTTATGAATTGTGTATTTTGGCTGGTCAGTCTGTTTTGCAACATTTTACAGCATTGTAGGATTTTTTACTAAAAAATGTCCAAATGCAAAACAACAGAAAAAAACTCTCACCTAAATATATTATCTCTTACTAATCTAAATTAATATGTTACAAACCATTTACTATGCTATTCTAAAAGAGCTAGCATCCGTATTAAAAGACAAACGTTAGCACATATTTTTTAGAATGCTCTTTCAATATGTAAAAGTTGTAAAAGTTCTCACCTTTTCTCGCTTGTTCTCTATGAGTAATTCTTTTTTCAAATAGCTTAAAAGTACAAAGTCTACTGTGGTACACTAAACACACACATCTCTTGTTATGCAGTGTTTGTAAACATACAGGCGGCAAAGCCAGCGTTGCTATGGATACTGTAACAGGTGGTAAAAATCAACATCGCTAGCAGTGTTAGAAACAATGAATGCAAGAGGCAAAGCTCACTTTCTCTGAGGTTGCGTGTTCAAATGACGCCGGGGTCACCATGTGTCGCGAATAGCGACGGGAGTGTGTTCGCACGGACCACGAAAATAAGTAAACTGACATAACCTGAATTTTAATAATTTTATTTCAACACAAAAAAAAATACGTTTTAAATTCCCCAACACACCAAATATGTTTAATGAAAACACCTTCATGAGGACAGATACCTTTTATGCTCTATAGTGAGTTGTCTTAATATGTTGAACAACTGGTTGAACAACAACTTGCTGAACATGTTGAACATGTATCTGTCCTCATACATAACGTACATTGTGTATCAAGATACTGAAGAGTGAAGAATGTCTGCAGTGAGTGAACAATAACTACCAACTATGACAATGCCTGTAGAAAAGTCTGAGACAATGCCTGCAGAAAATTTTATAGTAAAGCCTGAGACAATACCTACAGCAAAGTCTAAGGCAATGCCCATGGTAAACTCTAAGGCGAAGTCATGTCAGCAGCGTGAAAAGCGACCACATCTTAGAAAGATAAAAAGAGATGAGTTACCAGCTATGACGCCGCCGTGTAAAAAGCGAAAAATTAAGACAGAGCCTAAAATGAGGCGAGAACCAGAGTGTAAAGCTGCTACCACCATGAAGAAGATGAGTGTAGACGATTTACCGGTTATGATTATAATGGACAAATATATATTAAATTGGCGAAATATCAACAGAAAGTGATGGTTAACATTCGTGAATATATTACGGATCATACACCTGGGAGGTTACATCCTACCAAGAAGGGAATTTTGTTGTCATTAAACGATTGGCACATGCTGAAGAAGCAAATGACGTCAGTGGATCTCATGCTTCAGAGAACGGATGTGTATAAATGCAGTGACTGTCAGAAGATCGTTGAGTAGACAGCGAGATGACTGTATACAGTTTTAACGGCATGACGAGCTTAGTGGATGCGATGATTTTATCACCCTCAGTGCAGAATATTGGGGCGAAGGTTTTGAAGCTTGACAAGAACTTGAAACTTAGCTTTGACTCATATGGGCATGTACATTTGATATGTAGTTCAAATGAAATTGTCTTCATATGTAGACTATGAAATTAACATGATCTATGTTCATGTGAAGTTAGTTGTTATAAAATTTTAAGTTAAGTTCTTGTGAATCTGCACATGTATTAACATAATATGTATTTGAAATAGTTTTGTTTGTATCATAATTGTACATATTTGTAATATTCAATAAAAACACATATGATGCTTTTCAACTTTTTATTTTTCTCATACAATACTTGAATATAATACATAATAATACAATTCTTGAATATAATACATAATAATACAAAATTAACTATAATACCTAATAAACGATATATGATATATGGTTTACGGGTCAATTAAAACCGCGTCAATAACCTTACGACTTTATATGTTTCCAAAGCAAGACATATATTAATACACAACGCTTAAGTTCATAAAATATCACAACATTTATAAAGTCTTTATCATAAAGTTTAGTCAAATAAGTCTATTTTTCTTCATCTGTTTCACTCTGTTCACTCTCCATACCACTTTCTTCATCACTGCTGTCATACTCCTCTTCCTTATCTAGTAGCTCTTCAAAGAATGCATTGTTTTTCCTTATAGCCGCCTTTAGTGCCTTTGAATACTTGTAATGTTTTTCATCCACAAAGTAATTAAAGTCCTTTGAAATCTTTTGATAATGTCGGCTTTGTTCTAGACGCTGGGTATATTTGAATAGTCTCATAAACAGTTGCTTTAGTCCATGTTTATAAATGGGTCGAAGGTCATAACTTGCTATTTCACGCGCATCTTCAAGTCCTTGTTCTTCATATTCTGAAACATTTTCTTGAAATTTGTCATCATAGTCATCGTAGACTTCTTGAACCATATCATACCAAACAGAGTCTATTTCTAACTCACTTTCAGAGTCTGTTTCTGACTCACTTTCAGAACTCCTGTCATCAGCATCCTCACCACACTGCTCCATATGTTTGAGCAAAGCTTCTTCGCTTTTGTATAATGCACCACATTCTGTACAAGCCTGTGCATTCTTTTCAGCTATGTTAACGCTTTGACTTTCCATAGTAGACTCATCTAAAGTTTCCGAGAAAGGTAGTTTTACAGGGTTTTCCATATCCGATTCTTCATCCACTTCTGAAGTGTGAGCAACCTTTAAGTGTCTTTTAAGACTTTGTGGCCAATTGTAAGATTTCGAACAAATGTTGCATTTATACATCCTTTCGGTTCAACCTACACTATTCAAATGATGAGAAAGTCTTTAAACATAGCTTTACATACAACTTGTTGAACAACAACATGTTGAACATGTTTAACATGTTGAACAACTTGTTGAACAACAACATGTTGAACTTGTTGAACTTGTTGAACATGTTGAACTTGTTGAACATGTTGAACATGTTGAACAACTTCTTGAACATGTTGAACATGTTGAACAATTTGTTGAACAATACCACGACGTAATATCTTCCAAAAATTATTCGAACACGTGTATTGAATGGGCTTGCCATTCGAACACATGTTTGAATGGTGTGCTCTTCTCACCTGTGCAAATAGCCTTTGACCACTGTAAACTAGAAATAAAACTAGATCAAACGGTAAAATTTTCAGTCAAATCGGTTGAACATGGTGAAAGTTACCTACTTTTTTCAAAAATTACTAAAATATGCATTATACTTTCAGCCACATGTGCAAATAGCCTGTGACTACTTTATTCTAAACTAGAAACAAAACTGGATCAAACGATGAAATTTTCATTCAAATTGGTTAAGTATAACGAAAGTTAAGTTAAAATAGCGGCATGCGACAAAAATATATACAGCCGTCGGTGCAAATAGCACATGACTATGTTAAAACTAGATATAAAACTGAATCAAACAGCAAAATTTTCATACAAATTGGTTAAGTATAACGAAAGTTAGGTCACTTTTAAGTTAAAATGGCGGCTTATTGCAAAAATGCATACAGCCGTCGGTACAAGTAGCCCATGACTATGTTAAAACTTTACATAAAACTGAATCAACCAGTGAAATTTTCTAGAATCCCCAATATCAATACTACTCATTTTTACCGCCTGTTACAGTATCCATAGCAAGGTTGACTTTGCCGCCTGTCTGTTTACAAGCACTGCATAACAACAGCTTGTGTGTTTTAGTCTAGCATAGTAGACTTTGTACTTTTATGCTATTTGAGAAAAGAATTGCTCATAGAGAAAATGCTGTTAGAGAACAGGCGAGAAGTTGCGAGAAGTTTTACATATTGAAAGAGTATTCTAAAAATATGTGCTAATGTTTAACTTTTAATACGGATGCTAACTCTTTTAGGATGGCAAAGTAAATGGTTTGTAACATATTAATTTAGATTAGTAAGAGATAATATATTTAGGTGAGTTTTTTTTCTGTTGTTTTGTGTTTGGACATTTTTTAGTAAAAAAATCCTACAATGCTGTAAAATGTTGCAAAACAGACTGACCAGCCAAAATACACGATTCATAAACCAGTACGGGAGTACAGGGTTAAAAAAACTAGTCAACGAGAGCAATTTTTTTCACTTTAAAGTAGATATAAAGCGGTAGTCCAGCAACAATTTCCTATATATTTTTTTTATTTTCAAAACCAACTGCACAGTCAAATCAAATGAGAATTACGACACAATGCTGGTCTGTCCCGACTGCCACCTGCCAACGAAAAAAGCCTAGTTAAATAATTTTAATTTAAGGGAGGGGGAGCAAAATGATCAAAATGAATGTATTGAAAGCTTTGTAGAGCTGATTAGTAAAAGAATCATTTGATTCTGTGTTATTCAGCATGCCTGCTAAGATGTGCCGGTGAAGTGGGAGTTCTGGCAGTACGGTGACGGGCACAGCGTGTGTACAGGAGCGGGTGTAGTGCGATGTTCAATTGGTGCGTCTGAGGTGCATCACGGGTGCAGAGTCGGTGTGTCAAAGGAACTGGGAGCAGTGCGTTGTTAGTGTTACAGCACCTTTCGGAAGGGTGCAACTTCATGGTGCGGCCCGTACTTTGACGGGCACAGCTTCAGTGTATAAAAAGAGGAGGTACTGTGTTACTACAAGGAGAACAGCGTGTGATGCATTGTGGTGCACCAGGTTTAGTACCGGTTGGAATATGTTTGTCTTTGATAAGGTGTTTTCATTAAACATATTTGGTGTGTTGGGGAATTTAAAACGTTGTATTTTTTTTGTGTTGAAATAAAATTATTAAAATTCAGTTTATGTCAGTTTACTTATTTTCGTGGTCCGTGCGAACACACTCCCGTCGCTATTCGCGACACATGGTGACCCCGGCGTCTTTTGAACACGCAACCTCAGAGAAAGTGAGCTTTGCCTCTTGCATTCATTGTTTTTAACACTGCTAGCGATGTTGATTTTTACCACCTGTTACAGTATCCATAGCAACACTGGCTTTGCCGCCTGTCTGTTTACAAACACTGCATAACAAGAGATGTGTGTGTTTTAGTGTACCACAGTAGACTTTGTACTTTTAAGCTATTTGAGAAAAGAATTACTCATAGAGAACAAGCGAGAAAAGGTGAGAACTTTTACATATTGAAAGAGCATTCTAAAAAATATGTGCTAACGTTTTTCTTTTAATACTGATGCTAACTCTTTTAGGATAGCATAGTAAATGGTTTGTAACATATTAATTTAGATAAGTAAGAGATAATATATTTAGGTGAGTTTTTTTCTGTTGTTTTGTGTTTGGACATTTTTTAGTAAAAAAAATCCTACAATGCTGTAAAATGTTGCAAAACAGACTGACCAGCCAAAATACACGATTCATAAACCAGTACGGGAGTACAGGGTTAAAAAAACTAGTCAACGAGAGCAATTTTTTTCACTTTAAAGTGATATAAAGCGGTAGTCCAGCAACAATTTCCTATATAATTTTTTATTTTCAAAACTGACTGCACAGTCAAATCAAATGAAAATTACGACGCAATGCTGGTCTGTCCCGACTGCCACCTGCCACAAAAAAAAATTCCTAGGGGGGGGGGCTGTCCCGACTGCCGGCTAGGGGAGGGTTTGACGTCTCTGAGCTGGAATCGACGGCACAGCCAGGTATGCTTGAATCGGCGTCCACACTTTATGGTCTGACCTGACTGCCGCCTAGGGGGGGGGGGGAGGGGTGGGGAAGGGTGGTGGTCTGTCTTCACTGAGCTGGAATGCCACCTGCCACCCAAAAAAAAATTCCTGGGGCGGAGGGGAGGGGAGGGAAGGGGAGGGGAGGGGAGGGGGGTGGTCTGTCGTCACTGAGCTGTAATGCCACCTGCCACCCAAAAAAAAAAATTCTCGACCGCTGCCTAGGGGGGGGGGGGGGGCTAGGCTTGAACTGTCCTTTTCCTACTACTAGCTTGCAATGTTAGAGCTAGGTCAGTTATCTTGAAAACTGTTAGAGTTAACCATAATGTCGAAAAGCGTTAGAAATATTGTGATCTTTGAGCTGATTTTCTATCTTTGGGTTTTACATAAGAGCAACCTCAGTGATCTCGACCTTCTCGGTCAAGGTCACTTCCGAAAACCGGAAGTTGACCAGTATCTCGAAAACAGTTAGAGATAGAACGATTCTGAGCTCATTTTCGACCCAAAGGGCTTAAAAGACGTTATATAAGAAGAATCTCTCTGACCTTGACCTCCACATAATATAACACTTTTTATGGATTATGCAAATGGAGTCATTCTGTTATCTAGGGAATTCTATCTATTTTCACTACACTCGAGAACAAGCCGTAAACATTCCTTATCAGCACTGCAAAGTCATGTGCCCAATAGACTGTATGGCGTAATGTCTATTTCTGGATATTACCTCAACTCCTCATGTGAGATGAGTGTACGTTTATTGTGACGATAAACGGCTGAGTTAATTATAAGTTATGCATCACAAACTGAAACATTTTTAAAGCAAATTGGCAAATCAATCACTGAAACGCAATGATAATAAAAAACCTAAGACTGTGCTGCTATGTTTCAGAGTGTAACGAAACAGGTGAGAGGTGCAAGAGAGAGCGGGGGGGGGGGGGGTCTTCCGTCTCAGAGAAGGGTTGGCATGTGAGACCGGAAACTTCTTTATCCCTCTCCCACGTCCGTTATTTTTATCCCTCAGTCAGCGATCAGACAGTATATATTTTGTTTATGATGCATAAGATATATTATTGAACATATACAACGTCTTTTAGGCCAGATACAAAAAAATCTTATTTTTTATCAATTTCTAATGATTTTAATAGATAGATTTTTCCGTTGCTGATTTTTTTTGTTAAATTGACATTAAATTTTACTTCTTAACTTAAAGAACAAGCTTTTGTCCCACAAATGCAAAAGTTTTTTGCTTGTATTTTAATTAAGAATATATTTCTTTATGTTAATTTTATATAATTTCAAAATATCGATGCGTTGTATGAAAGAAAAATAAATCCAACCCCCCCTTCCCCCTTCCCCCCTCCCCCCCCCCCTGTTCACACCTTTGGGTGTGAGCTGTAAACTCTTAACACAAAACACCTTGTCTCATTTTCATTGTCACTTTTATCGGTGGTCAGTCATTAGATCTTTCCCGCAAACCAATTTTTAAAGGCAACTGTATGTACTGATGCTTGGACTTGCTTCTTCAATTTTCACGCTTCTTTTAATGTCATTACGGTTGTATATAATAACCACTGCTGGGGTTACGCACATTCACTGATTGCATAGCAGGTTGTGTAGAGAAGCAACAAGGCTTGCGTAAAGAACCCCCTTAAACATTTTATAGCGGTGTGACTCACAGGCACAAGCTTATCACAAGACCTCTTAACAAGGTCGTGGGGTGGACACTCCCAGAAAGTGATTGCGTGCTTCCTACGTCATTGGAATTTGTCGCGAAATAACAGGTTATACCAAACTGGAGATAAGGAGCTAATGAGAAATCATTTTTTATTTAATCCTACGCTGAGATTTGCCGATTTTAGTACATTGTTGAAAAATGCTGCTTTGACCCATAAGGGGAAAATGAGCGACTTATAACCGCTGTGGAGAAAGATTTTCCTAAAGAAGGTTTTCAAATTCCTGTGTTTTGGCTCGGATTGGGCTAAAATGCTTTTAATGTAGCTTCATGGTCTAAAAAAAATAATCCAAGTTTAATTTAACTAATAATGACGGAGGCAGAGAAGCCCCCCCCCCCTCCCCCCTCCCATACCTGCCCTGCATCTGCTACTCAAATCACACTTAAACCAATATTAAGTAAATTTGATCAATCAAAGTCTTTAACAGTTGAGTTTACACAAGGAATCCTCCAGGGGCAAACATGACTGGAGTGGAACCCCAAAAACAGAACCACCAGCGCCATCGCTTTCCCTGGTGGTCCTGTTTGTGGGGTTCTTCATAATGGAAGACTCGAAGAGCACCACATCGAAAAGTGGTCGTATTCGAGGCCTGGTCCTATCCTAGTGTTTCCCTGTATCTAATAAATGTATGATCACTACATATTTATCATACAACTAAAGTGGACCAAATAATGAGTTCCCCCTCTGTTCTACACATAATTGATCCCATGTGCACTTCTCATTTTGGAAAGGGCTCACGTGTAACAATGGTGTTTTGGTTTAGGTTTCACGTAGGATTTGAACTTATGGTAACACAAATTTACTGATTTCAATTACTCTATGTTTATTGTGATGCTGGCACTAGAATATTTAGCATTCTGCTGGAAGCGAACCTTATGTTTCATATTTCGGTTGAAAATATACCAGGGTTGTTTTCAGAAAAAAAAGATACCCATTACATGCATTTCCCACAATTCAGCTTTACCTGAGTCGGTCCCCCGAACTCCCAAGTCACGTAATGCAAATAACAAGTAACCTTCAGACCTATACCATAATTATATGCAGCTATAAAATAGGGCAGCCGATAACATTAAGTTGATCAGGAAAACGAACTAAAACACACTGTTAAAGCCTCTTGTCAACCTTGTAAACATATCAGAAAATCGTGTTTTAGAATACATTTTTACAACACATTGTTTATATGGTCGGAATCTGAAGTGACTAATCAGCATGCAGAATACGATCACGTGATCTGAGTGATAACGCACAGATTAAAGAGGTGCAATAAAAGTGACGGAATAGTCACACGAAAGAGCAGTGAAAAGTTGGAGACGCAGTCCAGTCGTCATGCGGGCTACACCAGAAGACAAATACTTGGAAGCACAAGGAGCGGAGCCACCAAGTCAGCAAACCACCGCCCACGGTGCTCCGCCACCCGCATACATCCCACCACCACAACCGGCGGCGCCACCTGCAGTAACTGCTGCACAGGTGGCGCACAAGAAAGGAATAATAGACACCTACATCTTGGCTATTGGGCTCGGATTTCTTGGAGCTCATCATTTTTATTTACGTCGATACGGCTTTGGTCTTCTTTACCTTTTAACCTTTGGATTATTCGGAGTTGGATATATTGTTGATTGGTTTCGAGTTCCGTGTCTTGTAAAAGAGGCCAATAAACGCATTGCAAACCCAAATCAACCACCGAATAAAAGTCTGTGTGATGCCTACTTGCTCTGGTTCCCCGGAGGATTATTTGGTAAGATTTTTGTCATTGTTTATCGTTATTTTGCGTTATTTAAAGTAGCGAAAATCTATCAGAAAATTATGTGATTCACACACAAGTACTGAGCACTTTTTAAAGCTAAATTGTTGTTTTTCTCAACGGGGTGGGTGAAGGGACAGGGAGCGGGGGCACGCACGTACGAACTGGTTACCATGCGTGTCCATGACATTTGAAAACGACCCCTAAATGCGGAGTACCAAGTTGTTGAGCAGTGCCCCTCTTGTTGCTGCAAACTGGAACCTGAACGCAAATAAGTGTTTCAATCCTTGTTTTGTTTTAAAGAATCTTTAATGAATTACATTTGTTTCGTTTGCTAGGTTTTCACCATTTCTACTTGGAGCGATACGCTTGGGGCGTTCTTTATTTCTTCACACTCGGACTCTTCGGCATCGGTTGGATTATTGACGGTATCCGTATGAAATGGCTTGTTCGTGACGTCAACATTAAGCTGAAAAATGCACCCATGGAATCGCGTTACAAGGGGCTTGGGGAGGCGTATGCCTTCACGCTTTTCCCACTGACCGGGTTACTCGGATTTCAGCACTATTATCTCGGGCGTATCATGTAAGTAACAGTTCTTTCAGTTCCAATATTGGTCGATTCGTTAAGACACAAAAATGTAACGGGTAATATTGGGCTACATAGATCTTTTCAAACACCACAGCTGACTTTAGTGTATCATTTAAAACGAATGTGAATATTAATAAAAATTCAGATAAATAGGCATTTATATAAATATTAAAATTTTATAATATGTCTTAGAATAGTACATATTTACTTATATATTATTATTCTAATTTAAAACTTAAACATCTAAATTGTTTTTGCAGACCTGGAATGTTCTACACCTTCACTTTGGGGGGACTTGGAACCAGCTGGATTATGGACTGGTGTCGCATGCCTCATGTGGTGAAGCGAGAAAACAAAAAACTAACACAACCGGAAATCCTTGGGTGAGTCATAGAGGGTCCATTTCTTATAGTAGTGTATCTTTTTTAAGACAGACACCGGAAAGCAGATACTGGCATTTCTTTGTATCTTGTCATGTGATGCTCAGAAATCTGAGTCTTGTAGAAGGACGTCTTTATAAAACAGCTGGCCTTTGTGGAGACACTGAGCGGAGATTTTGGAAAGTAGTTTCTCGATTTTATGAGTACTGTATTCGCAAAAAATCCCCAGCGGGTGTGCGGAGTAAAAGGCTGTTATACACAGCGTAGAGATTGGATGTTAAACAACAACGGTGTAAGGAATGCCAGATATTGGTGAAAAAATATCATGTACAAATGTAAAGCTGTGCCTTTTAAGCAATTACTTGAACGAAGGGTTTAATCAAATGTCCCTTTGACACACAGTATTGCTGCAAGTCTCTTAATTAATAAAATACGGTTGGTGATTTTCCTATTGTCTTTAGCGTGTTTTCTGAGTTACGAATCCACGCTAATTTTAATCTGGTAGATTTAATCTGGTATCTCATTGAATTTCGTCGCCCCTGCCGTATGTTTTCTTATTCAAAGGGAGGAGGTCCTTCGGCATTGAGTGTTAGTGAGGAATTGATCTGTAGGTTCGTATAAAAAGTGGATAGACGGGTATGAACTGGGGACCCTTCGTTTACGCTTACGGATCGATGTCACAAACTCTAATCGACGTTGAGTTGACCTTAGAATGTTTACTGGGACACTTCGGCCACAGTCACTCTCAGTCTCATTTTAACTGAATGATTTCACGTTATTGCAGGAGAGCCTACTTGGATGACGCCTACATGTACCTCTTTCCACTGGGATTTTTAGGACTTCACCACTTTTACTTGGGTAGAAATGGGTGGGGAGTACTGTATTTCTTCACCGTTGGCATGTTTGGTATCGGCTGGCTGGTGGACTGGTTCAGACTGCCATGTCTTGTGAGAGACCACAACAGGAAACTCTCGGGACTGTACCCTGGACAAGGAGTGCAGACAGGTAGGAAGTTTACTTTTAGTTCTGCCCCCTCCCCCCTACCGGCCTGTGAAAGAAAAATGTACGCCATTTTCTTTGCCCGTGCTGGCTCAATTTAAAGGCATATTTGGTTTAAAGAGGAAGTGATTTATCACATTTAATCTTGAAATTTGACATTTAAATTTGAAATATTAGTAAGAAAAAAAAGGAAGAAACAAATTAAATACATTAACCCCAGGGGGCCACTCACGTATCAACTGGTTGCCATGCGTGTCCATGACTTTTTAAAGAACCTCTTAACGCAGACTGCTAATTTTGAAATAATACCTCCTTAAAAAAACGCGAAGTGAAATTCCAAGGGGACACTCCTTTTTGTAGAAATGCGGAGTACTGAATGAGAAATGCCATCCTTTTTAACGAAACTGGCACTCCGCGTTGACCGCACCTGTCGTCAAAATGAAACCCCTTTCTCCTCGTTTTTCTTTTTTGGGGGAGGGGGCACCCGCTGTAACACATAAGATACCAGGTGCCCCCTGCTGGGATATTAACTTATCTGTTTAATTTTCTAATTTAAATTCTATTATTAATGTATCATTATATAGTGATACATCATGTACTAGAATTTAAAACTATTTATGTGTTTTGTTTATTATTTTATTGTAGTTGCTGGGCAAGTGTCCCCTGGCGCAGCAGTCACTGTAGTCATCCCGGGGGACAATTTGCCACCATACGGACACCATAATCCTGGTTATCCGGGATATCAAACATTTCCGCCTGGTCCTTACCCACAGCCAGCTCCCGGCATATACCCTTCAGCAGGTACAGAGACATGCATACTCATTAATGGTAGGGCAGGAGGACACTGGTTTTTGGACAAGACTTTTGCCGCTTATTAGCTTAAAATGATAAATATATGCACCGACAAAACTTATTTAAATGTGGAAAGGGCATATATAGCCCCATGCTCCTCCCTCTAGAATAGCATGTAATTCCAATACAAAATAAATGTAATTTGTAAGAAAAATTAAGGTAGTTCCTCCCTCCACTCCTCAAGCTAAAGGCATTATCGAGGCACTTAAATGTGGAACATTATATTGCGACAGAATTCTTGACACCCTGAGTGCCATTTTCTGTTCCGTGCCAACTAGTAATGGTCACATGGAAGTAGGTGCCCTTTACCGGCCCTCAGATAAAAGGCAGACAACGTACTTGAACATAAAAATATCCCGCTTTTTTAAGCACCAGTATTCTGGAAATATCAGCTTAATTTCCAAAACGATCTAAGATTTATGGTTCTTCCTTCCTCACTCAAAAAGGCATAAATCTGTTGTTTCAAGACTATGAGTCTTGGTTTCTACCAATAACAAGTTTTGGAAGGTTAACGCCGTGGTGTTGGTTCATTAACAGGACAAGATAGCTGGACAACTGTGACGTCCAGCAACGTAAGTGATCAACCGCCTTCTTACACGGAGACAGTAGATACTCACGTGACCAGTCACGACGATGGTTACACAAGCAACCACGTGGATGGTCACGTGGAAAGAACACAAAACAGCATGAATGAATCAGCATCCGCACCACCCCTGTTCCAAAAAGGTTTGTATTTTTTTTACTATATAGTATACAAACAATAATTTTTTGTCGCTATATCCCCTTTTTATCGGTCTCCCTAGGAACTACCCACCCCCTTCTCGAGAAGGCACATAAAAATCGTAATTTGTGAGAAAACTTTCCAAAGCACTTGTTGTTATAGAAGTGTTCATATTTGCTTGCAGCAGGCAATATCACATACGCACGCAGAATTTTCCTCATTGATATTCCTCATGTTTTGGTGAAATTGTTATCATTAGTAATTTGCACAGAAACGTTTTTTAAAATGCAAGATTTTTTAATACGGTTGTCCCAAAGTGGGCGCAGATTTTTAATGACGGAAAAGTGGCTCGACAACGCACTGCCACGTTGTGTTTTAAAAAAAAAACTTATTTTTTTCTTCCAACAGAAAATACTTATTTTCATATTGCCTACCGCCCTCGGTTTTGGCCATCGGTATATCTCATAGCCCAAATAATTCTTGAACACCAGAGTCGGAAAATATATCTTAAAATACATGGGATAAAAATATAAAGCGAAAAAACGGGGGGGGGGGGGGGGGTGGGAATTATGAGACCAGACACGGTTCGCTCTGAGGGCTATTTTCGTTAAAAAAGGGCCATTTTCATTCAGCAGTCCTTTTTCATTCAGCACTTTCAAAACTGCACTCATAAAGGGATATTAGAGACCTTTTGCTAGAAGTTAACTTTTCAAATTTTACGTCTGAGAGGACTTCTGAAAGGAGAAGTGAAATCTTTTGCCAAAAAGTATTTTGCAAGAAGTAAAATTTATTTTCAATAAAAACAAATAAATGTTCACTATCCTTTAAAAAAAAGTAAGAATAACATTATATTGCGTTCTTATTTCAAACGTGAGATATTTGAATCAGTGCCCTAAACTCTAAATATGAATCGAAGCTGTGTTTTGATCAATCGAAAGGAAGAATATGTTACAAATGTGAATAAAACATTTAGCATGTGTACAAGGGATTCAGGAACATGAGCAATTCCACCATTGTACTTTATAATCAATTGTAAAACATATTATTCGAGAAGCACTGTTTACTTCTGAATCGTGTTTAAGTTCAAACTTTTCAAGAAGCGTTTAATTTTGCACACAGCGCGCAAAAGAAGTAAAATGGGAAGTAAAATGAGAAGTTTTACTTCTTGCCCTTCGCGTTAAGGGTTGTTTTCTTTCACACGCATGGTTACTAGTTGCTACGTTATCCCATCATCACCCCTCCCCACTCCCATCCCCACCGACGGGGGAGAGGGGTATCCCTATTCGTTGAAGCAAGTGTCTGTCGTTTTCTATTTCAGTTTAAAGGATATCGACTAGACAGTAATTAGACCTGAATTCAACCCACCGAAGCGTTCCGAAGAATCTGGATTCACCGCAAAATAATAGCTCTTGTTTTGTTTATTATCATTCCGCCAATGAACGAGTACGTTGCTGATTCACGACAACACCACTACGATAAGTCACGAGTTACCAATAAAAGAAAGGTTCTGAAACTTGTCATTGAGGCGAGTTGCAAGTTTTATCTGACCCCTAATTGAATTAGCTTGTGTACAGTACTTTGACAGCAAAATAGTATCTTCACAATACTTAAGGTTCGGGATTCAGGACACTGATTTATCAGACAATGAGCACATGTGAGCAAATAATACTGAGGCGCTTGTACTCTTTTTCTGAAATCTATTTTTGTTTCAGTCAAGCAAATATTACCGTTATGCGCAAGCGGCATGGTTCTATATGACACATATTTTGATAGAACGCAGATTTCGAAATAATAATTTTTTAATTGTCAAAAAAAGTGAAAGCGAATGACGTGCACTTGCCATCAGTTGCAATTAACTTACTTATGTATCGAATAATAAGTGGCCTTTTACCATTGCTTTAGTAATTTACAATAATTTCCGTGGGTTTGTTACAAATTTGTTCAGGTATCAACGTCCCTCGTGAATGAATTGCACAGACTATAAATGATCACGGCAGAACTGATTTATTATTATCTAATGTAAATTGTTAATTAATTTGAAGCGTTACAAGGGTTTATTATTTGAGTTTTAGCAGATTTGCAAAACACTGAGCAGATATTGACTTATTTTGAATCAATATGAAGCATTATTAACTGGAATAAACAAAAGCCAACATTTCCTCACAAGTCAATAATAGTTTTATCCTGACTCAGAACTAGTCAATATATGCTTTGATATATGACTAAACTGGCGTTTGATTGGAAATATCTGCAATGTCTACTTTTTCGCGTTCATGTTAACATTGAAAACTTGTTGACTTTGGAATCAGCCAATCATGTTACAGCATTTATCCAAGTCACATAACAAGGCTAATTGTTATTGAATATATTCTGATATTTGTGGTGTGTATTGCAGTAGTTTATGTGCTAGTTTTCCTGTTATTGTTGTTTTTTTTTTTCATTTTAATTGACGTTTGTTCCAATTTTATGTTGACTTTTTGTTTTTGCTCGTTGTAACTGTTTCAGTATTCTATATTGGAGTACTAACACACGTAGTAGATATTCTACATGACCTTAATAGAATTTATGACACGATATTAAAACGTCCAAAAAATACTCTCACATATCATTGTATAAAATCTGTGAGAGGATAATAAAATCCCCAGATACACAATTAATTGTCATTTTAATAAAACCCACTAAAGGGACTCTAAAAGTAACCGACCAATAGTACTTTTAATTGATGTTAACCACTTGCTGGAATGAACACTTCGCGGTTCGTTCGAAGGCCAATAGCGCGTCTCCGAATTGAACATGATGGACTTACCTTTGTTTATTTTTTCAATCCTTTCATAACTAAAACAGCATTTTTTTTTGGGCACACTAAATAAAACGAGACATGTTGAGAAACAAAATACTTCTGACTCTGTCACACGGTTAGTGTTAGTAAAAGTGTGCAGCAACAACAAGTATGACGACTTCTTGCGAACTATTGATTCTCATTTTCGATGCATTAGTTTTTAAAAAAAATTAAAATTTTGTTCTTGGATTGCTTTTCATCCAATCTTATGTACAAATCACCCAATCAGTTTGTTAAACACACAAATCAATGTTGTCATTAAGGTTATTAAAAAAGTAAAAACTTTGTTTAAGGACATTACAAATAAATGACCAAAGTCTTAATCAGCCTCACTATTCAACCATGAGACAGGTGACCACTGTGAACTAGTTACTGGACACGTATGCCCCACACATGACCCAGACATATGACCTGGACATATGACCTGGACAGTTGTGAACACAAGGAATGGGCTCGGGAATAAGGCCGCTGATTAAGAATTTTTTTCATTCATAACACTTTGGGATTTTCAATCGCTTATTGAATTCATACGATTCGGTAATGCGTCTCCGCACGAATCCTTTTTTGCGATAAACTTTCTGAGACGGCTGGGACTAGGACGACTAAATTTGGCACTGTAGCAGGATGTCTAGTTGGTCCACCTCATTTTTTTATAGAAATTCCTTACCTTTTTATATGCAAAATTGGACATTGAAATTTGCTATTGAAGCCCATTAGGAGGCAGGCGCACGATATGATATACCTAACAGTACAATCAAGCTATTGATCTCTCCACTACCAACAAGGAGTGAGCAAATAAAGTGGAACCTCGGTCGGACAAACCTCGATACATCTGACATCTTACTAAACCGGACAGGTTTTTTTAGTCCCGTTTAAATTTACATAGAATTACGTATTAACAAAACCTTGGGAAAGCGGACACCTCGGAATTTCGAATACCGGACAACATTTCCAGTCCCAAATTGAGGTTTTGCTGTATAAAAATATTCAAAATACCAGACTATCCTAATAAGGTGTGAATATTTATCTTAGGAAACCAGCATGTTTATCTGTTGTATGATATGCAGTCTGCAAATTTCGAGAGTACATGCTTGGTTTCTAAGAGTTCGTGGTCAAAACCTACCGGTTTCAGGCGACATTTTGCAATACTCGAAAATCCGGACAATTCGAAATACCGCAAAAATATTGCCAGTCCCACCACTATCCGGTTTTCCGAGGTTCCACTCTATGTGCAATGTGTCGTATGTTTGCTATTAGGGCTAAACAGCGTTTGTCACAACCAATCAAAACCAAATTGCAACCAGATTCATTGTGACCTTGTACTAAATTGACCTCGAACCGACGAGTCCATGCATCAGAATGGTGAGTGGGATATTACACGCCAAGAGCTGTGTTGCGTTTAGTTTGTGATGCAACTGGCAGCTTGGCATAACTTTTAACAAAGAACTGCATTTTTAAGTGTTCAGAATCGTTTTTTTGTGACCGCACGTGTAATTTTGGCTACGCAGCAGCAAAACAGTCTAGTTCACACTTACGATGGTAATTATGATCTATATATCTATACCTCTATATAGAAGTTTTAGAAATAGCCTAATAAGGAGCTATTCCGCCGTGTGTTTTGAACTTGCCATTCCCGGAGCAAGTTTTCCGGGAAACATGCTTTGAAAGTTAGGACTGGGGATAATGAAGGACCTTAGCCGTTTGCTTTGGGACTTGGCTGAGCAGGTCAGAAATAGTATAGTGGTTTGAATTATTCATTGAGGGATCAGCTCTGAATGGAGTTGGTGATTTAAAAACCCTCAATGGAGTCTGGAGGCACCTAAAGTACTCACAGTAGATCACAAGACAGGTAAATTTATACAAGTACTCAATCAAACACCAAATTACATTTTAATGTGTAAATATTTTATATGAGGGAGAAGAAATCTCTGTATAGATTGGATGTTTTCACACAGAGTTGCTTTACCTAAATATTGCAAAAATTTGAAGCGGAGTGGGGAGGATACTTTTCTTGGCAGTTGGCAAAAATCGGCACATTATTTCTTTGTACACCAAAAAAACAATGCAATGATATTGTGTTGAACAGTGGAAAGTGAGGAACCCTCACTAACCCGAGTATATCTCTAAAACGAAAAAATGAGTTCTGTCCCGTGGGTGTCTCGTTTATTGGGGTTTCACTGTACATGTATTTTACACTTACTGAACCTCAGCAACAACAGTAGTCATCTTCTTCCCACATTGATAAACGAATAAAAAAACTAACTTAACTATTCCGGTGTTTTCGACGAATTAGCAGGAAATTCAATTTTACAATAACACTGCTGGAAAAATAATTCTTAAGAAAACAATAATGCATTGTAAACTGAGGAGTATGACATAAAAATAATGTTATAATGTAATGAAAGTAATAATAAACAATAGAAAACAGCTACACTACTAACAGATTGCACGAGGTCCCCTTTTGAATGCTAATCAAAATGTGAATATATATGAATTAAAGAAATATGCATAACATTATAATTTATTTCTGCTATATAACCGGTGTTCATTCAGATTTCGGACACATTCTGGGCAATATAGAAATTGCAACATAGATGTTCCATATACAGTACATATGGGACAAGACCAAGTCGGTGGGACCAAGGAGAGGTACTGGACTAATATTTATGCACTTTAATTGCGGAATAGAATCCAGATAAGTTGTAATCTTGTTGTAAATACTTCGAAGAACACATATCAAAGAGTTTATATATCAAAGCATATACCTCTACATTTGTTCCTTTCTAGTTGTTTTTACAAAATTTCTTTAGATAGGTCATATCACGTAGGTGTCATCACATGGATGTCACTGTGACTCTCTATAGTAAGACATTTTCTTCTTCCGTGTTCGGCTACGATGATAACTGAACTATATTCCTCGCAAAAAGTATCATATTTTTGTGTCATAATTTCGGGTATACAGTTCAATCCGTGCATAAATCTAGGTTCCTTTAGACTGACCAAAAAAGATTGTGTACGAGTCGAACCGCGGTATCAGTCGAATCTTAAAGGCCGCATTTCCCCTCACCCCTTTCCCCAACACTCACACCTTCATGGTCATTGAGGCTTCCTGCTTTAGTTTATTAGATGTTCGCCATGGAACGTTTTTTTATTTTATTTTTATTTGAGCTTGAATAGCACTGAGAAGCACTTTTTGGACTTTTCTTCACCCTTATACATTTCTTAAGGCCTTCTATTCTCTCTACAATGATTATAAAACACAAGTGAAAGACCCTGTTATTTTATACAAGAAATCTTAATCCGTAGAGGATGAAACCTGCAAGCAATGCATGCAAAGTGTTAATAGCAGTCAATTTGCTTGCACAGCAACCATTCTCCATTCGCCTCCTGTTAAAAACTGAGGAAGTAGCAGCCCAAAGGAAGGCATTATGCTATTCCGGTCTCTGGGTGTACTTGTGACAGCCTCCTGATGTGCTTCGATTTAGCAGCGTTGCCAACATTTTTTACTAGTGCACTAAGTTTGCATATCTTGTTTACTCAGAGACGGGCGCTTTCCTCCTGACGGTTTATATTGTGGCTTTCTAAAAATGTAATTTCTCGTAAAATCCAATGCATAAGCGGAACCACTGCATAATTCAAGGAATGCAAAATAAAAAGTAAAATTAATGTATAAGTCGCGGCTCATACAAACATACGATAAATTAAGATCTGTTCACCTTAAACATTTCCTATAAGATTTAGACTTTATATGTTACAAAACAACAAGGGTTTGAATCTAGAGAGTCTGTAAAAATGGTTAGTTTTAAAACTTAAAAATAATTGAAGAGTCAGCTCCCTCCTTATAGGGTAGCTTCAGCATAATCTAGCTGTTTCCAAAATAAACCAAGATTCCGTGTTAGATAACAAAAACTGAGGTTAAAGAACGCATTGAGTGTTTATAAAGGTTATTATGGGTAAGTTTAAAATGAATTATAAAGGGCAGTTATTCGGCATGTAGCCCTTGATGAAAATGTGTATGAGTATTTGTATATTTTAAATGCAAATACGCCAATAAAATAAACATTTTTAATTCCACACATTCGTCCCCTACGAAATTAACTCACATGAAGTACAATTTTGAAAAACAAAATGGATTGAAAATATATTTATCAGATAGTTCGTCACCATGTTTACGAATCTCGCGTGATTCATGTGAAGAATAGTCAACTATATCTCTGCTTAGTTAATTGCAAGAATGATCGGCAACTAGAATTAAGCCACTTAGAAAATGGGTAATGGTGTACTTTCTGAGATGCATTCTTTGTAGTCACATTCTCCTATCTATAAAGCAAACCTAACAATCGCATTAAAATTGAAATGGCAGCCTTATTAACTGCCAATATTGCTAAATAAAACGGTGCCGTTACAGTAATTCTAAACTTTTCAAAAGCTTGAATTAGAAAGTAAAAAATTGCCTTTTTGGAAATTCATAAAAATGGAATAATTAACAAATAGTTCGTTTAATCAAGATATTGATTATGAAAGAAGTTCTTGCCTTTATCAGTTTATCAATGCGCACTAACTCTGCGCATTGGTTCGCATATATAAACGGGTAAACAGGCAGATTTTACGTTTAGGAAAACGATCTAAAACTATTGAAGTTTAAAGAAAAAGGAAGGGATTAGAATAAGAAATACGTTGACATGATGCAAACGTGTGAGAAATCTCTCATATTGGTTCTTGTGTGTCTTGCGTATCTCAATGTGAAAGTTCTCACATATATTTTTGTGATAAAAAGTATAAATTAAGAATTACGTAACTGTTGCATATAAATTTTTTTTCACTTACTGTTATTCTTGTCTTTATTTACTCGCACCTGTAGTAGTAACGCGCTCTTGTCTGTTTCATAGTATATCCTCTTTTCTTCATATTTTCCTTCTCTCTCTAGCCCTTGGTATAAGCTTATCTCATTGGTTGTAATGGCTTGCATATCGCGGTGGATGTCCCACGCAGTGGATATGTAGTCATTTTTTTAAATGAAAAAGCACGAAAAGGGGTAGATCTGATTTATTCATTTTAAGTCAATTTTTACGCAGTAATATTTCTAATAGTCCTATTTCTTTTAGGGAACTAGTGAAAAACAACAAAGCCATACTAATGGTACTGTTAACATCAAATCCTTGTATGTCTTATATATTGCATTGTCTTTATAACAGCGAAGCTGAAAAATTCCTCAAACGTTTCGTCTCTTTGGTAGACAAGACACTTATTTTGCGCGTTAATAAAACGGTATTAATTGTATTTTAACCAATAATATTAACTTTTAACACTGATCGTAATGAGAAGCTTTAGCACAAATTCATATCTAATCATATCCTGAAATTTAGGTACATAGGATATAATTTTAAGAAGATCAGATATCTTATCTCCAGTATCCCTAATATTTTGGTTTTTAGCAACAATAAGTGAACATTCTTAAACATTAAAAATTCTAAAACTTCTTGATCAGCAGCGTGTATCTTAGGCAAAATGTATCCAGGTTTTCTACGTGCTATTTTGGACGCTAATCATAAACTATTTCCAGTATGTGCGACAGACTCATAAAGGCAATTAAGATACTTGGCATGAGTACTAAAAACTCCTCCTTATGTACTAAGTTTATAGACAAAAACTTACAATGACTATCTTGGGCATGTCAACAACAGATCTTTACATAATTGTTTGTTCATAACTAAAATAAAGCAAGACATTGAAAATTTAAATCCTACATTAACAATTGGACTTGCAAGACCTACTTTCATTTTGCATAACATCGTTTTAGATACACGGAGCCTGAAGATAAAATTGCACAGATAATATTATGAAACCATTTTCGAAGCGGGAAAAGGAATTGAGAATTTTGGACTAGGCGTATTTCGAGCAGAACTCCAATTTTATTACATGGAGAAGGTGCAATTGTCACTCATAAGTCAGCGTTTCTCGCGTACGGAGGGGGATGGATGTTGGTCTTCGTCTTAAATTTTGGATATACATTTCTCCAAGCGTTACCTATTTTTTGTTAAATGATTGCGACCAAGGGTTTGTTTTACCTGCACCGGCACTCATAACATAAAAACAAGTTTCACCGAGAGAAATTTCCCAGCTGATATAAAAAGTTTTTAAAAGTAAGGAGAAGCTGCTTTCAAAGATCATAAATTCGATTAGTCTGATAGTTGACATAGACCAGTCTTGTTGGCAAAATAAAAAGGAAAATACAATACATATCTGGTGTGAACACCTATTCGCACGTGAACTCATCAATCTAGTTGCATTTCAAATGGTTACGGCATGTAAGTGCTCTCTCGACCCCAGTTTGAAAAGATGTTGCTCAAAAATTTCTGATAAATCCAGATCAACGTGCCCGTTCTTGGAACCTTGTCCGTATACTCGTTGATTATTACCGCCTACATGTAAAGTTATTCATACCATTTTAATTGTACAGCCTAAAATAATTTACTGCTGCAATCGATATCAAGGTGTAGCGACTTTTCTAATTGATGATTGCTACGCATTTGATTTGAAAGTGCACAGACCTGTCTAGTCCGTTATAAAGAACACTGAAAAGCAACAAATAACTCTTTTACTCGTGGTACTCTAGTTGATGAGTATTAGTTATGATAAGAAAGTAAACGTACCAGTGTTTGAAAAAGCAAGCTTAAAAAGAATATATAAGTCTATCACGCGTGGTGATTGGTGTTCGGGTACACTAACTATTTTAGATGGTATTTACCATGACGTTGATGTGACGGTACGTTTGCCATTTTACTCAGTGAATATACAAAGTCAAAACGATCGATAGCGGGTTTTAAGTGTGGTCAGTGATGAAAAGATTTTCTTCAGGTGCTAGTTACTATTCAACTTGACCTTGGTGTAAAAGTGCAGCGGCAGTTCTTGTTGAGAAACATAAAATCTCATCAATGCTCATGTCAAGATTTATGACACATAAGCACAACCTGTAACCCAAATTTCTAGACAGTGAGACTATATACCTGGCGTCAGTCAAGATTTTAATGCAAAAATGGTTTATCGCCAATGTATCGGCAAATTTTTGGCGAAGCGCCAAAAAAATAATAATCACGTAATTTCGGCAAATTTTTTTTTTGAATCACCAGAACAAGGTAATAGCCAGGTGGACATATTTACTACTACCTTCCATCAAAATTATAGGACGTTTCAATTTAAATCCAAGGAAGATATACGTTTTCATGAAAAATGTCTTTACCAAATATTTTCATCAATTTTTGGCAAATCACAAAAAATAACGTAATATCTAGGTGGGTACCAACGCCTGCCGCCTTTATTCAGAATTTCAACAGATTAAGATCAAATACCTAGAGCCAGTTGAATTTTCAATGTTTTTGGCAAATCACCAAAAAATTATAGCTAGAGCTGATAATCTCCGCTTCCATAATTCAAAATTTAAAGAAGGTAAGATTATATCAATAGCATTAGTAACAACTTAAGCAAGAATTGGTTTTTCGTCAATAATTCCTCCATTTTTCCGAATTACGAAAAAACAGCAACAACCGGGTAAGTACCAATGACCACTATCTTTAACCAAAATTTCAAGAGAGTAAAGCCACTACTGTGGTGTGAGTTAAGATTTTACTAAATGTGTTTGGTTTTTACGCCAGATTTTGCCAACCACCAAAAAATAATGGACCGGAGCACAGTAATTCCTACTACATATACCTTTTTATTTTTTAAAGGAATAGCCGATAGCCTCAGTAGGCGTTAATTTTGAATTCCATGACAAGTGATCTGACCCATTGCATGCGCTTAGCTAAGGCATTCAGAGCGAACTTCAAGTTTCAAGACATGAGGCTATTTTCCTGGAGTTGGTTAAGATTTTACAAAAAAAAAACGCTTATACTTTTAACAGATATTTTTGCGAATGCCCAACAAAGTAATAGCCAGGTGGACACTTATGTGCACGTTTCCATTAAAACTATAGGAGGGTGTATGTTTAAATTGCGTTTTGACCAATACTTCCGCCAATTTTTGGCAAATTGACAAAAAGTAATAGCCAGGTAGGTAGTAATGTGTGTCACTATTACATAAAATTACAAGGCAATGAAGTTATTTTCCTAGTGTAAGTGAAGACTTTTCAAAATAAAATGGTTTTTCACCAATATTTCGGCCAATTTGGGGGAATCACAAAGAAAATAGAGGGAGAAAAACAAAAGTAAAGTAAGCTCAAATATCCGCTTCTCTAATTCAAATTTTGAGAAGGTAAGACTATATAGCTGGCGTTAGTTGTGATTTTAGTAAGAAATTGTTTTTTCGCCAGTATTTCCGCCAATTACGAAAAACACTAATAGTCAGGTAAGTACCAATGATGGCTATCTTTATCTAAAATTTGAAGACAGTAAGACTATTTCTGTGGTGTGAGTTAAGACTTTACTGATTTTGTATATCTGTTTGTTTGCTTATATTTCCGCCAAATTGGTCAATCACGAAAAACAAGTAATGCAAGGGTGCATAGTAATGGCTACTACCGATAAAAAATACAATATAGCCTTTTTCCTCGAATTCGTTAAGATTTTACTAAATTCTTTATTTTTTTGGTTTTTTGCTAAAATTTCCTCCATTTTTGGCTAATGGCCAAAGCAAAAATTTCATAGCGTTTCCTCAAAAATCCTAGGACATAATTTTTCAAGAATATTGCTTTTGGTTAATACTTCCGCCAATTTTTGCGAATTGGTAAAAAGAAAAAAAGAAATAGCCAGTTAGGTAGGTATGTGTGCTACTTTACTTAAAATTAAAGGAATACTAGACCGTGTTTGCTACCGAGTAGCGAAAATTACACTTGGGCGCCACAACAAAATAAAATTTTGAACTCTTGAAATTCAGAACTGACCAAGAACGGGGAGGTAAAGGTCACCAAGGCACCTCTTCCCTTACATCTTCTCTTTTAGGCCAAAATGGTCGAACATAAGGCTAAAATAGCATTACCTCTAACCGTTTTTGGAACTTCCGGTTTTCGACATTGACCATGACCAAGGAGGTCAAGGTCACTTAGGTGCCTCTTACGTATCGCCTTTCCGATCCAAAGGGGAGAAAATAAGCTCAAAATCGCTCTATATCTAACCGTTTTCGAGATAAGGGTCCAATTCCGATTTTTGGCTTTGACCATGTCCCAGGAAGTCAAGGTCATTGATGTATCTTTTACGTATTGTCTTTAAGACCCAAAGGGTCGAAAATAAGCTCAAAAATTCGAGATAATGGTCCACATTCTGTTTTTGCCTTGACCAAGTTACCGAGGTACATCTTACATATCGTCTTTTAAGCTCAACGAGTGGAAAAGAAGCTCAAAATCGCGGATCGTTTCCAAGATAAACCCACTTCCGGTTTTTGACATTGATCATGAAAGAAGAGGTCAAGGTCATCGAGGTACCTCTTACGCATCCTCTTCTACAACCGTTTTCGAGACAATGGTCAACGTCAGGTTTTTTACCATGGCCGAGGAGTTCAAGGTCACCGAGTAACACTTACATATACACTTTATGCCCATAGGTTCGAAAATAAGCTCAAAATCGATCTATCGCTAACCGCTTTCGAGATAATGGCCCAGTTCTGGTTTTGACATTGACCATGACCGAGGAGGTCAAGGTCGCCCACGTACCTCTTATATATGGTTTTAAGGCCCAAAGAATCGAAAATAAACTCAAAATGACCCTATCTCTAACGTTTTCGAGATAATGGCCCACTTCTGGTTTTTGACATTGACCATGACCGAGGTGTCTCTAACCTTTTTGAGATAGTAGTCAATCGTATTGTTAGATCGTGGTTAAAAAATGCAAATTTGAAGACTAATCACCTTCCATCAATGAGTCAAGTTTTATCACTCTTTAACAACTCGGAAAACCCAAACGCTGCAACCAACTTCAGTTTGCACACGCACACTGTGATGGCTCTCATTGTAGACAGTTGGGCGATCAATACGCATAGGCTGATATGCCAGTTCCTTTAACTGCGAACGCAAAGCGTTCGCCTGCCTTTTAATGGGTGTAAGTGGCAAAATTTCAATGTCTATTTTTAAACATTAAATGTTAACGAATTTCTTTTAAAATTAAGTTGAACCAGCAATACATCCTACATTATGTTTCTGCCAAGTTTGAACGTCCTAGCCTAGCAGTTCTAGAGGAGTTCGCGTGACAAGATTTTCAAATTTTAAAATTAAACGTTCATTTTTGCATATAAAATATTAATGAATTTCTTATAAAAAATCGAGTTTGACCAACTAGACATGCTATAATATGTCTATCAAATTTGGTCGCCATTGCCCCTCTCAGAGGAGTTCGCGTGACAAGGTTTTGGTGATAAAAACAAAGATACGAAAATGCTTTTCCGGATCGTACGAAACCAATAAACTAGGTGATTGAAAATCTCAAAGTGTAATGAGGCTGTTTGCCTGGAGTTCGTCAAGATTTTACTGAATATTTTTTGTTTTTTTTTCCCAAACTTTTTACCTATTTTCTTGGCCAATCACCAAATATTGTAACAGCCAGGTAGTCAGTAATGGTTGCTACCTTAACTTGAAATTTCAAGACAGTAATACTATTTTCCTGGCGTTATTTAATATTTTACTGAAAATGGTTTGGATTTTGCCGAAATGTTAGCCAATTTTTTATCAATCATCCAAAAAATGAAAGAACCAGGCAGGTAGTATGTTCGTTAATATTTGGCCAGTCACGAAAAAGCAACAGCCAGGTAGGTAATAATGCCTGCTGTCTTTAATTAAAATTTGAAGTCGCCAATTTTTGGCCAATCCTAAAAAAGTTTGGATTGCACCGTACCTTCCACCAAAATTTTTATACGAAAACCCTAGGAGAAACGTGTTTAAAAATTTGGTTTTTGGCAAATATTTCCGCCAATTTTTGGCGAATTGTCAAACAAAGTAACAGCCAGGTAGATACTTACGTCTGCTACCATCATTCAAAATCTCCAGAAAATGAAGCTAAAAACGTCGGACGAGATATGATTTTTCGAATTAAAAGAGTACATATGTACATACTTTCAACGACTGCTATAGCCCCCTCTTCTGTAAGAAGCTGTAGTTAAAAAGAAAGAAAACACTATCCGTATTTGGTTTGGACAATGGTGTTAAGTTGCTCTCACCACTCTAGTTGTAGTCATTGATGTTGACGTGTACAAACCTTAGTTTTGCAGTTAGACTTGCAAAATCAACAAGAAAACATATCCATATTTGATGTAAACACTGATTAAGTCTTGGTAACTCAAGGACTTGTAAAGAATATACTGAAATTGTACAGGCCTTCCCACCTTACCACAGAGCCACTGAATATGCCACACAAGATTGATGTGCTTTATTTCCAGATGCCAAGTATACTGAGTGCAGTGCATTGCTTATGTTTATCTTATAACAACTACACGTGGGTGCAAAATCTTGCCTGATTATTTTAAACACATCCAGTGCTCCTATAAATTATAAACTATGGGTTACTTACATTTGTTGGCGAAGGTGGGAATTGAGGGGGTTCGGGGATGCTCTTTCACACAGTTGGTAGCAAAGTTATATTTATCTTTCTAGCAAAGATTCCAACTAATTCTTGTATATTCTTCCGAATAAACAGGAAATTTTTTAGGGTCTAGAATAAAGAAGATCTTAGTTTAATAAAGCCTGATATTCAGCGTCGCAGAGCTAAGGGATTGTCGGGGTGGGGATGCCATTTTTTATAAAGTTAGCTGTAAAGCCATGTTGTTTTTTCTGCAGAGGGTTCAAATGTTCGTTTCACATTTAACGTGTCTTTGAAAATCAGACCAAACAGTCATTGAAAAATCCTAGTCAGAAACTGATATGCTAATTTTATTTTTGGCCAAGCACTAATTAAAAACGACGCATAAACCGTAATCATTGATATCACAATGCCCTGGCCAGTCTATTTCATGTGTTCATTATGTTTCTGTTTCTGTATTCATTGTGACCTAGATTTAAAGTTATGCACAATATTTTGGTTGTTCAATATGTAAACATATTAGAAAAGCAAATACCTTACTTGAGTGTGAGAGCACTGATGTAAGGTTGCTCCAGACAATCCAATAAGTATCTATAAAGGTCTAAAAAGGTATCTTAAGCATTCTTAACTGAAGTATGCAAACTCAAAAAGAAAGCATAAGCCGCATTTAGTGTTGCCAATGATTACGATGTACACTGTAAATTGTAAATTGTACTCATTGTTGCTGTGACAGTAATTTCAGAATAAAACAGTCCAGTATGTGAAGATACAAAATAAAAAAGAAGCATATTCCGTATTTTGTGTAGAAACATATGTAAATATGTAATAACTATGTGATATGTGATTAAATACTGTCCATCTCTACTTTTCGCATATTAAACCTCATCCAAACAAGAATGAGCAATATTTAGTTTGAAAATGTCAAAATGCATTAGACATTTAGTTGACATTTAATCTGCCTTGATACAGCGGTATTCTTGCAATTCTAATTATTAAACCTGTTAAGTCAAAGAATGTAATGCCTAGAACGATGCCACGGTGCACTGTAGCAATTTTAGTTAATGTGCGCTGCAAACGTGTATAATGGTGGAAAAAACCTAGTGACTAACATCTGATAAGAGAACCTTTCTTTGAGTAACTAAATTTATCCATAAAATTAAAATTTCTTTAGTGGACACCTCTCAATATTGAAAGAGAGATTTAATTGTTTTAAAATTCAAATTATGGCCATCTGATCATATAAAGTTACCATATACCAATGATTCATTGTATAATCTTATCATTTTAAAGACAAATGGTCATCCTTTTTTACTTCAAAAAGTCAAGATTTGCCAAGAAAGGCAAAGGCTGTGTGTAGACTCGTCCAAGAAATATTTCTTCTTTTTTCTAAACTATTCGTTCGAAATCCTAAGAGGATGTGTTACTTAGACCCCAAATTTTATGAAACATTTTGCAAAAAAAATATCGCTGAAGGTATTGATTTTTGTGCATATAGGATCCAACTTCGACTTTTGTAAAATTTTGAGTTAATAGACGAATATGTTCGGAGCTATCTCTAAGGCAATATATTAGGCTTAAATGAACGCTTTAGGATGGAACAAAAAATGCGAGTTTAATCAATTAAAAAGAATTGGAGATGCCTAATAATAATAATGTTGATATTTACCAGCTTGTTCTGTAAATGCCTCTGACATTTTTGTAGTGTAATGGTTTATTTTCCAATTAAAATATATAATTTAACGATTTGGCTAAGGAATTGCGAAAAAAATAAGGCATCTCGCGAATCCACTCAACATCTGAATTTACTTACTGTGCTCATTTTTAGCCCTCCACTAAAATTTCTTGGAGTTTCAAACAAAAATATTCATTTCAAAAATTTCAAGATGAAAAAATCGATTCAACTTTTAATCAAATACAATAAAAATAAGACTGTAGATAGCAAGACATTCATTAATGCTTAAGGCCAAAATTCGCGGTCGTGAACTAAATCTGGTTAAAAGAAACTCAAAACTTTACACTTGTATTCTAAACCTGACACAATTAGGTAAAAAGTGGAATCTGTGCACCAGAACATGTCAAACACTTTTTTGCAGTTTTGTTTTTGAAACAAAAACAAACGTCTGCTCTCCCTACCCCTATCCTTTTCCAGCACTTGTTCTGCCTTAGTTATATTTTAGCAATTTTGTACTATTTCAGAATTATAAGACTTTTTACGTTACATAAATACATCTGAATACACACATGATGTGGGCAGAATTTTGGTTACGGAACACCTTTATCCTATTCCTAGACGGGAGGGGGAAAGCTACGTAACCTGACTTGTGGGCATCTTTATTCTCGTTGCTCTATATATGTCAAATATAAGGCATTATCCTCTGTGTGTGTGTGTGTGTGTGTTTGTGTGTGTGTGTGTGTGTGTGTGTGTGTGTGTGTGTGTGTGTGTGTGTGTGTGTGTGTGTGTGTTAGACAATGTTTCCTTAAAAACTGCCAAGGGGAGTTTTTTATATCACACACTATTGGAATGCTTCCCTAACAACCGCCTTCTGGAAAATTACTTTTTAAACCAGTCGCCTCTGTCGGTTGGTCTTGTGGAACCATTTTGAAAAAAGTGTGTGTGTGTTAACCTTTTTTCAAATACATCTCCTCCTACAGTTTTGATCGGATCTTCTTCAAATTATACCTGATTAATTTTTAGGTAGTCCACCACCAGAAAATTGTTTTTTTTCGCGATCGTCCGAAAATAGCCGACATGACAGGACGTGGGTGAACTTTTTTTAAATGCATCTCCTCCCACAGTTTTGGTTGGATCTTCTTGATATTATACACCTACAATCTTTAGCTAGTGCTCCACCGTAAAATTACTTTTTGTCGCAATCGACTGAAAAAAGCTGAAATGACGGGACTTTGAAAATTTTGTTAAACTTTTTTCAAAACGCATCTCCTCCTACAGTTTTAGTTAGATCCTCTTGATGTTACACATGCACAATTGCTAGGTAATCCTCTATCTAAAAGTTAATTTTTGTCCCGATCGGTTAAAAAAGTCGAAACGACGGGACGTTTTTTTGATTAACTTTTTTCAAAATGTATCTCCTTCTACAGTTTTGGTTTGATCTTTTTGGTATGCACATGTACATTCTCTAGGTGGTCCTCTACCGGAAAATTACTTTTCTTTGCGATCGGTCAAAAAATGAGCGGACTTGTAAAATTGTCAGAAATTGGTATAAACGATAGTAAAAACTCGGAATTTAAAATGCATCCCCTCCTACAGTTTTAGTCGGATTATCTTGATATTAAACGCGCATAATCCCTAGATGGTACTTTATCGGAAAATTACTTCATTCATTTTTAAAAAAGGCCGAAATGGCTGCACTTTGAAAATTTTCGAAACTTTTGTTCAAAATGCATCTTCTCCTGCAGTTTTTGGTTTTATCTTCTTTATATTACACTTGTTAAATCTGTAAGCAGTCCTGTCCCGAAAAATTACTTTTTGTGATCCGCCGAAAAAAAAAACATAATGACGAGACTTTGAAAATTGTCAGAAATTTGTATATTTTGGAATATATTTTACATATATCTACAATATCTGGGTAGCGATAGTTGAATCTAACATCTCTTTGTTGCCCCTCCTTTCCCCTCTCTCCTGCCTTCCACCACCAACCCCACCCTTCCATCCCGCCACACACGAACAGAATTATTTTTGACCGGATTAAATCTGTAGAAAAAGCGTGTCTTAATGTAGTGTTAACAGAAGCCAGTGATTTCCTCATGACCTATTTTTTAGCATTGTACTTCCTATGTATGCTAAGCCTTTGGAGTCAATCAATAGTTGTGTGTGTTGCAAAAAGGGTCGATTACACAAGAGACTCTGCAAAGAAAAATCTTTCTCAGTGGCATATCCAGGAGGTTTCAGGAGTTGCGAACCCCTCCTCCAAATTCGAAAACAAATAACTGTTCAGCTTTGGGTTTTCTGAAACTTTTAAACTCAAGGTGTCAGAAGTTGAAATCTCCTGCTCCCCTTCATAAAAAGTTGGATCCGGCCTGATCCTTGAAGTCAGTTGTGTTTGAGTGACGGAGCATAATTAAAAGCCATAAGGAGAGAGAAAGCTATGTCTCCCTTCATTGTTTAGTAAATTTGATCTATAAAAATATGACAGTTGCTTTGATGGTGCGTTAGTCGTGGTGAATTCCTGTCATTTTGTCATTGCAAGGAAACAGAACGACAAGTGACCATTAACAGAAGCATCTCCATTTCAAAAATAAATAATTACATAAATAAAATTCCAGCCGAGTGATTAAATTAGTTAGTCTTCGCCCGATTTTTTTGTTGGTGTGGGAGGGAGGGTAATATATTCAGACAAGGGTCCATCTTACCGAAAATATCAGTCATATTATATTTATACATCAGCTGAATATGTCTTGTAAGCAACGATGAGATGGTAAAGTGGATTACTCCCCATGCGTTTGGCTCGGCTGGTTGCAATGTCCCAGGACATTTTTGTTTTGGCGATTCGCCAAAAACGACCAAGATGACAAAACTTTTTCGATTTTTGGTTTTCATTTAGGCACTTATTCTGTTATCCATATTTCAAACTGCTAAGGTTCCTAGGGTTTTTCTTGAAACTTTTCAATACTATGCCCGAATGTTCCCTAGGCAATCTGCTACTAGAAAATGATTTTTTAAGGCGATTGGCCACAAATTGTCAATCTTCTAATTATTGTAGGGTCTTCTTAAAACTTTAACCGTGCGTTACTGAGTTTGCAAACACATTGTTGGCCGTGGATTAAACTATCACATTGCATTCGCCTGGACGGATCAATTTATCAGGGGATGCGTCAGAATTTTTGTTGTGGTGAGAAAAACATTATAGCGCTACTTTTCTAAAATAGCACGTCACACATTGGAGAGTGGGCACATTTATTGCAGTCGTTTTCATTTATTGCGCGAGCACTGTGCATTTCTTCTTTTTGTATCGTAAATTTTAAAAAATAGTAGAATAATGCATACAGATTCATGCGTCGGACGCACTGACTTTACCAGGGCACTTTTTAACACTGCGTCGCGTTAGCGAGCAAAACAATTCCAGGTTAAGTGAACCCATCTTTGTAGATAAACGTAACCAAGCTTGACATGAAAAAACAAAAACAAAAGAAAAAGAAACAAACAATAGGGGAGTTGGCAAGTTTAATTACAATACATATAAAAATATTTTCTTTTATAACAATTAACATGGTGAATCATGGCAGAATTAATGTGGGGTACATTGAAAATTGCCCAGGGAATTCTTGCTTTACCATGACCATTACCATGACCATTACCATGACCATTATCTCGAAAACAGTTAGAGACGATAACGATATGTAAGAGGTACGTTGGCGACCTTGACCTCCACGGTCATGGTCATGGTGAAAACCAGAAGTTGACCATTGTCTGGAAAACGGTTAGAGATAGAGCGAATCTGAGGTTATCATAGACCTTTTGGCCTAGGAAACAATATGTAAAAGGTACCTCGGCGACCTTGACCTCCTCGGTCATGGCTAAGGTGAAAAACCAAAAGCTGACCATCATCTCGCAAATGGTTAGAGATAGAGCGATTCTGAAGTTATTTCGACCTTTCAGCCTAAAAAACGATATGAAAGAGGTACCTCGGTGACCTAGACCTCCTCAGTGAAAAACCGAAAGTTGACAATTATCTCAAAAACGGTTAGAGATAGAGCGATTATGAGCTTAATTTCGACTCTTTTGGCCTAAGAGAGGATATGTATAAGGTGCTTCAGTGACTTTGGCCTCCTCGGCCATGATCAATCTGAAAATCCGGAAGTTGACCATTATTTCGAAAACGGTTAGAGACAAGAGCAATTTTGAGGTTATTTTGTACCCTTTGGGCCTAAAAGACCATATATAAGAGGTACCTCGGTGACCTTGACCTCCTCCGCCATTGTCAAGATGAAAAACCAGAAATTGAGCATTATCTCAAAAACGGTTACCCAGCAAACAACTTTTTTGGTTGAAAAAAGGTTGTATTTTGGTCGCGACGACTTCACAACCATATTCTTACCTATTACCCTAAAACCCGACTTTATTCCGACGTCGAGGCGACGTCGGTTTTCTGACGTCATTCTGACGTTGCAAAAACGACCAAAAAGCGATGAACATTATTATCGCTCACCGGAAATGGAAGTCATTTTGAAAAAGAGGAAGACAAAACGTTATTTTTACATGTAAATTTTTGTATTTTGATGGCGCGTCGGTATTTTTCTTTCTAGATTGTAAAAATTTACATGGAAAATGCTTTCGTATGTATTTCACAACAGCAGTTGGATAATTAATTATCTATTAATTATATAACTCTAGTCAGTTTCAAGTCGGAATCCGACGTCGGTCCAATTTCATATACAACCTAAAACCGACTTAATTCCGACGTCGGATTTAGGTCGGAACCCGACGTCATTCTGACATTGAAAACCCGACGTCGGTTCCATTTCATATACAACCAAAACCGGCATGTTAGTCCGACGTCGGAAACGTAGGGTCACGACGTCAACCCGACGTCATGCTGAAGTCTTAATGTTTGTTGGGTAGAGACAAGAGCCATTTAGAGTTTATTTTCGATCCTTTGGGCCTAAAAGGCGATATGCAAGAGTTACCTCGGTGACCTTGGCCTACTTGATCATCGTCAACGTGAAAATCCGAAAGTTGACCATTATCTCGAAAACGGTTAGAGATAGAGAATTTTGAGTTTATTTGGGACCTTGTGAGCCTAAAAGACGTATCTCAGTGGCCTTGACCTCC